>JAKKPZ010000018.1:600000-1015764 GCA_022814885.1 Ditylenchus destructor | reverse complement strand
ATTTAGTGGCCCAGCGTAGGTCTTATACCTGGTGGCTGTTCACTTGGCCATTGCTGCGTCACTGGCGAATCGGACGAGGTTGTATTTGGCCCTGAAATAGTGTTATGAGATAGTGCTTGAGTTGGATCAAATAGGTGACTATTTGATCCAACCCTACCAATGAACGTTGCCTTAATTTAAAAATGAGCACAAACCGTTTTCGTCGACACACGCACCAAAAGAAGTGAAATGCCAGCATGGCTTGCAGACTTGTCCCTCTGGGCAGTTTGGACCGAAGGTCTTGTCCACCCAGCATGCTATAAAAGATCAGTTAATTGAAATTAGTTAGAATTTGTTTTTTCGCCTCAAAAGTGCATTTCCACTCTAATCCACTCTAACCTATTTCGCAGGATGAATGTCGGGGGGGGGAGGGCTATGGGTTTTGGGCTATAGACTCTCCTGGACCCAGGCTCGCGGGTACCCCCCCCCTAAATCGGCCACGCTGAGTCGAATGGCGCAAAAATTTTTTCACATGATTTCACGTGAAACGTGAGTTAGGTGAATCACGTGGGTCACGTAAAAGGGCAAGTATACCTGTCGCGCCTCCGTTCTGGGCGTATGATACACTAATCGCTTCCTCTCGCCGAGACAAGACGATTGGTACCGGTCTCGCTTCCGGCAAATCAGCCGATCCGGAGATATGGCTTCCGGAAATCCGGAATATCTCGCGGCGAAGGCCGCGGGTTTTCCCTTCTTGTTTACAACTAAATTATGATTCTGTACTCAAGTTTATAGTTCCTAGGTACGGTTTGACTTTTGCCATTATAACTTTATAAATAATTTTTTCTGGAATTTTCCTTTTTCTCCTTCAGAGAAATTCTACTCAATTTATGTGAATGCCAAGGGAAAAAATTTGAGCCAGAATATCGAAAAACTATTGAAGCATTTCTAGTATTGTAATCAAGTAAAAATTCTTATTTTGCTTTTTAGTTACCATTTCGTTTGCTCAATTGTTCTATGCATTATCAAAGTGTTACGTTGAAAAGGGCACTCCAACAGTCCATCCTCATCCGCCACTGCAATGGATAATGTCGAAATACACAGTAAAAATAGAGATGGGAGGCAGCGTAAAATCATTACTTGCAGTTAAGAAAATGTGAATAAATGAAAATAATACTAAAATTGTGAAGGTTTCACTCTGTTTATTTGCCGTGAAATCGTGACCGGATTTAACAAAACGATTATGTGATACAATATTTGCTAACATGTAAACAATTTTATTTTGGAATTAGAATCACTAAACTTTTAAAAGCTTTTATGCTATTTACATAAGAGAGAATTTCATTTTTGTGGAGGCGTTTAAAAACATAACATTTAAAAAATATATATATAACTAGCGCTTTTGGGACTTCCTACGGGAGTCTGAAAAATTAGTAGTCTATTTTGCTATCTCGCATTCCTATATGTTCTAAGATCACATTCCAAAGGGGAAGGTCGGGCGCTCCGCGCCCGTCCACAGTACTGTCTCGCCGCCTGCGGTGGCTCGCAAACTCTGACTCAGCCTGACTTTCACTCAGCCTGCAAAAACACAGAATCTTCAAATTAAGCACCCGTAAGAATGACATTTTGGGTTAAAAAATATAGAAGGGACAAAATTTTAGTCTAAATTTTGTCTAAATTTAGGTACATTTTTGCTAAATTTTGACCTCAAATTCGGATTCGCCGCTAAAAATTAGCCTTGTGGAATATATACCCCGCCTAAGATGATATATAATAAGAGAGGAAGATATAATAATATAATCAGATATTTTGGATTACTGAAAATTGCATGACAAAAATAAGCATGAATGTAGAAAATATGCTTGCCAGGCTTCGAGAAAAAAGTACCTTGCAACTTTGTATTCTTTGTGCTATATTTGTTAGAGCTGAGGTAATGATTGATATGGAACTGAAGAGAAAGAGATGTTAAAAGATATTAATATACACATTTTCTTTCATTCAAGGACCGTTTTATTATTTTCACTTTTGTTCAAGGTCCTTTGTAATCGTCCTGTACTCTTTTAAGAATTGATAATTGTGCAAAAGGCATAAAGTAAAGCACTCAACATAAAATTTATTCGATTACCTCGAGTTTTAACAACAGTATTTCAAATGCATATGGGGTATATCATAATTTATCTTCACTTAGGTGCATTGCCCAAACATTTTTAATCACGACACACCACTTCCCCTTCGGTAACATCGTTAATCCAATCACAATATGACGATACTCTCGTGTAGATGGCTAAATATAACATCATAACGGTCCATGGCGTTCGATCCCAGGGTGCGTTTGATCCCCGTGACTTTAAACCTTGGTAACTTAGGTATATTATCACCATTTTGGATCCTGTAAAAAGTATATTGTAACCCCCTAAGGGATATATAGTACCACAAAAAATTTTTCCAATATCTGCCAAATTTACCCACGAAATTTGGTAAATTGGTGTTACAGATATTTGACGATATCGTAATTGGGGTTACAATATACTTTTTACAGAATCCGAAATGGTGATAATATACCTAAGTTACCAAGGTTTAAAGTCACGGGGATCAAACGCACCCTGGGATCGAACGCCGTGGACCGCATCATAAAACTTCTTAAACACACTCCGGTAATTCAAAACAATTAAAATTTTCGTCGTAACATTACTTAATAACTAGCGAAGTGAGGGCCGCTTCGCGGCCCTCACTTCGCTAGGAAGCGGTTAGCGTGCAGCAGCGGCGCTTCGCGCACCGCCATCAGCGGTCAGATTGGGTTTTTCGGGAGTAAGGGTTGTTCGGGAGTATATGTTCTAAGTTCCCTCACATTCCAAGGGAGAAGGTCGGGCGCTCCGCGCCCGACCACAGGACTGGCTCGCCGCCTCCGACGCCTCGCGTATATGGTTAGGGTGATATCGACAGTCGCGGCTTTCGGCCGCTCCTTCTGACTGATTTGTGTCTCTGACTGATTATTCGACTTTAGACAAAAATATGAACCCCTAAGAATCGACTTTCCCAAAATTTTGGACATACGGACAAAAATATGCACCCCTAAGAATCGACTTTCGCAAAATTTTGGACATACGGACAAAAATATGCACCCCTAAGAATCGACTTTCGCAAAATTTTGGACATACGGACAAAAATATGCACCCCTAAGAATCGACTTTCGCAAAATTTTGGACATACGGACAAAAATATGCACCCCTAAGAATCAACTTTCCCAAAATTTTGGACATACAGACAGTAATTTGGGTACATTTTAGCTATGTTTTGTCTAAATTTGTCTACATTTTAGCTAAATTTTGACCTCAAATTCGGATTCCCCGCTAAAAATTACCCTAATTAGCCAACTTTATAGAGTAAGCACCCTTAAGAATCTACTTCCCGTGAATCCCAGGTTACGTACGGACAGCTTTAACTTACTATAAGGATTTCTAGAGATTCTTTAGAGAAAATTGTAGATCTAGGCTATTCTAGAAAATAAATGATTCTTTGCTAGCATTGTATTAATAATCTTACGTGGAACCGCTTGGTACTTATCGACCGGTCCGACACTAGTGATGCCAACCTGCGTATATTGTTTTTGACCATCAGTTCTGCCTGGATTTTCAACAGATATCGGACTACCGCTATCACCCTGGAAATTTTATAAATATTTTCGCCTAGACTGCAAAAATATATAATTTTTTTAGCAATTTCTATTTTAACGTTTGATAGTGACACTAGTTGTGAGGACGCATATGTAACTCTGACAAACCTTATATGTATCAACATGATCAATGCCTTTAGCGCAAACAATCGGCGAATCGGACAAACATTCCATCATGATAGGTTTGTGCTTATCCCATTCACTGCAATATGCAAAATAATATTTAAAAACAACATCCAACAATAGTATACTCGCAATTCAAATGAAAGAAAAGAAATTCAGTTATGCAAATTGCAAAAACAGTGAAAATAACTACCCAACTTCTTCAGACTAAAGTGGCGTGAAGTAACATATAAGCAAAAATTGAGGTCAAAATCTGTCTTTAAAACCGCAGCTGTTAACCTTAATTTGCCAGTTTCATAGTATCAAAAGCTCAGTGCAGCAAAAATATATTGAAATTTTCTATCCGAACCGTTATTTTTGCTATTTTAGCAAAAGCGGCATCTTTTTACGGCACGTACCTTCTGCACTTTTCCTCCGATACGAACTTAGATGTTCCCCAACGAAGCTTTCCATCGTAGTACTCAGGATCAGTTGGATAAGATGGACATCCAGGATCAATCCCTACATTGCAAGGCCATTTGAAAACTAAATAACACATTTAATTTTTTAGTGTTATAACATATACTAGCTGTAAGTCCGATGCCGAAGGCATCGGTAAGCCTTAGGATGTTTACCGGCGGCTTTGTCAGTGAGGCTCGCGACCTTCGGCCGCTCGAAAAGCGGATATGGTGCCTCGCTAAAAATTTCGAAAAATTTCGTACCCCGATAATTTTTCTGACCCTGGATTCGAATTCAGCACCATCGAAAAGCCCCGGGCGCAAAAAATTAACCCTTAGATGCTTTTGTTTAAAAATGGCATTTTTGCCACTTTTTGGGCAAAAAAGCCACTTTTTTGAGATCACCCTCAAGCTAGTTTTTGCACATTCCCTACTTAGAATTCCCAGGGGAGCATTTTGAGCTATTATGCACCCCTGTATCTCGATCGCATCGTGGTTTTCTAGAAAAACATCCTTTTTGCCATTTTTTGTGAAAAAAGCCACTTTTTTGAGGTCGCCCCACCAAAATTTTTACGGATTCGGGATCAGCTCGCCCAGAGCTACAAAATGAGCTCTCACACACTCCTGTATCGCGACCGCATCGTGGTTTCCCGAATTGTCATCTTTTTCCAAAAAATCGACATAAAATCATTCCTTACTATAAAAGAAGATTCGCTTACATTTCTTTGCTCCGTATCCGCTGATAAGCGCAATGTCAGACTCGGTTTCATTGAACGTTTTCTTGATACACAGAGAACGAATATTCTTATCAAATTTCAAAGATTTCGATAACTGAAACATGTTTATAGATTATCAAAAATAAAATAGACATGGACTATGTTAGTTCAGATTACAAAGTCAGTTCCAATAATTTTACCTTTATTACAGCGAGGTCGTGCGAACTGCACATCGGATCGTATTCTGGATTTCTGTGGACACCGTTTTCGGCTGATTTTATGGTCACTGCGCCTGGATCTTTGTCATCGGCAACACCTGCACTCACATACATCGACTTATGCACAGCACCGGTGTGACGATCGGTAACACAATGACCAGCTGTCAAAATGTAGTTTGGTGATATGATCGAAGCTGTGCATCCGCTGGGACCCTCTGGTTTTAAAGGACGCAAATACGCAATCCATGGAAGTTGTCCTTTTCTGGCGACAGTACCGTTAACGATCTAAAGTATTCGGATATTTATTTCTTAATCTTTTACTGTATAATTTCAATATACTATACATTGAAATAACTCAAAAGTACTGTATAAATATATAAAATATTATGGGTATATTGTAACATTGCTATATGCAAATGTTACTTTACTAAGAAGCCAGTATCCGTCTCTGTCTGCCAAGCTGGGATGACGTCTAGACCACTTTTACCGCTCATTTCCGGGCAAGTGATATCTTAAAATGTACGTACGGAGGTGCTGATACAGATTTTCGGCACTTTTAGGATTCCCCCGGCAGAGAAAAGTTTAAAAAAAGCTCATTTTTGTCCCAGATTATACCAGGTGACGACATATGTTCGTGCACTGATATTTGTGCGTTTGAATTGGCGCCATTTCAGTTTAGCCCCTTTGGAAGGGGCTAGCTCAAATCTGATATTGCCAACCCCTTCTAAAATACGATTTTAAGATAGGATTAGCAATATCAGATTTGAGCTAGCCCCTTCTATAAGGGCTAAACTGAAATGGCGCGAATTTAAACGCACAAATATCAGTGCACGAACATATGTCGTCACCTGGTATATCAAATAGTTATATTATACCTCCCAATGTTCCCTGAAATGAAAATTCTCAAAATTATTTGGCGGAAATTTAAATTTGTGTTTATCTAAAATGCCCAACTTTTCTATGAAAATCACTGTTTTTGACCAAAAATGGCTGTTTTATGGCCATTTTTCAAGAGAGAGTGCCAAAATAAAGCTCAAAATGGATTTCCCATGAAAATCTGGCCATTATAGGCTTTTCAGGAAATGTTTTGGAAAATTAAAGTTTTTCATGCAAAGTTCGAGATAAAATTACCCGAAACGGTGCTAAAATTTGCGCGAAGAAATATTATTCCAAAATTTTTGTGGAAAATGCCTAATATGGCCAGAATTTCATGGGGAATCTGCTTTTCAGCTTTATTTTGTAACTTTTCCTACAAAATATGCACAAAAAGTACCTATTTTGGGTCAGTAACAGTGATTTTCGTTGAAACATTGAACGATTTTAACTCTCGAATTTACTGATAACAATCTTCTAATAATGGAAAAAATTAACTTAGCGGGATCGAAAACCTATAAAGGATATAAAATATTGGACAAAAATTGGCTTTTTTAAACTTTTCACTGCCGGGGGGAATCCTAAAAGTGCTAGATTTTCAAATAACTAAGACTAAAATTTGGACAAAAATTTTTAGACAAAAAAATTTTTTTTCAGCGCGGTACTCCGCGATAGCGGCGGTGCTTTTTCTAGTACATATTACTAGTTTCGGGGACTGCCTACGGGAATCTGACTAAAAATTTTGTCTACGTGTAATCCAAATTTAAACTCGAGAGAAATAGAAAAATGTTGAGAAGACCAGTAAATTGAGCGTTTAACTTACTAGAACACAGAAATGTCAATTGCAGAATGCTTTCTAACTAGGGTAACCAGTTTTATAACCCCTTGGAATCCTTAAAATGCACCCATGAGTCTACTCGGCAGGCTACTTTCTCGAACTTTCTAACTCCATGAACACATTTGTTTTTCATTACGTTTCTATAACTTACGCGATGATGTGAAGAAGACGGTGGATCATCCGAAACGCCGCATTCCAATTCGGGAGCAGAGCTAACGGCAGGTTCAAAAATTAGTGACGCGAGAATCACCAAAGATAAACACCAATATTTCATTTTTGCAATTTGTCATGGAGAAATAAGAAATATCTATGGAATATTTATATGAAATTGTAACAAAGAAGTTGGTTTTTGATCGCGCTGGAATTTTTACGCTGGACAAAAAATGGAAAATTAGATAAATGGAAATTTTCATTTCACAAATCAAACACAATAAATGTCTGTTTTGTGCGTAGGCGCTTTCTATGCAATGGCAAGAATCCTTGAATTTTCGTACAATAGAAAGAATGAATTGAAGATAAATATGTGATGATTGAACTTTTCGCAAGAATATTCGAGGACATAAATTTAATGCATACTCACACAAGAACAACGACAATATTTTATAAAAAATGTTAATCGTTAATTGTGGAAATTGACTGCTAATAATAAACTAACCATTTACGGATAATCATTTAGACACAATTGAAAAATAATGGACACTTGCTCCTTATCAACATACGCCAGTCGAGAAAAACAGCTGGACAAAATGCTAAACATAATAATAAATCTTTCTCTTGGGAAAAAGCTGGAAGATTCGCCGCCGGTTAGTCGATGTAGCCTGCTTCGCAAGCTATATCGACCGACCTACACGTCGCATACATCTCACGCACCAATTGAGAAGCCTGGAAAAAGAACAAAAGCGGACACCTCGAATACGAAATCATTTTTGCTGCAGTATTGCCCACATAATTAGAGTAGAACATTATTTTGTTCAATGGTCCAACACTGCTCTCCTTGCTCCTATTCTTGGACCGAAACAGAGGCGTTATCAATGGCTTTAATCACGCGACGTCTTAGGCTCCGAATGTTACTGATATAGGGATTATTTGCTGGGATGTGTGGATCAATTTGATCTACTATATTTCGGTAACTAGCCGAGCAGAGCTCGGCTAGCTGTCGGGAGTCTATATTCGTGGTTTAGATTGAATTCGTTGGTCAATAAATTTTAATTGGGTAAATATGAATAACAGTTTTGGTATTCGCTACGCGAAAAGAACTCGGCCTTCGGCCGTCTAGATAACGGCATTGATTTTAAAGGGTATAATACTGATATACCTACCGTTTTTTCTCTTGAGTAAACCCCGGGGCGTATATTTTTCAACCCCCCCTCTAGGAGGGGCTTACTTCAGGAGGGGGGCTTACTTTAGGAGGGGGGCTTATATTGTTCAACCCCTCGCCGGCGGAGCTGGCGAGGAAAATTTTTTGAGATTTTTGTCAAAATCGTCAAAAAATTTTCGAATTTTTTAGCAAAATGTCCAAAAAACCATAGGGGGGACCCTATGGTTTTGAAAAGTCATTTTCTAAAAAATTTGTTAAAAAAATCAATAGGGTCCCCCCTATGGTTTTTCGGCAAAAAATTTTCTTTAAAAAATTATTTGCCCAAAAAACCATAGGGGGGACCCTATGGTTTTGAAAAATCATTTTCGGAAAATTCATCAAACAAAAGAATTTGTTCAAACACATTTCCTTTGTTGATATTTTATTCAACGAATGTATTTAAACAGATAATATATGTAAAAAAGAGCATTTTAATGTAAAAAACCTTACTTTGGGGGGGGGCGTATATTAGAGGGGGGCTTATATTTTTCAACCCCCCTCTAGGGGGGGCTTACTTCAGGAGGGGGCTTACTTCAGGAGGGGGGTTTACTCAAGAGAAAAAACGGTATGTTCTAAGTTCCCTCACATTCCAAGGGAGAAGGTCGGGCGCTTCGCGCCCGACCACAAACGTCCAAAAACGGCTAAATGCCCTCAGGCTAAAAATCTCCATCGTGTGTGGTCCAATGTCTGAAAATTTTTGTGCCATTCGTTTTGTCTCGCTGAGAGCTTTCATTTGACACCTCACTCGCCTCTGGAGGTGGTCAGGAACCCAAAATCCCGAGAAATGCCCTTAGGGCAAAAATCTTCATCGTGTGTGGTCCGATCTCAAAAATTTCATTGCCATTCGTTTTGACTCACCGAGAGCTATCATTTGACACCTCACTCGCCTCTGGATGTGGTCAGAAACCCAAAATCCCGACAAATGCCCTCAGGGCATTTTTCGTCAACCTGGGTGGTCCAATCTCCAAAATTTTTGTGCCATTCGTCCTGGCTCACCGAGAGCTAACGTTTGACACCTCTGACCGAGGTTTGACACCTTTGACCGCCACTGGAGAGGGTCAGAATCGCCAGATACAGCCATTTCCCGACAAATGCCCTCAGGGGCCATAACTGCGTCGTGGGTGGTCCGATCTTTTATTTTTCAATTTTCCCCACCCTGGCTCATCGAGAGGAATCGTTTGACGTATCACACGCCTCTGGATGTGGTCTGGAAGGTCCCGAACTTTTTTCCAGACGGACACGAAAAAGGGGCGTGGCCTGACCTTTTAGGGGGTAAAAAGAGGGGGTTCAACATGCGAATTTCAAAAATTTTTTCTCCCGGGGTATTATCTCACCGAATGGAAGCCCCGGAGCCTAAAATCCATGCCCCGGGTGAAAAGTCCGTGGGTCGAGGTTTGTAACTTTCTTGTTTGGGGGACAAGTGATCGATTTGATCAAACCTCGAATGAGACTTGAAAAATGTATTGGTCAATAAGAATAGATTTCGCGTAGGGATAATGGATTCTAGATTGGGACAGAATCGATGCAGGATTGTTCGTTAATAAGGACAGAAGAAAGATGGGAGGAACAAGGAATGAAGAATAATGCACTATAAAAAAAAAAAAAAAAAAAAAAAAAAAAAAAAAAAAAAAAAAAAAAAAAAAAAAAAAAAAAAAAAAAAAAAAAAAAAAAAAAAAAAAAAAAAAAAAAAAAAAAAAAAAAAAAAAAAAAAAAAAAAAAAAAAAAAAAAAAAAAAAAAAAAAAAAAAAAAAAAAAAAAAAAAAAAAAAAAAAAAAAAAAAAAAAAAAAAAAAAAAAAAAAAAAAAAAAAAAAAAAAAAAAAAAAAAAAAAAAAAAAAAAAAAAAAAAAAAAAAAAAAAAAAAAAAAAAAAAAAAAAAAAAAAAAAAAAAAAAAAAAAAAAAAAAAAAAAAAAAAAAAAAAAAAAAAAAAAAAAAAAAAAAAAAAAAAAAAAAAAAAAAAAAAAAAAAAAAAAAAAAAAAAAAAAAAAAAAAAAAAAAAAAAAAAAAAAAAAAAAAAAAAAAAAAAAAAAAAAAAAAAAAAAAAAAAAAAAAAAAAAAAAAAAAAAAAAAAAAAAAAAAAAAAAAAAAAAAAAAAAAAAAAAAAGTGAAAAGTCCGTGGTCGAGGTTTGTAACTTTCTTGTTTGGGGGACAAGTGATCGATTTGATCAAACCTCGAATGAGACTTGAAAAGTTTGGTCAATAAGAATAGATTTCGCGTAGGGATAATGGATTCTAGATTGGGACAGAATCGATGCAGGATTGTTCGTTAATAAGGACAGAAGAAAGATGGGAGGAACAAGGAATGAAGAATAATGCACTATAAAAATTCGTAATACCTCTGAGCAACTTAATTATGCAGACAATTGTTAGATTTAGCGGCTTTAGTCTCACTTTTACACACAACCCCATATGAGAAAAAGTTCGGATTTTTTGGATTCCAAGAGATGCACTGGAGAGTCTGTATCTCGAGATCGGAACATCATCTCGCGGCCGGACCCGGAGGGATCGACTCAGCTGGCAACGAGCTGTCGATTGACACCTCACTTGCACCAAAAACGGCTGGGCACGGGGAATTCTGAGAAGTGGCCCTTCCCGGCTAGAAAATATGCTTGCACGGTTTCGAGAAAAAAGTACCTTGCAACTTTGTATTCTTTATGATATGTTTCTTAGAGCTGAGGTAATGATTTATATACCAAGAACTGAAGAGAAAGAGATGTTAAAAGATATTTTAATATATATGTTGCAGTTAATGTTGAAAATCAGTTAATGTTGACATTAACTAGTTAATCTTGAAATTAACTGAAATTTCAGTTAATCTCGAAATTAACTAGTTAATCTTGACATTAACTAGTTAATCTTACACAAACTAGTTAATCTAGTTTAACTAAAAACGTAATACAGAGAATTCAACAAAACTCTAAAAGAATTCAAACAAAAGAATTCAAACAAAACTCTAAACGTAATACAGAGAATTAACTTGCAATAACAGGTTTTGATCAAATATTGACCTTTTCAACTATTTCATTGAATTAGTAGCATTTCGTTTAGTAAAACCTGGTAATATTTTATTTCTATAAGCAATTTTTTACATGAAAAACAAAATGTACAATAAATTATTTGTTTTTGCAACTGGTGCTATTGTGGCATCGACTGTTGCAGAGGCGTCCGAGAGACCGGCAGTTCCTTGGATTAACTAATTACTAAATACATTTATAAATTTTCACATTTATAATTTCATGTTTATAAAATTTTCCAAAAATTATCCCGAATTTTACCAAACTTACTTCAATTTTTTCCAAAAACAGCCAATTTTTTGAAAATTTACCAACCTTTTAGTTGGTCCTCGATGGAATCTGCTGTTTTTTGCTGCCTGAACTTGTGGCAGGGCTGCTGCCCAGGCTGTGGACTTGTTTTGGCGCAGGTTCATTATGAGGATATCCTGAAATTCATGTTTAAAATATCATTTTTAATTTGATTTTTAAATTAAACAAAAATTTAATATATTAATATATTATTTATATATTTAATTCATAATTTATTTTAAACATATATTAAGTAAGTGATGTAGGCTATGTCAATTATACGTCATTATTCGTACTTTGAGCGAGAAACTTGTTAAAAGTTTCATTTGGGTCAAAATCAACTAGTTAATGTCAAGATTAACTGGAATTTCAGTTAATGTCAGGATTAACTATTGGTTTGGCGGGAAAGTCTTTTCGGTTTTGTTTTATCTATTTTTTCTCACATAACGCAAGAGTGCCGATGAGTGTTATATACCATATGATAGCCAAGACTTTTGTCTGTCCAACAATGCTAAGGTTTTATTTTTGTTCCAAAGAAAATGAATGAATATCTATGATTACCTGAGACAAATTGACATCACAGATTTTTGAGCTATTTTTATATCTTTTGTATGCAAAAAACTTAGGTATTCTATTTCCAATTGTGCAATATTGTAGAGCAATTTCAGCTCTAATATTTACCTTTCACAGAATATTTTTTCGTTTGATGGTTGCTGAGATATGACAATTTTAGTGAATGACACCACCAGAAAAATGGAAAATTTTGATTTTTTCGGTTTATGTATCAACTTTGAGCGATCATATCTCGCAGAACATAAAAGCATATTTTATTCTGTAAAAAGTATGTTATAGAGTTAGACCTTGTCTACAAAAGCCGCAATGCCATTGCTTTGTGCACTGCCAAGATTTCAGGTATTTTGTCGATGAAAGTTGCCAAAAATAACCAAAAATTAATATTTTGAGTGTGTTTCATTTGAGCTATCGTAATTCAATATTTTAGTTATAATAATTGATTGAAAAAGAAGTTATTGACAGTCTAACAGAGAAATGAATGGGCTATCCAACGGTATATAACATTCAAGAAAAGCTTTGCTCTGGATGAATAAAAATTGGCTTTCAAAAACCGAAAAGACTTTCCCGCCAAACCAATAGTTAATTTCAAGATTAACTAGTTAATGTCAACATTAACTGGAATTTCAGTTAATGTCAGGATTAACTAGTTAATTTCAAGATTAACTAGTTAATGTCAACATTAACTGGAATTTCAGTTAATGTCAGGATTAACTAGTTAATTTCAAGATTAACTAGTTAATGTCAACATTAACTGGAATTTCAGTTAATGTCAGGATTAACTAGTTAATTTCTAGATTAACTAGTTAATGTCAACATTAACTGGAATTTCAGTTAATGTCAGGATTAACTAGTTAATTTCAACATTAACTGCAACATATATAATATAATACACATTTTCTTTCGTTCAAGGACCGTTTTATTATTTTCACTTTTGTTCAAGGAAGCATGGAAAAAAATTTGTGACGGACAGAGAATGGCGCTATAGGGGATAGGTATTAGCCAGTAGGGGATAGGTATTTCTGACCGCTCACTCTTCCAAATATATGTATGCCTACACAGTTTTGGTGGCAAATTTTCGAATTTTTGAAACTATAAATAAACAATAAAATCTGATATTACCGATTAAATACATAACGGATGAAACAGAAAGCAAGATTATTTACCCGGACCGGACCAAGCATGGGGTTGGTCCGGTCCGGATCGCGGACCGGAAGTAAATTTTTCTCCCAAAAACTGCAAAAAATTTCCAAAGTAAAATTTCTTAAAAATCGTAGTTTTTATTAATTTGTGGCATTTTAAGCTTAATTCGCACATTTTTGCCGTCTTAGTCTTAATTAATTTGCAAATTGTAAAAGCTTAGCAGTTTTCCTTTAATTTTTGCCAACTTTTCGTAAAAAGTATAAAAATCAATAAAAAAATATATCAATAAATCAATAAATCACATAAAAGTTTTCATAATTTCATAATTAATTTTAATAACGAAACAAATGCATAAAATATTCAGAAATAGTAACATATCAGAAAAAATTTAAGCTAGAACATTTTAGAAATAATTTGATCTGCTTAGTCATAATGTCCTCTACTTTTAGAAAAAGATTATCATACAATTTTATAACCGGGGCAAATTCTATGGGATAATGTGCGCCGCAGGCGAAATTTTGGAAAATTGGTGTAACGAAAAAATGAAAGAAGAAAAATAGTGGCAATTGGAGTCAATTACACTAAAAATTTGCAAAATATTTGCAAGGACGCAAAATTTTGGACTATTTTGAAGGAAGATCTGCATTAATTGGCGCCTAATTCAATTTTTTTAATTGAAAAATACGCCATACGGAAAAATGGCAAAAAATGGAGTAATACGAAATTGCTCCCACCTAATACACCCATGCCAAGGTTCTTAACCAAATTTCTCCAAAGTTAGCCAAGAATTGAATATCTTCGCTAAAGGCAGGGTTTCTGGGGACTGCCGCCCCAAGATGGTTAAAAAAATTCAGCAATTTTGGGTTACTTTTATTTTGAAAATTTAATGTTTTCCGAAATTTGGCAAGTTTAAAAAAATTTTCGTCGTGGCCTGTCCGAAAACGGTCCGGTTCGGTTCGCTTGTCCACACTTGGCGCAAAATTAGTATAACAGTTATCGTATGGGTAGCGATCATTGTCCTATGAAAAGTGTCAATTCGAAAATATCACATAATTTTTCTTATCACTAAAAATTTCCTCTATCGAGGGATAATTTTGTAAAGTGTGACTTTTATTCTCCGTTCCAACCAAAAAGTCCCGTGCGTCGAGGCATTCCTTATATTAACGGTCCTTATATCGAGAGTCGACATTCTTTATATGGAACCGAGCGGAATAGAGCGGAGGATGAGCCTTTGGAACAGTATTGGAGCGGAGCATGAGTTTTTGGCATAGACTTGATGGTAGTGTTCAAGTTTGTAGTAGAAGCATACGATGAGACACGGAAAGCGAAAGAAGTAACTGTCTGGAAATAAATAACTGCCCCTGGCTCAAGATTATTACGTATTCAGAATTTTGGTAACTTGAGTTCCGATGTTGCTCATAAATTTCGCTAGGTTAAGTTGCCGAATTTCTAATGGTAATTTAGCCTGGAGACGTGACATTCGAACAATTGATTGAAAAGAAATATTGCTTGTAGCGGTATTGGTTTGGGTTTTGTTTTATTCGCCATGAGTTTTAGAGATAATCGTTTCAAAAGCCTTATGTATATTGTGATGAAATGGTGTAAGGAGTGTTGAAAACTGAAGGGAAATAGACCAGCCTATGAATAGATTTGATTTTACTGAAAGTGTCGTTTGTGCAAATTAAGAAGACTATCCGGTTGCATCTCACTTGATTTTGAATTGGTTTACACTCAATCACCTTTGTCTTGATTTTGGCAAAAGTGTATTTTCAAAGACACTTATGTTTTGTGTCCAATATTTGTGCAAAATAACAGTCACTATGCACAGTTACTTAGATGCAAACCTTTGATGAATATCATAGAGAGTGTGGAGAGTTAGTGCGAAATAGACAAGCAGACTTGTCTGACTTATTTCTATATAGAAGCAGGAGTAGTCTATCTCTTGCTGTCTTTGAGTCCTCTGCAGGCCTCTGGTGTGGCAAAATTATATGTTGGCAAAATCATATATTGTTCGTAATAACGAAAGAAGTTCTCTTTCTCCAATATACATGTTCCATAGGAGAAAGCAGAAAAAGTAGAGAAATAGGCAAGTTCTCTTCTTTTCCACATATAGCCCGTTATCTCTGATATATATCTGTTTTCAGCACCTTATTATTTAAACTCGAAGTTATAGTTGTTCAATAACATTTTGTAAATTTATTACTATCTAAATGCTTTGCTAACGTTAGTAGTTAGTTACCAACACAGTTTGTAACATTTGTATGTTTATTTATTGCCCCTGTATCCTTTCCTAAAAATGGAATTTTCCGGGAAAAACCACTTTGGGTCAAAATTCAAAAACTGACACCAGTTTTGAATTTTACGCATCGAAAAATTCTGTTATTTTCAGATTTTTCGACTTTCAGATGACAAAAATTTTTAAAATTGAATGTTCCGGAAAAAGCTACTTTGATTGCTAATTGACCCTCAAAACATCCTAAAATCTCATACCGTATTTCCTCTAATATAACCCTAACAGTGTACTACCCTGCAACATTTTTCTACCTTGGAACCTTTTGGAAATACACCCATTTTTGGAAAAGTCAAATTGAAAATTTTGTGATCATTTAAATGAATTTTTTCAACTATTTTTTTGTGTTTTTAGAGCTATTTTCACTACTTTGATTATTTTTATTATTTTTGGGATTTTCATAGAAAAATTGCAGAATTTTGTAATTTTTGAGTTTTGTTCTAATCTCTCTATATAGTATTGCAGCCCGCTGACGATGTTTTTGTAACTCCCTCAGCCGGCCTCCGTTTAGGGCAAGTTTGGCCTTAAAATGATCCTTAGGGTCGGGCGATCCCCGAAAAATTATTCCCGGGCTGGGAACTATACAACTTTTTCGAGCTATCGACTTTCGAAGTTTGCCTTAGGCGAGAGAAGGAATTTTGAAAATAGACCATCTCCGACCGAAATTTTTGGCACCCGGGGCTTTTCGACGGTACTTAGTCCAAATCCGCGGTCAAAAAAATTATAAAGGGTACGAAATTTTTCAAAATTATTTTTTAAAGGTATTTTCCAGCTTTGAACGCTGATTTGTTGCCCTCCGGGGTTTTCGGGTGCGGGGAATCCGAATTAAGGGTCAAAGAAATTATCCGGATACACCGGGGTACGAAAAAAACATTTTTTTTATTTTGTCAATTTTTTTTTTAACTTTTGCCAAAATTTTTTTGGAAAAAATACTGAACATAGTGGAAAAAATAGATAGAGTGGCCGAATTTTTCGGTTTATGTCCCAAATTTAAGCGGTCATATCTCGCAGAATTTCAAAGAAAAAGTTATTCTGTAAAACATATATTGTTGAGCTAGACCTTGTCTACAAACACCGCAATGCCACTTTTTTGAGTAGTGCCAAAAGGTAAAAAATATTTATTCTATGGACTTTTAGCAGTGAAATTTTGAGGCGTAGAGTCCCCTGCGAAACCGGGGAGTCTCGTAATATGGTACTACAATGGCAGTTTGTGCTAAAGGTGCAAAGGAAAACTTAGAAAGCTGGGTCGTGACACAACCAGCCAGGCTGCGCATTGATTGAGCACATGCAAGATCGCATGCAAATGAGTTGGAAGGAAAATTGTGAAAAAACTGAGGATGACACTAGGGCTACGTAAAGAATGGGTTCTGTAATGGGTTGTGGAATGGGTTGGGTGGCTACGTACCATAAGGATTTTGTAATGGGTTGTTAGTTTTCACTATGTTGGTCATAAATCTGATATTACTGACTCTATTTTAACTTTTTCCCTAGATTTCGATAAATGTTTCAGAATTTTTCCAACTTTTTATGGGGCCACTTGCGAATGTCCCCCCTCGAAAAACGCTTCATACACCCATGGTGTCAATGTAAAAGTAGTTTATCTCGACGAGATAAGCCCAAAAAGTGCGAAAAAAAATTCGAAGATTGCTTCTAAAACGTTCTAGAATTTTGAAATACACCTGTCCGTTAGGTGTCTGTCACCTGACTAACAGGTTATTTTAACGCACTTTACCTACTGTGTAGGTATGTGATCCTCAGCAGGTACATCCGCCACCCAACCTGCAGGTAGCGCAACCCAAATATGGCGCCTTGTAAGGGTTGTTCGGGAGCTTAAGCCTAAGAGTATGCCCTTGTAAGGGTTGTTCGGGAGCTTAAGCCTAAGACTAAGTCCGATTATGCGTGCACAGTAGCCTAACGTAAGGGTTGTTCGGGAGCTTAAGCCTAATGGCTTGTTTGGCGCCTTATAAGGGTTGTTTTAACGTACATTGTTTTAACTTTAACCTGCACGCCCCCTCCCCCAGACATCTATCCTGCGAAATAGGTTAGAGTGGATCTAGTTAACATGCATGGAACACTTTGTGTCCAGTTAACATGCATTGAACACTTTTTGAAAAAAAATTATGCACTTTTTCATCGATTTTTCCGACTATTCAGGTCCTGAATAGTCGATCTAGATAGGTGACATTTTTACTTTTAAAATTTTCATTTTTACCTATGAAAACAGTCACCCAAATAAAAAAAAAATTTTTTTTCGTGACGAAAATTTAAAAAAACGCTACGTTGCATCTAGTTAGACCCAGACACATATTATTACCATGGCAAAACATTCATAGCATGTCTAAAACATGCCTAACTCGATGTGTGACATACCATATATATGGACATCGTCCACTTACTATATAGTAGGATTTTCGCTATCTTCATAGATATCTTAAGAATGGCCGTCAGAAAAGACTGAAATTGCCGACGCCCTCTTATCTCTAACGTCTCTGAATTGTACTCTTTCGCGCGTTCATACCCGACGCGACAAAATGCTAATTCCTTTTTTTGGATGGTGGGGTTAATCCCCTGAGAGTTCCTTCAGAATTCCCAATTTTTCTACTTGTCTGCTATCTATTGTGTAGAGTACGACTCGATGGATATTGTATTCCTCTAACTGTCATTCAATGTAACAAAATAGACAAGTGCGGACAATGGAGGATTCTACACATAGCTAATCTCTTACGTATGCGCCTATCCTAGCTATTGTTATTCCCATCTTTTGGGAATAAATTTTATATCGTTTGTTATTGCTGTCAATACTATATTATATTTCCATTTTGAGCATTGTTGCCAATTAAGTTCACAGCTATATTTTTATCTCAAATTAATTAGTTTCAAGTTGCTGAGTTCATTGCACAGTTCTTATTATATCATGATGTTTATCACTTTTGCGAATATCGTACTTCCTTTAATTGATGCCCATAAAACTAATAAAGCTCTCCGTTTATAGTTAAGTGTTACCGTAAATCCTCTAATTAACCCCCCCCCAATTAAATCCCCCCTCAAATAATCCCCCCTCCAACAAAATGCCATATCGGAGAAAATTGAGTTTGAAATTTTTTGAAAACCCTTACAAAATAATAATCCCCGGGGGATTAATTAGAGTATTTGCGGTGTAACTTTGACAAGGAACAATGCAGTCCAACATTCGTGATAAAACGTTTTTCTGACTACAGAAATACCTAATAGAAGTGTCAGTAAAGGTCCGATTATGTACTGTTGACATATAACCGAAACTTTTTCAGCAAGATGCTTAGTCTGCGAGCACACTTCTGCGTCCTGTTTCTGACTGTCATTGGATTGAGCGTAGCCACAAACAATGCTAATTCTAATCAACCAGTTACTCATAGTCAAGATTCCGGCCATGGTCATAAATCTATTACTCCTGTGGAGCAATGCTCCTGGTCAGATACTATCGCGGCACAATTCCAGAGACTAGGTAAAGGTGTCATAAATACATTATTCTACTCTAGTCACTATTTTCAGCATCCTTTTTCAAACGAAAAATGCCTCATGGTTCCATAAAAGGTATGGACAAGGTAAAAGCTGTCATTGGTCCTGTTCACAGAAACTGCAGGAATACAGGTAGGAAAGTTTCATATTATGAAGTTTCAAGAATATACTTGCTTTTCCAGAAAACCCATATCGTGACACAGACAACAAGGAGCACTCTGATGAACCAATCAAGCGTGTCTTCATCGCCGATGAGAAACTAGATTGGAGCATTAAGCTAACGGAAAATGAATATAAACCAAAAGACCATTTTTCAAAGAAGTATAAGGAAAAACGCGGAGAAAAAGACTATACGTGGGTCGACAGCGATGATCCCAAAACCTATGCGAAGGTGTACAATAAATTCGACAAAGAAAATAATGTCGACAGAACATCAGTTCCCGGGTGCGTTTACACTTTGCTTTTCCCTTCACTTTGTTTTTTGGAATTTTCACAAATGCAACATTTTAAGCGTCTTTTTTCTAATTTTGCAACTCGATTTGTTGCCGGCCGATAGATGGTTATTGAAATTCTTGTAGAAAATTCGGAGGTCATTAACCTGTTTGCCGAATTTTGGAAAATTTTGGATCACTCAATTATTTGTCTCATGTTTATGAAACTTGAATTCTGCTCCTTCTGACAGCAGTTGTAATATTTATCTCACAGTGTATTATTTTTTGGTCTAAACAGCGTTTTTTAACTGAATTAACTTTCTCAGATTAAACCGCAAAAATTCCTAGGTATTCCTAGTGAACTGGAGTAACGCCTAAAGGAGTAACGCTTAAAGGATATATCAGCGTGTCGCTTAAACCTAATGCCATACTCATAAACTCTGTCGGTCAAACAATCTAAAAATTTGAAATTTTTGGTTCGATTTTGAACCTAGTAGTCTATTTACTATAAAAGCACACTAGTTGATTTACCACATCTTTACCTTTCCAAAAATTGGAATTTTTGGAATTTCCGTATCGTCCTGCGCTAATCTATACCACACTAGTCGATTTACCATACCTTTCTCCTGGAACCGACTTGGTAAGGTATACTAAGTGTCGATTATAGATTCTATATAATCTTAACATTCTCTTTCCAGGCCTTACCTGTTTGATATAGACGGTAGACCGTTGAACCCATTTGGAAGAACGGGAATCAAAGGATGGGGCGCGATCGGCAGATGGGGACCGTCTCATGCGGCAGATGCAATAGTAGCCAAGTATATTGAAGTAGAAGTGGAAGAAATTGTTAACGGAAACAAGACGAAATCAAAGAAAAAGCTATTGCATGTTGTTCTTCAAAAAAGGAAAGATAACGGTAATGTTACGTGTTAATATTATATCTCAATGAAATCTTGGGCAAAAATGTTCTCGATTTTGGCCTAAAATTAACAAAATTTTGGAAAATTCATTCTCTTCGTTGAACGGAAAGTAAATAGTTTTATGGAACTTTTAAGTGCACTAATAATTTATATCGAAAAACAGACATAACCCAGCTTAATATTTAAGGAAAATGGGCCATGCCAGGAGGTTTTGTTGATCCCAATAACGCCGAGCCCAGAGATCCTAGTATCACCGCTCTACGAGAGTTTATAGAGGAAGTTCTCAATCACAAACCAGACGAGCTCTTGAACCAACTATGGAAGGCGTGCAAAATGCTACTCTACGATGGTAAGCAAGTAATTGTAATGACTAATGTACGGAAAAATCGAAATGAATTTAAAGTGTGCCAACAAAATACAGCGTTTCTATAGTAGAGTGCAACGATGTATCTCTGTCCGATCTAACGAGAAAAGCAGCGTTGGATTAGCATTCGAATTTCCGCTTTTCTGGCTCCTGCTTTCGCATCCCTTTTCTGTAGAATTTGAACTTTTCCGAATTTTCAGGACACTGACCAATTCTGACCTAACTATAGCATACCATTTCAGGATATATCGATGATGAAAGAAATACGGATAACGCGTGGATGGTCAGCAAAGTGTACGCTATGATTGACAGAAAAAACAAGTTAAATCTCAAGTTGGAAGTAACTTTTCATGAAATGTTCGAAAAATTGAAGTGTGACTGTATTTCCCTCGGCAAAAACTGACGAATAGTTTATTACTTGTATCCGAAAATTTGGCCTTTGAAAATTTGCTACAGAACAAGTTGTTCGCAATAAAATAAATATTTGTCCCTTTGAAAAATATAAGATGCCAGAAAATTTTTAACACACTTTTTCAAAACATTAAATTTTTCCCGCTGCCATAGATATAAGATCTACATTATTTTACTAAAGAATTTTAGCCCGATCCGAAAGAGTCCACAGCTGCGAAATGGGTTACTGTAGCACCGGGATGGCCAAACTTGGAGGAGGGAGAGGAAATTTGGGAAGCTCATATGCCTTTCATTCGACTGTTTGCTGCATCAGAGGGTGTAACGGTATAGCCTTCTGAGCGAAGAAGCTGATATGAAAAGTCTTTTTATCGCAGTTATCACACGTGAACCTTTTATTCCATAAAATTTGTGGTTGGTTTCTCTCGACTTTCTATTAGAGATCGGCCGAAACCAGAATTTCGGTACCGGTTTCGTACGAAACCGAAAGAATTTCGGTTTCGGTTCGTTGAAAATTGCGCAATACCGAAAGAAACCGAAACTAGAATTCTGGTTTCGGTTTCGGTAAAAAGGGCCACCGAAACCGAAATTTTAATTTCGGTTTCGGTTCAAAAATTTTCCGAAACATTCCGACATTTTTGAAAATTTTCAATGAAATTTTAGTCAAATACTACTAATTTTTTGAAAAATTTTGACGAATATTCATATTTTTCAAAAAATTTCGCCTGCGGCGCTATTTTATTCTTTGCTTTTTATTATAAACAAATGGCCATTTTTTGTCAAAAAAGTGGCCATTTTTGGCTAAAAACCCAGGTTCAGGTATTTACCACTCCCTCTTTCGCGGTGAGTTTGGGCTTAAAATGCTCCGCGGGATGTCCTGAGCAGAGTTGCACGCAATCGGCATTTCCAAATCAATGGATTAAGAAGCAAAAATAGCGCCGCCGGCGAAAATTTTTAGAAATTTGGAAAAATTAGCGGTTTCGAAAAAGATAGCGCTGGCGAAAAAATTTAAAAAAAATGTTGTATACAAAGGAAAAATCAAAGAAAAAATAGCGCCGCAGGCGAAAATTTTTCAAAAATTTAGCGAGCTTGGAGAAAATTTTCTTTCAAAAATGTTAAAAATTCAAATTTTTAGCGGCAATTCAAATTTTATGATAAAATTTCAATTTTTCACTAATTTAGGAATTTTTTAAAAGTTTACGAATTTTTGAAAAATATGGCAAAATTTGGAAAAAATTCATATTTTTTGCCAAAAATTTGAGTTTATGTTTCAACATAATTTTTTGCAATTTAAATTTAAATTATCAAATAAAAAATGGAAAAATTCAAATTTTTGGCGCGAGTTCAAAATTTTGCAAAAATTTTGAATTTTTTGAAAAAAATGTCGAAAAATTTTTCAATTTGAACAAAAAAATAGTTACAAAGGATATATTTGGTATATTTCAATGAAAAAACATGATATTCTAGCTAAAAACAGCAAAAAATGCACCTTTTTGACGTTTTTTGGACAACTTTCGGTCGGAACCGAAACTTTCGTACGAAACCGAAACCAGAATTTCGGTTTCGGTTCGTGAAATATTTCGCAATATCGAAAGAAACCGAAACCGAAATTCTGGTTTCGGTTTCGGAAAAAGCGTTTGGCCGATCTCTACTTTCTATAACTGTTGTCTTGACTGTCACTAACTTTTGTCAATTGCATAATCACATTGAATTTTAGCCATGCAATTTTTGGATCTTCCTGGAATAAACTGTTCTTATTTCATATAAATATTTGAGCACAATGGAGTATGTTTTGTGGTGAAGGCATAGTCGCAGGAAATTTAAATCGCCTTGTGAGCCATTGAAGGACATGGAAGAAGTTTTATTACACACAAATCCGCTTGGGACTACCTATTATTTGAAATTTTTAGGAAAAATTTGAAAAGGAGGCCAACCGTCTTATCGATAGCGTTCGGTATTATATCCTCTAAGGGGCAGCATCAATCATAGGTTCGAGTGACTGCTATTGTTGTTTAGGGAAACTTTTTTATTATTAAATATGTCACTTGAAAAGTGGCTAGACGACTTTCAGTTGAACAAATGAAAAAAATTTACTTGCGACAACATTTCATAAAAGCGAGCTAACGGAATCCGAAAAAGTATTTTGAGGGCTCTAAAGCGTTATGATTATAGGATTTATTAGGATTTGATGGCAATAAATATATAAAAAGAATGCCTTAATCCCAGACATAGTAGCCTTGATTCTGCTCTGGATAATAACTTTCATTGTGTT
This sequence comes from Ditylenchus destructor, assembly GCA_022814885.1. NCBI lineage: Eukaryota > Metazoa > Nematoda > Chromadorea > Rhabditida > Anguinidae > Ditylenchus > Ditylenchus destructor. Next base: position 992,356 of record JAKKPZ010000018.1, on the reverse strand, counting down.
TTTACGAAAAGAAATAATGGCTCCCATCATGGGAGCCATTATTTCTTTTCGTAAAAATACAATGAAATATGGAAAAATCCAAAATTCAATTTGAACTTTGATCTGTGATTTTTGAATTTTTCCCTTTAAAATATGGAAAGATCCGAAATTTTAAAGGGAAAAGTTCAAAAATCAAAGATCAAATCTGTACTATATATATACTCTTTACTATATAAGGACACAATTTGGGGCCTTTAGACCGAAATTGGCAAAAATCCCGAAAACGCAACATTTCCGGAAGGGTACACAGACGTTTGATAGTCGGACGTTTGAAAGTTTTTCTTTTTTACAGTATTAAGCAATTTTTGTCGATGGAGAAAATTATTGCAATTTAGAAAAGGAAAAAATACTCCGCTCCTAATTAACGAGCCTTCGAAAACGTCCGCGAGATTTTCGAAGGTCTCCCAAAATTTGTAGCTTTGTATCTTATAAAATAATTGAGAAACGGTTGATGTTGTTTGGAATCGCAGTTGTAAATTCCCCCATAATTGGGTGCAAATTTCCACATGTATGCTTTTTTATTTTGTGGTTGGCAAATTCCGACAAATTTGTGAACGCATAAATACCGGCGAAGATGTTACGTCACCAGATCGTAATTAATAAATTTGAGATGTTACCGGAAAAAAATAATAATTGGAGAGTAAATCGACCCCGCTGAACCCAAATCCGGGATCAGATTTGAACTTTGATTTTTGAACTTTTCCCTTTAAAATTTTGGATCTTTCCATATTTTAAAGGGAAAAATTCAAAAATCACAGATCAAAGTTCAAATTGAATTTTGGATTTTTCCATATTTTAAAGGGGAAACAGCATAACATAATACAAGGCGTATTTATGACATTACAATATGCAATAGCGAGCACAAGCACTTGAAATTACTCATTTCTTGATTAATTACAGGCCAAAATTCCCACGGCTCTTTGCCAAAACTGCAAGCTTCCGAAAAATCAATAATACTTGTGGAATTCTTACTCATTATCGTTCAACAAATATGGCAGCAAAATATTTATTTTTATCCACTACATGGTAACATGTAGGATAACAGTGTAAGGCATAATTTAACTACAGTCTAACTTCATATAACCGGACAGATTTTGACCGGCCGTTTCTGTCCGGATAACTGAAATGTGTTTCCGGATAAACGTGTGAAATATATATGGAAAAAATCTGTTCCTGCCCGTTTAGTCCGGATAACTGAATTTGAATAGTATTTCTTTAAAAATATTATCGGGAATTTAAATTTTTTTATTATAATTTTGCTGTTTTGATCAAATTTTCACATATTTTTTCAAATTTTGCCAAAAATAGGAAAATTATAGGAAAAATTCAAATTTACGACCAAAAATTCGGAATTTTTGGTAAAGGTTTTGTAAGTTTAAATCATTAGGGGGACCCTTTTGTTTTTCTCCAAAATTTTCAAAACTCAGTCCAGATAAACGAGTTTTGTCCTGATAAACATGCGGAATTTGTATTTAAAAAATCCGTACCGGCCAAAATCGTCCGGATAACTGAAAATCCGGATAAATGTGTATTCGGTTAAGTGAAGTTAGACTGTATAACAATCTACATGCATTTTGGTGTTCTAGAAGACTATTTTGATGTTTGCCAAAACTTGTTGAGCATTTGAAAGTGAGCTTCCGCTTCTCCTTCGTTCGAATTTATCAGTACTTCACCGTTAATTGATAAGATTATGCCTTTCATATTTCTTTCAGCCTCATGCATAGTTTCAATTCGTATTTTGGCTGGCCAAAATTTATGGAATATGTTCAGAGCATTGCGTTTCAAGAATGGATGATAACTGCAAAATAAGTATATATATGTTGTAGTCCATCTTGAAAATCAGTCCATCTTGAAAATGCGGCCAGGACCACGTTCCGGCCCGAGTCCGCCACGGGCCAGGGAACTCGGGCCGGACCGGGCCCAGCCCGGTAAATTCAACCCTGGCCCGGGTCCTACAGTACCCCACAGTTTTTCGTGTCGGGACCAAGGGTTTTTTGCACATGGCCCAAGGGTTCAAAAATCGGGCCCGGGCCGCATTTTCAAGATGGACTAGTCTATTTCAACATGGACTGATTTTCAAGATGGACTACAACATATATACTGTATAAAATAGCTGACGATAACTTGACAAATAGCCAATTGTAACATTAAACTTTTAGATGTCCCATGTTTGCGCCCATATTAGGCAATTTATTATCTAACATGGAAACACATTACTAGCGTGGAGTTTCCTGTCACTTCATATGTAAAATAACGTTTAATTACTCTCGCAACGGACAGTTTTTGAATCACGTCGGCGCCAAACAAGGGAAATTGTGACAAAAAGTGTACAAGGCATGTTTTGTCGAGAGTTGGCCGAGATTTTTGGTACATACCCTAATTCGGGTACGGAGAATCCGAATTTGGCATTATTTTTGGCATTCAGTTGGGGGGTTTTTTGGCGTTCTGCCCATTTTCTGTTTTTGGGGCAAAAATGGCCCAAAAATGACCATTTTTGACGCGTTACGTTAAAAATAATTGCAGATTCGGACTCAGCGCATCAAAAAACCCCTAAAAACACATTTTGCTGACATTCCGAAAAAATTTCATTTTTTGGCCATTTTTGACCATAGGGGGTACCACATGGATTTTGAAAAAAATCGATTTTTTGAAAATGTGGAAAATTCTTCTGCAATCAGTGTTTTTAGGGGTAATTCGATGCGCTGATTCCGAATCTGCAGTTAGTTTTAACGTAACGCGTCAAAAATTGTCATTTTCGTACGATCTGTTGTGGGTTTTTCGTCTCAAGTTCGAATCCCAGGTCCGTCAATCAATTTTTTTCTCGCGAAATTACTATCTTTTGTTAACAAATAACACCAAATTCATATTCGGCGGATATTAATTGATTAAAAATGTGGAACTGTAAAATGAAATACCATCAATACTAATTTTCTTGCACCATTTTGTGATAATTTTCGCCCAAAAACGTAAAAAAACGCAATTTTCCCAACTTTCGTGGCGGGACCACCCACGATCTGAGGCCAAATTCGGATTCGCCGTATGCGAAATAGGGTAAGTACCAAAAATCCCAGTCGATTTCAGACGTACTACTTCTCATTTTCTCCAAAATACTCGAAAATGGCCATTTTTGGGCAAAAAACCGAAAAAATGTCGAAATGGGCGCAGATGAGGTCTTAGCCAAGATTTTTTTTGAAATAGTTAAATTTGAGGTGTTGCTCGATCATTCTGCACAAGTGAAATATTCATCTCTATGTTTAAAATTAAAATCTGGGGTCTCAAAGTTGACTCATTTAACACTGAAAAACGCAAAGTATACCAACTTTGAAGCCCAAAATATTAATTTTAAACATAGGGACGAATATTTCACCTACCAGGTGTGATAGAGCAACACCTGAACTTGCGTCCTGGCAAAAAAATCTTTGATAAGACCTCATTTGATTTTTGGCTGAAAATCGGCCGTACACTTTTTGTCACAGTTGGCGCCGACGTGAATCCGTACCATATTCTTGGCACTAATTTGAATTAGCGTGGTTTTGAAATGCGCCAAACATTCCGAATCGAATACATTTTGACGTCAAAATGAATTGCATTAGGGAATGACTGATACATTTCTTAACTTGAATTACGATTCCTAGATTTTCAATATAAAGATTACTGGATAACGGTAAGCTGGATTAAAAAATTTGCAACAGCTATCATACAATAAGTGCCAATATGTAGTACATAAAATGTGCTCTTATCTCGAATTAAATGATAATAATGCACAAAGCTAATGCACTGTGCAAATGAATTGCAAGCAAAGTGTAGAAATAAGGCCGGGCCGAGTTGCCGGATCGTACGAATATTTTCGGAAAGCTGAAATGCAGTGCATAAATAGTTTGAACTTAAAAAATAATCACATTAATGAGTTGGAATATATACCTGATATCTTTCAGTAAGGCTGTGGGAATTCCCACGAAATATCTTCTTTCTATACACGTTGGCGTTGTAATAATTAAGAAAAATAAGGACCTAAACGCATTTCTTTATAATGAAAAACCATTACAGAGCAGAATTAAGTTTAATATGACATTATAGAATTTTTATGGATTTTTCCAGATGACCTGCCATTCAGGATCACTATTAGGCCGGCTATGTATGTATGTATCCCCGCAGCATATCCCCAGAGCAGCTCCAGAGGCGACTGAGGTGGCGTTGGATAGGTCTCGCCGAGACTAGACGGAATTGCGAAAAAAATTTTCCCCGGCCCACAAAAATGTGCACTTTTTGGCCAAAAGTGCCAAAAATGGCCATTTTTGCACTTTTCCACCTGTAACTTTCTTAAGGTGCCCTCACAATAGCGAAACAATTGATGAAACAGATTGGTGAAACATAAATCTTTGGGGAATTTTTCAATTCTTGGTCACAAATCTGATGTTACTCATTATATGTCAACTTTTTCCCTAGTTTATAATGGCACAATACAATTTTTTCCAATTGCCAGTTTTTGACCAAAAAGTGCAGGTTTCATCAATGTTTCGTCAAAGTTTGATGAAACATGCACTTTTTGGTCAAAAAATGGCAAACTTGAAAAAATTGTATTGTGCCATTATAAACTAGGGAAAGGTTGACATATAATGAGTAAGTCATCAATTGTTTCGCTATTGTGAGGGCCCCTTTATCTGCGCGACTTTATGGCGGAATGATAGCTCAATCGACAGCTTTTAACGATACAAGCAAAATGAGCTATCAACTAGCCATAAAGCCGCTCAGCTAAGAAAGTTACAGGTTCGTTTGGGATTCTCGAGGTTTTTAAAATTTCTTATTCCAAGTTTTGAACCTATTTTCTCGCGCTCCTATTCTCACGTTTATAACTTTTGGCGGTTTGCCGGGATTGTGAATTTTTTCACGTGGTTACATAACTATACAGGCAGTCTCGGGCGCCTTAACGCCCATTTACTCTTTTGTCTTGTACTACTCTATTAGGGTGGTGAGATTTCATGTGCAAAGTGAGGTTTAAAATTTCTGGATTTTTTTACTAATCTTCAAACTCATATAGACTGGTTATGAAAATTCATACCAAGAAAGATGCCACATTCGTAAAAACACTAGCATAAATGACGTACATTGTACTGCTTTCTGCTGCTGTTTCTTCTTTATGAAGATCTTTCGTACCTTCTCGGTAAGCAATAGAAGCAGAAGTAATTGTCTAAAACATTTTCTAATGAGCAAGAAACAATAAAGTTTGATTACCGCAACGTCAAACTTGACTTTCTTTGGCTTTTACAGAAATATTGACTGACGCAAGGTTGGAATTTGACTTAAAAATTTCTATAAATTAAAAAAATTTAAACTAAAATTTATTCACTGAGGCTTACAATCTAGGTAGTAGTCCAATTCATAATTATCTTACCATTAATAGAATAGAGCCCACCGCAAAATAAGGCCTTTTTTGAGTTTCGTAATGTCGCACCTTCAAAGTTGCTATGACTCGCTCCAAAGCGAGAAAAGTTCCGACATATCCAGTCGTCATGACTCCAAATATTATCATACTCGCTGCAATGTTATTGCTAGGGTTCAAAATACTGCCCGACGTAAACCGAGTAAATATGTCGAGAAAGTTTGCTAAGGCGAATATTACAGCAGCGAAGCATTGAAATAATAGTAGCCAGCGTAAATTTATGTGAATTATCGAGGTCTTCGAGATGAGGTAAAAGTTCAGTGCCGAAAGTGGTAACGAAAATACGTTCACTATGACTTCAGTGAGTTCGATAAAATAGCTCGTAGTGATGGTGAATTGGTTCATCAATGAATAAACAGTTATCTTGACCAAAATTATAGTGCGAACAGGCTAAAATTTATATCAAATATTTTTCGAACTAGAAGTTTCCAGTCTGGCTTCGCCAGACGAAGTATTAATCTCGTCAGCTTACTCGGGCCTTCGGCCCTCGTCAAGTCTCTCAGGCCTTCGGCCCTAGAAGGGTTGTTGAAATTGGACAAATTTTGATAAAAAAATTTTCGAAAAAAACTTCGTACCCGGGGGTACACCGGGATTTTTTGACCCCGGAATCGGATTCCCCGCACCGGAAAGAAGCGTAAGAAGTGCTTGATAGTGCCAGAACCGAAAAAGTTGCCCATAAAACCCTGTGTTTTGTCAAAAATCGCCATAATTCTCAAAAAACGGCGAAGTACCTCCTAATTCCATATAATTCCTTCTAGTTAGCTCATGAGAAGCAAAATGGGCTATCACACGCCCCGAAAGACATAACGCAGGGGGTAACTAATTCACAGGAACTGACACCACTGTAATACTAGTTAGAGAGATTCAGGTTTGGTGGTCAGACAACCAATCCGAGCTCTCGTACATTATGAGAAATAGTTTTTAGTAATAATTTTGAATAATAATATTCACCATTCTCGGGACTCACAGTGAGAATCTCGCAGACAATTATTCTCTTTGTGAGAAATAGAAATTTTCGCCGTAACAAGCAGTGCGAACATAATCGACACAATTGTATGATTCTTACATCATTCTTGTCTTTTCACTATATTTTACACTCCAATGATTTCTTTTCCGGAAACAATTTTGGATTCATTTGCAAAACGAAGATAAATATGAGGACGAAAACGTTATATGAATTAGATTTTGAATTTGAATATCCATCTACAGCCTGCCACTCTGACCCACACAAAAATAATTTTAAATTTCGGACAATATCGAGTCCCTCTAAGGCGCACTGTGTCCGTGCGCGCCGAATAGAACTTTCCAGTCGCAGCTCGGTTCCGGGCATGTGATACGTCAATCGCTTCGTCTTGGCGAGACAAGACGATTGGTACCGGTCTCGCCGACAAAGATCGACTCTGCCGGGATTTATGGCTTCCGGAAGTCCGGAAAATCCTGGATTTGGGGCGTGGTCCGCGGCGGGGGCCACGGGTGTGAGTTTGAATTGTTGATTCGATGTAAACGTTGGTATCGAGGTGCGCTCAACTTAATCCTGAGGTCAACTCCTCTATCCATCAATTTCCTCAATATTTATATTTGAGTTTAAAAACCAGATAGACCAATTAGAAAATTTACCGGGAAGTGTCGAAGCAGAACCGTTAAGGAGCTTCTCTTCCTTTGGCGCTACTGCGTCATAGTCCGCCAATTCAAACATTTTGTCGTATTTTCGCATCAATAATAGTACATTTCGTATTAAATTTAAGAAAGGAATCCTGATTTTCCATTCGCCTATAAGAAACAACAATTTATTCTTCAAAACTCAGAGAGAGCAACAAAATTAACAAATCGGCAAGGATTCTGCATTATAACCCGTATTCAGAAGAAACAATTGAGATCCAATAAATTAGTTGAAAATTTCAGAGACATTGTCAATCGCAGTTTGAGCATCGTCCCTGTGCACAATGAAATGAGATTGAAGTTGAGCAGGCGAAATGTTTTTCTCAAAATTGTTGACGGCTACCAGAAATTGCTGGCATTGATTTTCGGAGGCAGTTTTGTAAAATCGCTTGAACATCTGAAAATACTTTCTGTATTCAACGATGCATATTTGAAACAAGCTTGCATTTAGATGGCTATGGGTAAATTCGGTACCGCAAATTCGGTAGTGTCAAATTCGGTACCAGATTTTTTGTCTATTAATTGAGCTAACTAAGCGCAAACTTAAGCTTAAGCTTTCAATAATAGCTTAAAATGACCCTAGGACTTAGGCGAACAACTTTGGCTTAGATTTAGGCTTAGGCTTAAACTAAGTCTTAAGAGTAAGCTCAAACTTAAGCTTTTTAGCTTACTCTTAAGCCTAAGCCTAAGCTTAAGCCTAAATCTAAGCCAAAGGTCTATTAATCAAAGCTTAAGTGTGCGCTTAGTTAGCTCAATTAATAGACAAAAAATCTGGTACTGAATTTGCGGTACCGAATTTACCCATATCCATTTAGATACCTAGAAATTAATAATTACTCAAAATATTTAAACGCATTTGAGAACAGTATCCACCAAAATGAAGAAAGCATACGTATATGAAAATAACTTTTTTCACATCTTCAATTAATTATTTTGGCTATCTCAGTCCTATGAATATATATAGCTACGCTCGGAATAGGAAAATAGTTAGGACTAGCATTGCCAACAGAATTCAAGAGTTCACACGATATATTGAGCAGACCCAGAGTATTTATCTCTATCTTACGATGTCAGTGAGGTCCGAAACAGCTGGCGTTTTATCATTTTTGAGCATATCCTTATTACTTTCCTAGTAAAATGTCCTGCGATGTCAAGCCAATGTGCGTGAAATCTCTCTTCACACTGATGGGTTATTCACAAGTAATGATTTTGACCAGATTTCTCGTCAGCCTTTCAGGTTCTAATGTTATTCAATATCAATTACCATTGAAGTAGCTTACCTTCTCAATCATAACGTTGGTACAAAGGCCGAAATATTGCTCGCAGTCCACTCGACCTGGACGAATTAGTGCACTGTCCAATCGCTCCTTATAGTTTGTGGTCATGAAAATAATTCGCTGTTCGCAACTATTCACTCCGTCCAAAACATTCAAGATACCCGATAAGGTCACCTTACTAAATAAAATTAAAGAATATTTACACGTTATTTATCTTGTTTTATAATATTGCGGTGAAATAACTTTCAGGAAAGTACCGCAAAACACTGGTTTTTCAAAAGTCAACACAATTTAATATCTGAATAAAATTGCCCTATATAACGCAAAAAATGGCTTCCATAGTAAACCGTAACCTTAATTTGTGAGTCAAGATTGGTCATCAAAGCATTTTCACAAAACTACTTTTGTGGAATTTTAAAGATAGGACGCAAATATTCTTGCAAGTAAAGTCGATTTTTGTCATAAACGGAGTTACTGTAAATTGCATCAAAATTTTAATTTAGCACGTGAATGTTTACATAAAACAATTGTATACCTGCGCTTATTGTCATCCGTTTCATTGCAATCCTGGTTATCTTCCCGTTTTTTAAAAGCCGCGTCGATATCCTCGAACAAAATAACGCTCTAAATGAGGAGAAAATTATTTCAGCAACAAAAAACATACAGCAACAAAAAAACATACTCGATCAGGTGGATTATTGAGCAAAATTGAGAGAGTGCTGTCATCGATATCCGGATCATTAAGTGACACAATGCAGATATTGAATCCAAAGTGACTGGCCAAAGCAGCGATGCAGCTGGTTTTTCCTGTTCCGGGAGGTCCGTGCAAAAGATATCCGCGACGGTATGGTACTCCCATTTCATGATACCTGAAAATTTTGTTTTTGTACGAAATTTTGTAGAGAGATATAACAATTAAGGATTAGATAGCAAATAAATGAAAATTATTGTGAAAAAGAAACATACCATTTTTCAGAATTCAGAAACTGTTCAACATCTTTCAGAAGCATTTCCATCACTCTGTCTGCCAAAATGACACTCCCAAGAAATCGCTTTTTGTGAGGTTTTCCATCTGGTAACCAGCAATCGTACCTGGCTTGATATGTGGCTAAGCCATTGTCCATTGCAGAAAGCCCTTCTCTGGATGCTTCGTCAAGAAACTCGTTCCAGAAGTCGGATGATCCTCCTAAATAAATTTGTGCAATTCATTAACTAAAAAAGTACCTTTTAGAAAAAATTCGTTTATTAAATCTAATTTTAAATAATCAAAATTTAAAATTTTGAAAGTCCTGCAATATTCTTGTAAGTTCTTATAAAACGATAAAGACAAAGCGCTATGTCTATAAAATGGGGATTATGGATACAGAATTTGTGGCGTAGTAGGACGAACTCCGATAACAAAAATTACAATCCTGCGTCCATTCACATCATAAGCCAAAAAAATTTTGATGAAATTTAAACATCGAATCCCGGATTATGTCTTGTACCAGTGTAATCAGTTGATTTTTGGGGATGGAGAGGAAAATCCATATTTTTGTAAGGCAGTACCACGTTTCCCTTTTTTTGCTTATATACTCTACAATTACTATTCAGGTTAATACTAATATAATTATTCGACAATAATAGTAACTCACCGGCAGTAGTAAGAATGATGCCTTCCAAGCGCTTTCGTTTGATTCGCCCTCCGGTGTCTTCGGCTTCAGTAGTTGAATTGTTGTTGAAATATCGATAGAGCTGAATCCACTGGTTCTTATAATAGAAATAATGAATGCCTTCGCCAGGTAAAAAGCTGTGTTCCATTTCTCTGTATCCTGTCTTGGCGTGCTTCAGCGTCGAGTTAACTGACAAATTTTTCGTCTTCCATTTGCTATTTTTGTTGATATAATCCATGACCCATTCATATGCCCTGAAATTTCACAATTAGTGCCTTGAAGAATTTAATACTTTTGGAAATTTCACATAGTGTACACAAGTTTATTGCAAATTTTTAAACTATTTTTATTGTTTTGTTGTTATAAAGCATTTACATATTTTCGTTTGTGATATTGAGGTTTCGCATGAAGTGCTGTCGGAAAGCGTCACACGCAATGTTGTAGATCCAGCGGAATACAAATCCGATCAATCCTAGAAGTGTCACTCCAATGCTGCCAAAAAGCATAGGATGATCCACGAAGTGCGTGAGAAAGTTGGAGAAATATCCGCCATTGAGGTCGCTTTTGCTTCCATTGCGAGCAGGATAATTATCCAGGCAATATTGCAAATCGTTCATGCCTGAAATTTAAAGATTAATGCCGATAATTGATTGTCAAACAATCAGCAATGAATGTTAGGCAAATTATTTCAGAAATAACAAAGCATGTGAGAAATTAAGAATTTGGAAAAATATATTCGGTTTCCGGGAGCAATTTAATAGCTCAGAGAACACAATATCTGTCACTCCTTTTGAGTGATTGACAGGTTAAGTTCTTTTATTTATACCCAAGCGACAATTTGAGTTCTATCTTCTTTCCTTCAAATTTTTCCGAAGATTTTTATTTTGTTTCAAAATCGTGTTGAAATAATTTTGTGAAATGGCCAAAATGATGTGAGGCAAAACAAATTTGGTAAACAAGTCAGTTTTGAAGTACAAATTGTTTTGCTTTGAATTACAAGGTGGAAATGAAATTATGGGATCATTTCTGCCATTTTATACGATTATGAATTAAACCTTAGAGGTGCTATTGTGAAATTCCACAGAAAGGGGAGTGCTACATGATTGCGAAAGCATTCAAGTGAAAGAGAGCAAAGGACATGAATCCAAAGACCGCCCATTTGTGTTCTCATTTCATTTCTCGCCTTGGTGAGTCATATATTTCTCGTATCTCGTAGGTGACGTATAGCGGAAAGAGGTTCAATTTACATGCGACAAATATACAAAATCTAAATTTGTATGTCAATTTGTGCGCAGAAAATCATTAGAATTTCCAAAAACATTACAAAAGTTCATATTTTAACCAGGTTTTGACTAATAAAACGTTTCATGTTTATTTGACGGAATAAGGATCAGTTTGGGCATTAACAGCAAAACTAGTTTTGTTCATTTGAAAGCCAGCTTAATTTCGAAACGGATATTTCAACATGGAAAAATTTCAGCAGTTAAAATCATTTTTCCCATCAAAGTTAAATCATACAAAGGATGCGAATTGAGCTAAATTTTCTCTCTAACTCTACCAGAACAAAGTAATATTTTGAAATAAAATGTACATACTCCTCGAATGCAAAGCTGTAAAGAGACGGAGAACATAGCATTAGCATAAATCTTACATTCGGAAATGACGGACAAACATTTAAGAAGACAATCAGTAATACTTGTTTCTGTGCGCACAATTTCAGCCAAAGTGGTTGCGAAACGTAGAAAAACAGCCGCATGGACGGCCGTGTGAAATAATGCCTTGTAAATTTTGTGCGTAGATTTTTCCTTTCATCAAAGAAAGAAGGGAATAATATTTTTCAGAAAAATTTTAGAATTTATTTAAGAGTAATTTATTGTTCATGCGATAATGAAAAATAAATGTTCAGGCCGCGCAATGGCTGCAATATACGCTACCACTGGTAATGTGAATCTTTATCCTGGAAATCTGTCATTCCCAATTTGCAGGGCATTTTTCCCAAATTGAGTTTTTTCCGCATTCATTATCGCCTGGTTCAGGAGGTATGAATATTTTGGACATCATCATTAACTCTTTGAACACAACCTCGGTTTCCTAAAGCGAAAGAAATTAATAACCCGAGATTACTTATAAATATGTGATTGCAAAGTAACTGTATAATATTTTGGCAGGCTAGATATTTCTGCAACAATTTATTTTCTCCTCTATAAATGAGGAGATAAATCTGTTAGAATAGTGCCTAATAGTTTGGAGTAAAATGGTTCAACTAACTGCCACTGAGACTACTTTAGCGCAAAAATTAGTCGAACTACAAGTGAGATGTCGTTCTAAGGACCCTCCCATGTGCTTTAGGTCGGGAATCCCGACCCAATCGAACATCCAAAAGTCTTATGAAGGGTTTTAAGACCGAAATCTGTACAAAATAACATCATGGAAAATAAACAATAATAGACTTGTGCAATAATAATTAATGCCTACCGTTGTGTCCATAATAAAAGGCATTATGCTAATCAGGCGAACGCCAGCTGCTTTAAGTCCATATGACTCAATTAAATTTGCATGGATCTCTGCATAGAATGCTTCTTTTTTCTGAAGAGCCATATCATTGAGTTGACCATTGTGGTGCACTGAAAAAGATTCATGCAGATGACAAGTACATGAATTCAGGCTGCATAGCCATTTTTATCACATATAAAGCTTTTTACATATAATCAAGATTTACTGTATTCGAAGAGCATAATGCCACAGAGAGCAGCCGCCTCAATTTCCCGTAATTGAACATGAATAAACCTATGGTATATTGATTATGATTAGTATTCATGTTGATAAAATAAAGCTAACACCTGTCAGCAAGACGCCGTATTTTGTCACCAATTGGAGTGGTGAATCTAAATAAAAAGCATAAAGAAATAATTAAGAAATAATTTAGATTAATTTATGGAAAAATTATTAAAATTTGACTGAAATTTTCAAAATACAGTTTTATTATTTTAAGTACTATTAAAAATATTCACTTTACTCTCTGATCCACAAATTGGGAATCGCCGAAGAAAAGCTTGAGTGAATCTTTGTCCATATAATATCCATAATGGGTCATTATACGCATCGAGCCTTCAGGAGTTGATGTTTGCGACGTAATAAAAGCTTTATGCAGAATTGAATATTTTAGAGCAATAGGGCGCGTAAATGCTGCCTAAAATGCTATATTGTAGCTGAATCTGATTTCAAATAGTCAAAAGATTAATTCAGAATCATACTTTTTAACTCTAAACTGAGCCCGGAAATTTGGACTAATCGATTGGTCCTAGGGCGATTGATTTTTAGTCTTGAATACTATGTGACGTTTTTGATCCCGCATAAGTTTTTCTGACTTGAGAAGACTTATGTATAAAGGTATTGTTTAATTCCATGGATAAAAATTTATTAAAACAATAGTCATACCCATTCCTCCAGCACAAATTCACCAAATAAGTCCTTCGTTTCTACCAGAAAGGAGTGGATTAAAGTTAACGTGGCATTTTCGAACTTCATGTATTCCAAATGAGTAATTGGCTTGGGCTAAAATAAATATCATATTTGGTGAAATATTATTTCGAGAAAAAAATTCACCACTGCTTCTGTGAATATAATTCCCGGGTTTTCAACGGTGTAAAGAGACTTTTGAGCACGCAGTAAGCTCTTGAAATGATTACTAAGCTGCCTTAAAATGGGAAACTCGCTTGTAGTAGTCGTAAGGTGAGGTTTTGGTGAAATTAAACTGTCATTTTGAAGTGGTAACATATTAGATATGGACGGAAGAGACAATCCCGCCGTTACACTCTCTTTGTCATTCTGTGGTAGGCATAGCTCTAAAATGATAGAAAACCGTTAACGACAGGCAAATAATTTTTAAAAGTTGAAAGTGTTTAATCTATCGATTAATAAAACTCGGATTACCTACTACGAGCTTCTTAGTTCCAACTACGAGCGTTGGAACTAGTTGTCTCTGTATGGAAATCAGCATCAACTACATTTTAATTGTGGTCATTCAAATCTTTCCATAAACTACATGGGGCACATGTGCACCGGGACGATGAAAGTTAATATTATTTTCTGTACATAAATTCGTCCTGAATCGGTGGACAGGTTTGAAAAATGTCATTTATTCCCCACCGTCGGCATTCATGCCCACATCGTAACATCGTCGCATGCGACAGGCTCTACAAGCATTGCGCATTCCCTCCTGATTAATGATACATCGATTGTTGTGAATGCACTCATATTGCTTTTTCTGAGCGATTGAGCGCCGGAAAAATGCGCAACATGCCCTGCAATACATTTATTAACCTTAATATATTTATAATACCTTCCCATTTTAGGTTCGGTTTTATTCCCATTACCTTTTGATGGGCAAAATTTTATAAAACAATTTACATTGAACATTTGTTTATGTTACTTTTTATTCTTGTCAGATTTAATAAAAAGGATATTGATTATTGTATATATATCCAAAAGAATGTTGATTATTGAAAAAAGTTAATCAAACCTGCAGCAGAATATTCCAAAACGGAAGACATTGCTTGGTAATCCGCATACCTTACATAACTCTATTTGGGCCGCCGAAATTTCCATGAGCGCAGATATGATCAGAGGAGAAGAGAAAATTCACTAAACACTTGTTGTCAAAGGTTAGACTGCCCAATTGCGAGAGCACAGACTACAATTGTTAAACAAAAGAGACCATTTCAAATCGCCATTTGCGCGTACGGAACTCTTTTCTACGCCATTTTACAACATAAAAATATCAAGGCTCAAAGATCATCCTTCAGTCGCTAGGCCGTTACCGTTGTAGTGATCCAGGTCTTTGTAGCAGATGGATTCCATCGCTGCGGTTATGAGATTGGCCACGTACATTTCCCACTATTGTTCGTCGAGAGTTTCACTTTGCACCTCCATCTTGGCCAGTTTGATTGCCATGTAAAGCATTGATATGGCAACTATGGGCGAGCCTTGCTGAGGATGTCTCTAAGCGTATAGCCAATTTGCTTCTGCGGTTCGAATTTTGGCGCGAATTTGAACATTAATTTTGAGCTAGATTTTTTCAATGGCTTCCAAAGCTTTCCAAATCTGTTTTATCGAGATATTCAAGGCAAAATCACAAGTTTATTATCAAAATTTATTAAGTACAGAAAATATAACAAAAACAAACGTAAAATATAACAAAACAAATAAAAATTTACTCGAATTGAACGAGCAATCAGAAGAAAAAGAGGATGAGGAAGAATTCGACTAGAATTCTTGATAATTTCCAAAGAGTTCCTAGACTTGAATTTCGAGAAACTGTTTGTCATTTGGTAGCAAAAACTACGAATTGCAACTTTATTCACCTTCGCTGTAGTTAATATTATTTTTACTGTGCTATTTTGTACGATATATAATTTTTGCTGTCGGCACAATTTCTTCAATGTTCTTAGATTTCGGAAATGGCTTTACTGTTTACGATCGAATTTTCTGGACAGTTTTCATGTCACTTCACGTCAGTGATTTTTACATTTATGTTTTTAGTTCCAATATATGTTTAAAATTTGTTCTATAAAATTCACGTTTTAAAATCGAAACATTGTATTAAAGAAAACCGTTAAAAGTGTAAATAAAATTATTCAAACTTGTCTCCAAATTACAGAGTTATCCTTTGCTTTTTTTGTTCGCCGCTTTCCATTTTTTTCCTTTTGATGATCGACGCCTCCAGCCCTGACCTGTGCATCACTAAACAAGACTGTTCCTTTCATCATTTCCCTCACATAAACACTCATAGATCCCGACCAAACAGCTGCCCAAAACCCTTGGGCCGAATAAACAGATCAATAAAAATAACGAAAGGTGTTCATTCGATTTTTAGCCGACATCCCACGCTTCAGTTTTAACATTTCATTGATAGAATTTCATAGAGCTTTTGGTTTCATTGCGTTTTTTGTAGTATAAATTGAAAATCGAATACGGACCGGTTCCAGGTTAGGACAAATTTGTCTGTTGCGGGAACGAACCAAATAATGAAGCCCCAGCCTGGGTCCTAAAAGGATGGTCCGATTTTCGTAGCAGTACCAACCAATTTTTCTAGGATGGCCTAGTGGTCAAAAATATTTCAATTTAAATTACAACCCGTACATATATTACCACATATTCTGTAATATATTCCTCCAAATTCTATCAACTTTACATTTCATCAGCAATATTTGTCTGACCCTCTCTATTTCACATACCATTTCTCATTCTGTATGATCAAAACTGGAAAGTTCAGTATACCAAAATTGTCTTCGTTTGGTTCGGCTTGGCAGAGTTATGCCTGTCACTATTCCCTTTCATTCTTGAATTTACTTGGAGCAATTTTAGTGTCAAGGCTGCAAAATGGGCCGACAACAAGGACTTTCCAGGACTAAATCTGCGTTGAATCTCGGCGCACCCATGTCAGATGTTGTAAGTATATTCTAAAAATTAAAAAAACTGTTTTACAATGAATTTGCCAATTTCCAAGATTTTTGAACAGATTTCAATGGACGTAAATTTCCATTTAATTATACATATAATTCCTTTTTTGTTCAGCTATTACGCACAAAGTCATCTCCGGATATCCGATCCCAGCTTCTGTGGAGCGAGCGGCACATGCCCGAATGGCCTTATTATGTGACAGAGTACAAAGCAAGACAAGGCCGCAAATACGTTTGGAGCAATGTCTATTCTCCAAACTACGTCAAATATCATCGCCATAAGACTTATTTGGTATGATGATATTATAATATGTACTGATCAATTTCATTAGTGCCCAAATTTATTAAAATTTTGAAGTTGCTTTTTCTATATTTGCTTTAGTTTGGCATGGGTGCCACTCAATTGGATGAATGTTTCTCCCAAATCAGGCTTTAAAAAGTTGGCATTCGCATAAAACGATCCAATTGGAAATTTTAACGTTGCCAATAATTTTTTAAGGAGCCGCCTACGTGTTAGTGAAAAAAACTTTTTTGGCGGAGGGCGGCTCGATGGGGAAATATGGGCAAAAAATATTTTCTGTTTTACCTTAAGACACCCCTAAAATTAGAGTTGGGCTTACTAAAACAACAAACTAAACATTAGCCTAGTCTTAGGCTTTAGATTTTACCTCAATACAAATACAAATCTTTGGTATGCAAAAACAGCTTGAAGAGTCCTGAAAAGAAGTAACGCTGTCTAACGTGTTCCAAATTTACCTGTTACAACAATCTTCGTACTTTTTGTAGAAAAAAGTCATTTTGGGACAGGAAATAGTTTGCAATTTTATTACTAAAGTTCCCTATTCACCTTTTGAACTTTTGATCCCGACAGATTCAAATGATGTCTTATCTTAACCATTTAAGCCACTTAACGCACAACTTTGATCAAGTGTTTTCATATTTGTTTCCTCGAAGACAGAGAGAAATTTTTGACTAAAGTGCAACGTTCATTGAAGGTAATATAAAATGTAGAAAATCTGCTTGAAAAAACAAAATAGCATTAATCAATTACAGCACTTGAACTTGCGCTTAATTTCAGAATGCTTACAACTGGTACGATCGTTACTCGGCATATCCAGTGTCATATAATCGCGATTGGTTGAACCGCCGATACGTTTATCGGTAGGTACTTTTCTGGGGCAATTTCATGAATTCTCATACTTGACATAAATGCCCTTTTTTGGAGAGCAAATTGCAGTGTATCACAAATAATCCCGCAGTAAGTTTAAGTGCTGTTAGTCCAAACATGGCCGTTAGACCCTTTGCGCCGCCGTTTTCCGGAAAGTGATAGCTTAAAAATTCTGTACGGAATTGCTGATATCCAGTCTGCAAACTAGGGGTGCATCCGGGATTTCGAAAAGCCGGACCGGATACCGGATAGTAAAAAAAAAGCCGGACCGGATACCGGATAGTGCAAAAACACCGGATATCCGGATAACCGGATATTTCAATTTTTGGCGCCAAATTTGAAATTTTTTTCCAATTTTGGTGCTAATTTGCAAAAAGTTTGCCTAAATGCATGCTTTTTGTTTCCATTTTTATTAAAAATGTGCAAGATGTGAATAAATGTTGTAAAAATACAAGTATTTAAACAACTTTTAGCGACTTTTTTGGCTATTTTATTACAATATATAAGAAATTTTAACCAATTTTTGCACTATTTGTTAACTATTAAACGTTTTCACACTTTTTGCCCGTTAACTTTAACGACTTCATATGGGTTCCAATATAGGAACTATAATAATTTTTGAAAATTGGGAAGAATAGAGTCAATTTTCATTGAAAAATGTGAAAAATGCGTTACCGCATTGCTGCTACCAATCTGCAAAGATTATGTGAAAATAGCGCCGCAGGTTAAACTGTTTGAAATGGTAAGCTTATTTGGCAAAAATTTCGCTTAAAAAATTAATTCATACTAATTAATAATAAATTTTACAGGCCTCCGCCATTGCCTGACAAAAATTTTTCAATAAATATTGAGGAATTTCAATCTAAAAATTTATTTCAATGATTTACTATAGTCAATTTTTAAAGAGAGAGCCAATTTTTTCCAAAAAATTTTCCTGCGGCGCTTTTTTTCCGCGACTTTTCCCATATATCTAGGATTTGACTACATTTTGAAAATAAGCACCCTTAAGAATACACGGGAAAATGTGTAACGGACACCCCGACAGCAGCGAATTACTAGTATAGAATTGTGCCTACATTAGTGTATTTTGCCAGAAATATAGAGAAATTAAAAAAAGCGCCGCAGGCAAAATTTTTGAAAAAATTGGCTTTCTCTTTAAAAATTGACTAAAATTTCTCATTGAACTAAGTTATAAGATTGAAATTTTTGAATATTTATTGAAAAGTTCATAAATTTTCAGCACAAAATTTTGAAAAAACAATGAGGCAAACTACAAAGCTAAGCAGAAAACAGCGCCGCAGACGAAAATTTGTTGAAATATTAAACTTGTTTGCCAAAAATTGACTTTGAAAAATGTTGTAAATCTTTCGAATTAATATCTGGAAGTATAAATGCATCAAATTATAAAATGCTAAAACTGTATTACTGAAAAAGATATAGAAAAGAATGAGTTTTAACGAAATAAAATTAGTTTAATTTGGTAAAACCGAGAAATAGAATGGAAAAGATACAAGAAAAAATAGCGCCGCAGGCGAAATTTTTTTGAAAAATTACGCTGTATTCCAAAAATTGACATTGAAAATTTTGAATATTCTACGAAATTTTCAAAAATTTTCGCCTACGGCGCTGACTGCATTCTTAGGGGTGCTTGTTAATATCCGGTGCATTCGGCGGACCCCCCTAATATCCGGAAACCGGATAGCGAAAAACACCGGATAACCGGATACCGGATGCAGCCCTGCTGCAAACCCTTTGCCCGACGTTTTCGTTTTTTCAAAAAACAGTAAAATTGATCATTTTTGGGCAAAACGTGACCATTTTTGACGTTTACGCCATAAACGCCGGTTTTCGGGTTTCTTGTTCTTAGAATATCCAAATGGGCTTATAGAATTTTTGGTCTGGTGCTCGACATTTCAATTTTTGGCCCAAAAATGACCACTTGTTGGTAAAAATGCCCATTTTTTGTCCAAAAATTAAAATTCCCATCACTTAAATTCCTGAGCTTCCAATCCGACTCTGACAAGCAATAAAGAGAATTATTCAGCAACTATAAGCCGATTCGTCACTGGTACGCCTTTCCATTCCTAGGATATTCCAGCAGCATGTACACTCCCAAAACCAATTATCTTCTCACAGGATTGGGTGAGTTAATTAGCAACATTATCGCAGCAAAGTGTAATAAAACGGCTAAATTTCAGCATATTAAACATCCCATTTCAATAGGATGCTATACAAGACGGCAACTATGATTCGTGCAAATGCTGCGATCAGAGACATATTAAATGTTTCCATAATCGTAAATTTGTATTCTTTATAAAAAGGTATTGCTTGCATAATTTTGTATAGTATTATTGCAAATTTCATAAATAATTTTGATAATAAACTGGTGACTCACATTATTTAAATAAAATGCTTTAAAGAAGAGTTTTATTCTGTTTCCCCAGAAGTTTGAAACAGCTTCTGGCTATTCGTGGCATGACCCAAACCCGCGCCTTGGATAGAGCCGCCACGAAGCAAAATAGTGCACCAAACATCAAATAGACGGCACATTGCCTTTTTCGCCATAAACTTCTGGGGAAACAGATAAAACTCTATTTCAACTATTTTCAATTTTGCAACAGGACAGTTTTTCAAAACTATGCTTTTAACCAAAAAAATCTTAATTTTTGGGTGTCAAGGAGTATTTGGGTATACTGTTGACCGTTACCGGCCGATATTTTAATCTCGCTGTGTTGAAAGGAATCAAAAGTCCGCTTTGGGGAACAGGCACATAAACATCGCTCCTGGAAACTAACTTTCTAACTAGCACCTACTTTTTTCAGTATTATAACGTCACTGCTAAATTCAACTTTAACAAATGCTATTTTTAATGTTGAAGTAAAACTGTGAAAATTGTTCACGAAAACGGTCTCACAACGGAATTTCTTAGCCCCTTGAGGTGGTTCATTCAGTTTGTGCCGTATACAGCAGATAAAATAATTGTAAGCATATAACAACACAGGAAATAATCGTTTCACAATTTATCGCACATGAACTTTAGCTGCAAGGCTTTCAGCAAACAAATTATATCAGCAATAAATTTTTCCCCTTTGTTCCTTCTTTTGAAACGATCCAAAGGTCACCAAGACCTGGTCATAAATCGCAAGGCAAAGGGTCTCCCAATACTGATTGCCCGATTGCATTCGATATTTTGTTACACAACTGTTGTTTTGGTAAACGGAATTGCACTATCCGGAAAACTTTTACTATTGGTTCAATCAATAAATTTGCATTAACATGAGCAATGCGACTGACGAAAAGTACAATGCAGCTGAATCTGAAGGTGATAGGTCGGTTCTTGATTGGTGATATTTAATGATAATATGCGAACAATCGTGTTTTGAATTCTCACTCAATGTCATACTCAAATGACATGGAAATTGGGTTAAATATTTATGATTCTGTAAAATTTGTATAATTACAAATTTTTGGTAAATTTTTAACATAAAAGAGTTGGACAGTTTTGAAAATAGGTTGTTGGGGCAACCCGTGCAAATAGCTGAGAATGCTTTGCAAAAATTTACAAAATTCCTAAAATCGGCTGTTGTTGTGTAAATTTGTCATTATGGAAGAAGGTGATGTCTATAATCGTAGCGCTGGGATCAAAATTTCACTCATAAAACATTTCCCAGGCTGTTAAAATAAAGACATAGTTTGCACTCGGATTCTCAGCAAAAAGCAGCGTCTTATAAAGTGTTAGTTCGAAATATATTTTGAGGAAATAAAGCTGATTTTGACCAAAAGTTTTGTAAATTTTTTCAGTATTATAAAATGCTGTGTTTCTAATTTCAACTCAATTTTTACTAAAAATGGTAAAAAATAATACAAGCAAAAGTTGGGCTCAGCGCTGCTTAATATCACGGATCGGGCAAAGTGATGTCTTCGCACTCGCCCATAAAAAGTTTGCAAGTCCTTTGTACAGTTTCGCAACAGACTGAAAAATTGCAAATATTTGGCATTTCGGACAGCATACTGTTATTCGGTTGTTTAGGATGCTAAATCACTGCAGAATATGTCAGCTTCTTTCAAGAGCAACTCGAGTGCTTGGCGTAATATTTTGCCTGCGATGGTACCGTTATATCAAATTTGAAAAAGAACAGTTTGGCGAGGTTCATGGCAGAAAATGGAAAAACGGGCCAGATCCGTGTGGCAACTTGCTTTACAAATTAGTAAAGGACAATGACAAAGTGTCTGATGTTGTGAAAAATAAACTTCGTGAAAACGATATTGATGATTGGGACGTGACAGTACTGAATTGCGCTATTTTGACAGTCTCGAATGCCCTTTGGGGATTTGGCAATTGGCCAGAAAAGTATAAAGAGGTGGGCAAAAAGCTCAAAATCCTCACAGACACGCGGAATCATCTTCAACATCTTTCAAGTATGTTGTACTATTTAATTAAAACAACAATTTCTTATGTGAAATTTCCCATATAAAATTTCCACTGATAAAGGCACCGTAAAATCTCTAATTTATACCCAATCTCTGTCATACTTTGTTATCTTAAGGAATACCACCCTTTGCTTAACCAAAATTGGTATCATATAGAGTTTCCATATATGTAATGGTACAGGATTCTGTTATGTCAGTTTTCAGAGTGTCAATTGACCAACGCGGAATTTTCTCACTACTGGTCTGTGATTGCGGACGTTCTCATAAGTTTTGGTTATGACGCTGACAAACTCGATAAATTGAAGAATTGGTTAATGCAATTGAAGTTTGTTCCCTCAAAACCGCTCGATACTCTCCCACGTGCTGAAAGATTGAAAGAGAAGGCCAATCATCTCTACAAGGCATGTTTTATGGCATTAACCGTTAGTAGTATCGTAAATTGACCATCTACCATTTTCGGCAACTTCTCTAAGCATCATTTGTCACAAAATTGTAGGTACGTTGACAAAACAGTACGTTATAGTAACTTTATATAGTAACTAAACGACAAAATAAAAATACGTATCCATAAAGTATGCGTATGTAACAGTTTTATAACAATTCGACAGCTAGTGTAAATGAGAGCGTAAATCTTGATCGGGTTGACCAAAAATTAGAAAGAAAGTCAAATCTTTTTCCATTTTTACAGGGATCCAAAACAAGCTTGTGTTTAAAATTTCGCTTAAATACTTTCGCTTCACTAAATAATAGACCCAAATATCGGCAGGGTTTGAGTTTTTACGATAAAACCAGTGTTGCTTTAAGGTGATATTGATACAAAATTTCGTGAATCGGCAAATTTTAGAACTCTCTTTATAAATTACGTGGTTTTGGTATTTTTACAGCGCTAAAATTTTTCACCAGCATATTCATAGCCGTATCCTACAACTCACTAGAGTTGTACGTAACACCTATAAAATCAAATGCGATTAACTTATTTCAAGAAAAATATTTCAGAGAAACCAATTCACCGAATCCATTCGAATATATTCCAAAATTCTGGCAATCCCTGAGCTTTCGGACGAAAACAGGGCTAGAATTTTAACTAGACGCAGTAATGCCTATTTAATGGAGAAAGGCCGTCATTCATATTCTCTGGCACTGCAAGATGCGGAAGAGGCGGTTCAGTTATGGCAAGAAACTGAAAATTAGCTCAGATCCCCTTCGGAAAACTTGCACCGAAACCACCAAAAAAGCTTTGTAGATAGCGTAATGCACCAAGAATTATCCACAAAACCCGGCGTTATTGTCCTATAAACGACTTGTATAAAATTCCACTTTCACCTACGGCAGCCAGAATTTACTCACCAGAAAAAGCAGCATCCAGTCAAAAGAGACAAAATTTCATAAAAAAATGTGAGTGTTTAAAGTGTTAGCGTGGTCAATTGGCCAACGGTCGATAGCAGACTCGCAACTTTAAGGAACCGCATCAAAAGATTAGTTGAGTTTTTAGGGTTTTATTCATCTCAAAAAGGGTATTCCTCAAAAGGTGAATTTGAACAGTCAAGCTATTTTGATCGAGGTTTTACAAAGGAGCTAGGCTGTTGTGTGTGAATCATACCTGTTCTTTCTGCTTCCAATTTCATAAACAAGCAGAAAGAACAGGTATGATTCACAGAGAGGAGCTTAACTCCTTTGTCTAAACCCCGACCCAACTTCGATTCAGCCTTTCCTTTGCTGGATCGAATTTGCCAACCATGATTAGTATGCATTTTCATAAATTTAGGACCTTCACCAACAGCATGGTTCGTCCATTTGTGATTCCCTACAATCCATATACGAAATGTGTCGTAGTTCTGAACAACAAACCTTCTTGATGCGGGCAGTGACCTCTCTTCGATGTGACATAAATTCGCATGCGTCATTCCTTTATCCTATAGTGCGGTTCTCCGTGCGTCAGCAATTTTTTTTTCCCACTCACAACCAAAGTAACTTGGGGAAGTTGCTTATTAGGTCGACTTATATGACGCAAACAAAAACTCATCTGAGTTACCTCCCTTCTATTCAAAGTTACCGTTATCACCTGGGCGCAGCTGGGGGCAGGTTGGGGCGCGAGTCGCGCACCCGAAAATGGGCGCAGCTGGGGCTGCCTGCGGGGCGAGTGGCGGGGAACGCGGGGGCGGGGCCCGGGGGGCGGGGCCCGCGGGGGCGGGGAATATGTAAACATGTTTACCTGTAAACATGTTTACATGTAAACACACCGTTGAAAGCTGGGGCCAGGGTCATTCTGATATGGGGTTTCTCGAGGCCGCGCCATGATGGCGCGGCCCGCTGCTTCTAGTCATTACATAATATTCACTGACGCGACATTTAGAGTCCTATTTAAGACTTCAGACGATATTTTAAGAATTGTTTTTATTTTGACGCATAAAATATTTGGCACAAAACCACTTTCGGGAAATTCGAGAGCGCTTTCAAGGAACAATTATGCGACAACAATTAACGGCTTCGAGCCTAACTCAAATGGCCCTTAAAGGGGAAGTGGTCTTTCCTGACCTTTTCCCTTCATTTCCTCGTTGATTGATGAGATGAGTAACGAAAAACAATATCCGAAGGCATAACAACACAATTTCAGTCGCAACAACAAAGGAATGTTAACATAAAAGGCACTTTTCCCCGGTCAAGCAGTCACTTCGGTCATTTTCTGACAAAACTTTATTTCATTTTTGTATTAGCATGTTTACAAATGTAAGGTGCGTGTAGGGAACTGAGAGAAATTTGTAAGTACCTAAAATCCTTGGAAATCGTCGTTAATTTTTTTGGCACATTTTCAAATCAAGCTTTCTTTTTAATCATTATAAAAAGATCGAACAAATAAATTGAGACAAAAAATTTGAGGTAGACGGTCAGAATTTTCGAATACCATTTTTTTGTGTCAAAATCCATTTTTCGAAGTAAAATTAGACCAAAAATCGTTCCATCCTGGGGAGTAACTGTTTAGCTTGAAGGTCTAAAACCAAATTAAAACCGCGATGACTACTTGGTTTCATAAGGTTATGTCATTTTTATTGTTTTTTTGTTGAATAAAGACAATTTTCAAAAACGGCCCTTTTTTATCTGACAACCTAATACAAACATCCAAATTCAAGCATTCGCAACCGTCGCAAATTTATTGTAGTGAAAAGTCTGATTTTGCCTATTTAGAACAGTCATTAGTAGAATTTTAACAAAAAAATTCCGGTTTTCCCATTTTCGAAATTTTGCACGACATCCAAACATCCGCTTTAGCCTGAATTTCCAAACTGTGGATAAAAATGTTCCGACCTGGAGTGGTTTGTGTCGATATTTGCAAAGAACTCAATTGAAAAATTAATGTGGGATCATGGATTTCAGGAGTGTTGATACCTCAAAAATTGCATTTTTAGTGGGAATTTTCAAAATATTTTCCAAAATCAAAACTAATTTTCGGAACAAAAAGGGAGATCTTTTTGTTTTTTCGGACCTTCCGTATTTCGGGGTAGGTCACAACCCTGCTAAGCTTGGTTACGAGCCAGATAGTAGTGGCTAAGTCGACCTTCCATTTGAGTCTTTCCGCCCTCTTATCAAATGTTTTAGAAAAGTTATGGCTAAAAGGTCAATCTTGGGTGAAACCATCGGAGTGGGTGTGAAGCGAAGGTGAAATCTCCCACTCCCATGCTTCTAGTCAGTTGTCATTAAAAATAGAAGGCAAATACAATTTCTCTTTATCAAAAGCAAAAACTGAATTTTTCCATGAAAAACGTACCTTTATAATGAGCATGTAATAAACATGACAAAAACAATTCTTGGCATTAGAAGGCAATTATTAGAAAAAGGTTATTTTTGGTTTCTAAAAATGGAGATAAGGCGAAAATATTTTATTTTAGAACAAAGCTACAATTATACCATTGTATTAAAGATTAAAAATGGTAATTATTTTACTATTTAGGCAAGGGTAAACTTGAGCCACAATTGATTTAAACACAAAATCATTATTCGCTCCCGAGACTCCCAAGCTTTTTACCTGATTTGGCATTGGCATAAAGCAAACTCGAACGAGAAGCTTAGGATTGTTCTTAGGCTTAAACCCTTTGGGTTATACATACGTCAAGGACTGTAAAATTTAATATCTCCACTGGAAATGAAAAGAAAATTGGTTAGCTAAAACTGTGCTAGCAAATTTTAAGCCAGGGTCTGATTACCTCCACTGGTTGACCCTACTGGTGAGCCATTCTGTGTTTCAAGCAATGGCTGAAAGGAGGTTTGGCTGAATTTGGTTGGATTTGATGGCGCAGTATTAGTGCAAATTCTCATTGGACATATTAAACTATACAGATCATAAGCCCAATTTGACCTCTTAAAAGGGATTAAATAGATACTTATTGTTTAAGTTTCGCGTGCAAATTCAAATTCTGAAGGAAATCCCGAGAACGGAAAACCACAGATTTGGGGCTATGTGACTAAAACGTTAAGTTAGAAGTCAGTATTTTAACCCAAATGTATATTTTGGCCAACGTTATGTAAAATTTGTCACCCTTAATCGCAATTTTTATCAAAAGACGCAACACACTCTCATCATTTATTTAATGCATTTTCAGATGAATCGCCGTTGCTCAACTCTAGTAATTATTTTGTCCTTGTTGTTGCACTTTGCCTTGTCTTTCCCTTTGGAATTCCCAGAGTATACGGATATTCTGCCTCAGGACATGGAGGATAGAAAATATACACACACGTTTTTGGTAAATTTGTTTTTATTTGCAACCCATTATTTGAAAATGTTTATTCGAATTTTCTGTTCACCCGAATTCTATTCGACAAGATTAAAAACGGAAAATGCAAGACTTGAAAAACACAAAATCTCAGCTCTCAGGAAATATATAATTTTCACTCTGATATTAGTGTTAAAAATTAAATTCATAATCTTGACAGGAAATTCAAACCCCAATTTAAAGTAGGCATAATATTTTTCCATTTCAGAGATTTCGTCGAGATACAATGCCATGTGATGGGTGGAATTTGCGCGAATGTATTCTCATGCAGCTACGGAACATGCCCAAACGCTGGAATGACCAGCAAAAAATATTGTGGAGGCGGCTGTGAAATTCGGTATGCACTTTAATTTAACGCTTTGGTTAATTTCGAGAAAAACTTAGAAAATTTTCTCTCCTAAAGGTCGTTTGAGCCTAACTTGAGTTCGATTGTCAAATTCTTGAATAGTGATTTTTTATATTTGCCTTAACATTTTGTGCTATTTGCCTTAACATTAGGTTACAAAACGATCAACTTTAAAAAATAGTGCTAGGTTATGTGCAACAGCCAATAATAACAGCCATAATAATTGACAAGTTTCAGGCGTTGCTTCCGAGATGCAATAATTGACCAGATTTTTATAATTTAAAAAATTTATTGAATGGTGCAAATAAATCTGTTATAAATTGTTCTGTTATAATACATCTAAACTAATAAACTGAGAGGAAATAAATATAATAAGCATGCTTTGGGCTGTAGTATGTTACTTACTTTTCCAAATCTCGGGCCGGATCTAGTTGATTTCTTGCTTTCCTCAATCGAAATAAATGTCTTCAACGACAATTGCATTTGATTTTGTTGCATGTTTCAATGAATTATATTGGCTTTATTTCATTCAGCTATCAGCTAATAAATGACCGAAGCAAAATTTTCCATTGTATTAAAGTACAGAATAGGTCGACGCTCTAATTGAGTAAAGTTGGTTAGCCAGTAAAGTGCACCCAATACATTACATTTGGCGACAGAATTGTGTATCGGCTCACATTGTAGTCTCTAAAAACAATTTTCTATCGCTTTTTTATGCGGTCAAATTTCGGACATTCATTTTTTGGCTTATCCAGGCCAATTGTAAATAAAATTGGACATTATAACTTCTACGTAGTCGAATATTAAATTTATATAAATTTATAGACTATCGATCTAGGATCTAACCTAAGGGCCGAAATTATGGCCAAAAAACCTCATATGGTTAAGATTTCGACGTGAGACAATCAAAATATCCAACATAACAAGGGGTGGGTCTTATTAGAGACAACATCGTATACCGGGAAGCAAAAATAATGTCGGATTCAGCGATAAGGTACAAAATCATGGTCGAAAATGACTTTAGTTTTGAAACAAAAATTTGCCACGAAATTAATATGCAGGGTTGTAATTCAAAACTGATTCTATTATCAGCTTTCATTTCAAAAACAAAACTTACCCCACAGAATAGGGCCCCTGAAGGCGTCGACGATTGACATTACAGAAATGTTTCACGTCATCGGCCTAAAAAATTTCTGCTCTTATCAAAATGCAAAATTTCTGTCACACCAAAGAAAAGTCTCGATTGTATCCCCAGTAAAGTGGATAGGTGGACGCTGACAGCTGCAAGCTGGCACTTCGGTAGGCACCCGGTGGGTACAGCGCATTCGGAGGAGGCTGTGAGAGAGCTTGCAACTGAAAAAGAGTATTTGGTACATTTTTATTGAGAATATGCAAGGAAATTAAGGAAAGGCCCAAATATAAAATTCCTTAAGCTACTAAAAATTTAAAAACGCTTTAAATTCTGGCTCAAACCCACGTTTGGATAGGCTGTGTAGGCATTGACTTGGTTCAAATAACTGCCCAAAATGGTGACTTCCGAGCTCCTGAAGGAAGACCTGCTCCTGTGAGAGCCAGGCTTGCATACGTGGCTTTCGTCGATCTAAAAAGGCTCTGGATTCAATCACATAGCGAAGTGTATACAAATTGCGGAAATTGGAGCTAGGAAATTTGATAATTGAGCCAATTTTTCTGAAAGGTAAATTGGGCGATACGGACCCAAGTAATATACTTCGGGACAGGTAACAAATTAGTCGACAATAATCGCCGAGAGAAATACTCCAAAACAAACCAAAAATATCCGTAGCCCAAAAATTCGAAAGTTATGTCTCCTTAAAGTTAAGGGATCAATGACCAATATTGTGATGTCTTGACTTTAAAAGGTCATACTTTCATATTTTCTGAGCTACGAATTTAATTTAAAAGGTAAGCCATCCCCTTGGCGAGTACTGCCAAACGGTATATTACTCGTTCAAAATGCCCCCATTTTCTGAAAATCACATAAAAAATGGCCAAAAAGCATGAAAAAACCGGTCAAACCGGGGGGGGGGATTTTATCCGGTTCCCGGTTCGTGTCTCAAAATTGTTTTTGCGAAACATTTGCTTCAAGTTAATATTTGCCCGATTGGAATTATAAATTTTATTTCAAGAGATTAAATTAACTAGTGTTGTATCAATCTTTAAGAAACTTAAATTGGTAATCACCCACCACTCAAACCCACCTTGTTTTTAGAATCGAAAGCGTTTAGCTGGGTTTAAAATAGCGGAAAATGTTTAAAATGCTAATTTATAAAGTAAAATTTAAAAAATAAAATCTTACATTTGGACAAGCACAGATTCTATAGCCATGAGAGGTCATCCTTGAAATCGTTGGCTTCGATCGCTAAAATAATTTAGCTTTGAGACAACGAAGAAGTAATATTATTTCGTAATGGCAGTCGCATTAGCACAAGATCCGATTAATTCCAACTATTTTGCCATTTTTGGGGCCAAATTTTTTTGCATTTCCTGTAAAAAACTTTCAGGATGGGACAAAAGATTTGACTGAAAACTGTGACAAATATTTAAAAAGCGCACAAACAAATTTGAACCTTTCGAAACAAAACTTCACACAAATATCGCAAAATAGATAATAAACGTACATTTTTTGTGTTTTCAATCGAAAAATTTGCAGAGAAAAAATTTTGACCAGTTTTAACTCAATGTCGCTGAAACGAGAATCAAAAACCAAGCCTAGAAACAAGTGCAAAATAAAATCAGTGCTCTGCTTCAAGCAAAATTTAAAGGGGGAAGGGAAATGCTCGGCAGAGATAAAAATTCGTGTGGGCGAATATCGCCGAGTCAAGTTTATTTGTTCTCTCTATTGATTGCTTTAGGCTAAAGACAATCTCCTGCCAACTGACTCAACGCTCATATTAAAGAACGACGAAAATAAATAACGCGTTATTGGAAAATTTCAGATATCGATGTTTCACCTGTAGCACCCCAGGTAAATTTACTCAGGTGAATTGCACTGACAAGGTGGAATAATGTAATATCAAGGCCAAGTGTCCGATCTCGGTCTTCGTAGTATGACTCATGCTCTCTGGTTCATACATTCAGATACTTTTCCCGATGACATTTTTGTGGATCGAAGCCCTGATCAGGTGATAGGGTCAATTAAGGTAAACGATTGTTAAGCTTTGTGGCACTGAACACGAAATAACATTGACGTTAGAAAAAGTATTGACATGAGGCGAGATGGCCGAGTGATCTAAGGCGCTGGTTTAAGGCACCAGTCTCTTCGGAGGCGTGGGTTTGAATCCCACTCTCGTCAAATCATTTTTTTCTTTTGAAAACAAATTGTATGGTACAGTTGAGCTTACCAATACACCTCCCTCTCCGCGGTGCAATATTTTGCAAACAAATGTTTGATCAGATTTGATGACAAATCTTATGTATTATCTGTTTTCTCAGACATTGCATCAGATTTTGGACGATTCTTAATGTCCATTTTTGGAGTTGTTTTCACTGTGCTAGTCATAAATAGAGTGCGGATTTTCCAGACATGAAAAATGCCATTTTCGGACATATTTCCGGACATGAAAAAAGCCATTTTCGGACACAAAATCGGACATTTCCGGACATTTTCGGACAAGTAAAATAGCTAAATCAATAGGGGGGACCCTATTGATTTTTTTGGCAAAATTTTTTTTCCGAAAATGATTTTTCAAACCATAGGGTCCCCCATGGTTTTTTTGGCAAAAAATTCTAAAAAAATTTTTTTGCTAAAAAACCATGGGGGAAAATGGTATGAAAAATCATTTTCGGAAAAAAATTTTTGCCAAAAAACCAATAGGGGGGACCCTATTGATTTCATGTCCGAAAATTTTGATAGAAGTCGCAAAATCGGACATTTCCGGACATTCCCGGAAAATCCGCACCCTAGTCATAAATATGACATTGATGACTCTATCCAACGTTTTACATAGTTTCCTGTCACATTTACTGATTTTCAATAGGCTGGAGCAAACCAAATGAAATATGATGCAATAAAATATTGCACGACACGTCAAATATTGCTTGATTGAAGCCCCAGTTTTCCTCAAATTTGTTCTGAAATATTTTTTACACCATAATGCTTCCTTTTGGCTCTAATTTCGAAACTTCGTACAAAAAAGTTTTACAAAAGTGCCTTTTTGCTCCAAGAAATAATTTATGCCAAGCCATATTTGGGGCCAAACAACTAATCCAGAAGTTTTGTGAATGTTCAAAGTGCAAATATGCCAACAAAAAATTGCAAAACTTTATTGACTGATGTCAGGTGATTAAAGCCAATGTGGAATGAAATAAGTTAAGCAAATACACAAGTCTGCATGCTAAATTAGTGATACTGCCTATTGGAAAATCGGAAGGCTGATTGGAATATGTCGATTTGAATTGGCTCCAGTGGCACCAATTCAATTTAGAAGGGGCTAGCGCAAGTCTGATATTGCTAACCCCCTTTAAAATAAGATTTCAGGGAGGGTTAGCAATATCAGATTTGCGCTAGCCCCCTTCTAAATTGAATTGGCGCCACTGGCACCAATTCAAATCGACATATTCAAATCAGCCTTCCGATTTTCCAATAGGCAGTATGATTCCTTTAAATAACCAACTAAATACCATATTTCATCTAACTATCTCCAGGAGACACTTTTTGATGCTCTGTGGGATTCGAAGATTCATTATTTTCTCGCATAAAGCCTAAATTCCAGAAAAATTCAAGATCAAGATGCTAGGAAAATATTGGACGAAATATGGCAAAGTAGTCTATAACTGCTCCTATTGATAAGTCGGAATATTAGAAGTCTGGTTGCTTTGTTAAATCTCCTATGATTAGAAATATTCTACAGAATACTAAAGGTTTGAAATTACACGCTAAAAGGCTTAAAGTACATCTAAGTAATACTTAAAAATTACACGTATCTAACATGAAAGCTTAGTTTAGATATGGCAGTAATTATGATAAAAAATGGTCTGGAAGATGTTGAATGATGTATGTGATTGACATCAGGGTAAACGTTTCTGTCAATTTTGGGCAGTATTGAGCCGAAATTTGATGCGACATCACGCGCGGATTTCCTATTGACGCAAATCCAGAAGCATCTGAAAAGATGGGAATTAGCAAGTAATTCATAATAATAAATAGAGCGCCAAAATTTTTAGGGAAATGTTTCGAAGTTTAGTTTAACCTTGGCCAAGGTTAGTCAAGAACCAAAAGCAAAAGGCCTTTTTAAAGCATATGCCAAGTGTTGACCATCATTCAAGAAAGATTTCTTATGGGTGTAATTCTATAAGCAGACATTTTCTGACGCAAAGTTTTTTAAATAGAGAAATCAAAAATATCGTCACGGAACTCTCAAAATTGGTATAAATATCGGCATTTTTCAAGAACCAAAACTAAAGTTCACATACCTTGCCCTGGTACGTTGTCATAATCACCTGCCTGCAGTGCTTCTCAATGAAATCAAGGATGGTCTCTGACTCTCCGAAGTTTTCCTCATAGTGCGGATCGAGCTTTTCCACGAATCCCAGCACTGTGGAGAGCTAAAATAAACAGTGATTACTTATCTAAGCAATAATCTAAATAATTCGATAGTTGCAACATGAAAATGTATCCAATACTTCAATTAATAAATCGTATATAATTGTACACATGTTTTTAGCAGAATTTTTGATATTTTTCCTTATTTATCCTACTAGTAGGAGCCATCAACTTCGTTTGCAAAAATACATACCTCAACACCTTGGTGCATGTGTACAGAGGCTGTGATGAAATCCGAGAGGCATTGGGCGCGAGTGGGCTAAAATAACAGTTTGCTACCAAAACTCAAACTTTAAACCAGTTTTTATATAAACATTTGCGCTTTATCAAACTTTTTGTGAAAACCAAAATACCAAATGACGTGCAGTAAATTCTGCAGTCGACTATTTTATATACTATCGATTATTTTATAGCGAAAAGGTGAGCTCACCACTGCTTAACTTAAAAAATCGGACGAAGAAGCGCTTTCGCGGTGTGCTATGGTATATTTTGCATTGTATATTTTGCAACAATTTGAGATACCATATTCTGTAAAGAAATAAAACCAACCGTAGAAGTTGGGATGTTGCCCGAGATTCCTTGCGAGTTCATTTGGGCTCGACTATTTCCGGCACCGCGGGAATGTTGAGGTTCGACTTGGCGTGGATCCTCCAAAGTGCTGTTGCTGCCTAAACTGTTCAACATTTAAACACCGGAAAATTAGAGAAAACTATGCTTTAAGACGAAGCTAGACGCTTAAGCTAAATCTTAAGCTTCGGTCTTAAGTCTAAACTTAGGTATAACCTTAGATTCAATCCGAGGCCTAGATCCTCACTATATTCCAAGATCAAATCTAAATTGTAAATCCAAATTTGTGCTTGGTGGATGATTTTCGGATTGAACATAAGACCAAGCTAAAATACACCTTCGAAATTTAAGTATTTTGTTCAGGGTTTTAGCTTCGAAATTAAACAAAGATCTAGATATCCAAAGATTACAAACCGAATAATTTCCATCTTTCAAGTATGAAAATAACTATGTATTACTTGTGTCGTCGAAGACGTCATGTGGTTCCTTGGGCGCTCGATTGTTGCCACTTCTACCAAAATTTTGACGGTTATATTCCATGTTCCTCCTGTTTCGTCGATTTCCCAGATCGCGAGAGCTCTGATTGTTGAATCGGCCTTGAGGCTCATCCATATCGCTGTCTAAATACATAAAAATTATGTACCTGTACCATATTCCAAAAGTAAATGAGTTTGGTACTTAACTGGAACTGCTAATCCGCTCATCTGTGGTTTTGTGGCATATATGAAACACATTTTTATACATGAAAGGCGACATCCGGAGCACCACAAAAATATTTTATATACGCAAGCTTTACCTGATTCGTCAAAAACATCCCGCTTATTTCGTTGGTCCTTCCTTGCGATGTTTCGGCTCTGTTCATCATTGCTTCCCGAATCTTGACGTCTATAATAGTCGCCATTTCTTGAGCTACGACCATTTCCGAAGTCGCGAGTGCCCTGATTGTTGAATCGGCTTGGAGGTTCATCCGTGTTGCTGTCTAGATATTTATAAATTAATCAGTTTATAATTAAAATTATAAACTGTTATTCGAATTATATTCCAAAATAGGAATAAAAACGAAAAAGTTAATAGCGCAAGAATCCCAGCCGAACCCATTCCAAACTTAAGAATTATGTTTGGCTTCAACAAAATCTAGCGCTGATCCCAATCGAAACATATAATTTAACTTTTCACAAATCCTAAGCTCAAGCATAAAACCTATGGCACAACTTGATCCTAACTTCTGGGTTGAACTCACGCCCAAACTTTATTTTTTCATCTTTTAAATGTGTTTGGGTAGAAATAACAAGCCAATTACCTGTGTCGTCGAAGACATCACCTGGATCATTCCGCGCTCCATTTGTGCCATGTGCACCAAAACCCGCACAATTTTGACGTCCAGATTCGCCATTCCGTGAATTCCGACCATTTCCAAAGTCGCGAGTGCCCTGATTGTTGAATCGGCTTGGAGGTTCATCCCAGTTGCTGTCTGAATATTTTAAAAATTAGAAACCTGAACAATAATCATTTTATAAACCAGGGACTGAAAATAATATAAAATTTAGGCAATCCCGATTAAGCCATTGCAAACTAAGGTTTATTCTTAAAATCGGC
Source organism: Ditylenchus destructor (assembly GCA_022814885.1). NCBI lineage: Eukaryota > Metazoa > Nematoda > Chromadorea > Rhabditida > Anguinidae > Ditylenchus > Ditylenchus destructor. The sequence goes on along the minus strand of JAKKPZ010000018.1, from coordinate 957,391 downwards.
TTGTGGATTGAACCTAAGTTTCATCTTGAGCTTAAAGCGAAATACTAAACCTAAAGCAAATCCCAGGCCTCAGTCGTTGGCAAATTTAAGTTCAAGCATAAGTTTTGACCCTAAATTTGAGATCGCTTTTGGGCATAAATTTAAGACCAAGTTTAAACATTTCTTTCAAGTGTGAAAATAGCAAAAGAATTACTTGTGTCGTCGAAGACGTCACTTGGTTCCTTGGGGGCTCGATTGTTGCCATGTACGCCAAAATGTTGACGTCCATATTGGCCATCTCTTGAGTTACGACCATTTCCAAAGTCGCGAGTGCTCTGATTGTTGGATCGGCTTGGCGGTTCATCCCAGTTGCTGTCTGAATATTTTAAAATTATACTCTTATTCGAATTATATTCCAAAATAGAATGAAAAGACTGAATATCGCATGAATCCCAGCAAAGGTCATCCCAAACTTAAGAATTTTTACTTTATTATTTTTAACTTTTACCTGAGTCATCAAAAACATCCCGCTGATTTCGTTGATCATTTCTTGCGATGTTTCGGTCCTGTTCACCACCGCTTTCTGAATTTTGGCGGCCGAATCCCATGTTTGAATTTTTCGGCTCCCAACCATCTTCGAATGCGCGAGATCCTTGTTGCTGAGTCTAAATATTAATATAACTGTAAATTCGCATAATACCAAAATTTTGCGCAATATCAAATTATTGTTTTTTAACTTGAGGAAAACCGGTTCAAATTTTGTGCTCTTTTCAGCTTTTCGACTTCTGATCATGAAAAAGAAATCGTCATAGTAAAAATAATTAACCGATTACAAAGGAATTTGGTTCCTATTGTATCACACTTCAAACACATATCAGAATCAAAACATTTTTACCTTCGGCGTTGTCGGCCTCCCAGATGTCGATTGCCTGCCGTCACCGTCCCAAGTCACCGATTTCTCACCGCGCAAGTTTCTCGGATTGTTCTTCCCTTCGAATTCTTCACCGCTGGCTGGCCTATTGAACACATTCTGATGTCGGCCGACTCCGATTTGACCGTTGCTTGAACCCTGCTCATGGTTCGAGTGGCTTTGCTGGCTAGAATACTTCGCGGCTGCGGCCCTAATCGGTTGAGGCACTCCTGGGGCAAAGTCGTTTGCCGGGCTTGTGCGGGGACTGAATCGAGGCGACGGCCCTCTGACGGGGTCAGCAAAGACGTCCGACGGCGGCTTGAATCTCTCGTTGATGTTGGTATGTCGATAGGATGGAGCGTTTTCGCGAAATGAGTTGAAAGACGACTGGCTGCTAGTTCGCTGAAAGTCCCGACTGTCGGTCGATCTGTGGCTATCTCTGCGCTCAGGCACATACGCGCTTCCGAATGCTGGCTAAAATATGGATTTATCCAATATATTAACATGGACAGTTAAAGGTGAAAAATAGTTTTTGTTCGGAGTATTTTCGACTAGTAGTGCTAGAGCACGATCACAGAGAGAATAACCAAAGTGATCTCAAAATTGGAAGCAGGGACCGAGAACGAAATGAGCTAAAAATCAACGGGCTTCCCTCTATTTTACGAAATCGGTCGGAAAATGGACCGAAAAATATGTACAGGGCCAAAAATGATTGTAACATCTATAAGTAAAGTACAAGAGTATTATTTGTCGATTCTGGATGCAAATATTGCGTTTTTGAACATTTTTGGAAGCCCTTTTTGGTGCAAAATATCACTAAAGAAAAATTGTTTTAGATTTAAAGTTCGCTTTGCGACTGCAAAAGCATTGCTTTGCACTGGCAATATCGCATTACCGTAGAGGGAAAATGACTGTACACACAAATAGAGCAGGAGTACCAAAAACAGTTTTTGCAGCCGAAAACAGAATTTTCACAATTCGAAATCATTTTGCATTATACCATAAAAATTCTGGAAAACTAAAAACTTTGTTAAAAGTTGTAAAAAGTTTGACCTAATATTTGACATGGAGTTTAATTTGGCTTACGGAAATTTTCGGTACATAGCACATATTTATGGTCTTACCTCAGGTTTTCGGGAGTGTCCTTTCTTCTTTTCTTCTTCGTGAGGCATCCAAACCTCTGGATCTAGGCCCCTTTGGAGGAATTCTTGCTTGTGCTCTTCTCTGAGCTCTAAAATCCATAAATATCACAAAGTTTTCTTAGATACTTTTCATACATTTGTTGCATATTTTCCGAAAATTTTTTTGCATTTTTATTACCAAAACATTTTTATAACTCTCTAGAATGATGAAGGTAAACAATGTCATACCTGTGTATGGACGTCGCAATCTCACCTCCGGTATAGTTCGGCCGGTGCAGTCACCTTTCAGTTCAAATTCTCTCGAACAATACATGTTCAGGATTTCGTTGATGTTGTCGCGGCCAAAATACGACTTCTTCTCCTAAAAATTTCACATTTAGTTTTCTAATACCGAAACAGTTTTCAAAGAAAATATCGCGCAAAATATTTTCGCACTGTGTTCGAAAAGTTTTTGAGGTAAAAAATATTTTGCTAAAAGTGCATATTGATGGTAACTAAAAATAAGTCAATGAACTTTTGTTGTTTCAGGATTACATTTTCCCAAAGACATAGCTCATAACGTTTTCTGGAAACCAGGGGTATCTCTAAAAAACCAGAATTTTCCGCACAAATTTTGAATCGGAAAATGTCCTAGCAAGACTAGAAGTAATTTTAACTATGTAAAGTCATCGTATACCCACGATATGTGTTTTTACAACCTTTCAAAATGAATGCGTTAACGATGCTTTCCGGTTTGGGGCGTCTGCAAAATAAAAATATTACAATAATGAAAACAACTTCCAAAACTGTTTTGAGTGATGGTTCATCTTATTCGACTACTTTTTTAGCAGTAACGCTAGCAATAGAATAGAAACTGAAGAAAGAATAGTAGAATAAAAGTAGAATAAGACGCATCATTACTCAGAATACTTTTTTAAAGTTGTTTTCATTATTATTAAAATTTTGCTGACGCCCCAAAACGGAAAATGCCAAATTGTCTCTCAAAATTCAAGACAAAATAATTTCAAAAATGTACCTCATTTGTGAGCTGTCTCTTGTAGATCTTCTGGAACGCGTTTTGGACATCCAGGAAAGACTAAAATTTAGTATGATTACACGACAGAGCATTAATAAAAAATTTAATTACCACGAACTTATGTTCCGCTCGAACTAAGTAGGCCAAATTGGTGAACATCGCAACGCCCTGAAAATTAAAATTGTAGTAAATGTTGACAAACATTGAATTAAACAAAAACTTCCGTTTTTGTTAATAATTTGTACACAAAAACAGAAACGAATGAACAATTAAAAATCCACGGTTACGCTTTCGGATATTGGACACACAAAAATGTTAGAACAAAAGTGCCGGCTTGAAATACCCCTACAGCCCCTCAGCATGGGTCCCCGAAACTGAGAAACACTCCAAAAGCTGTTATAGGCAAAAAGTGGAACATATTTTCAGGAACCTAATCAAACCTTTTCAAGTTCCAACATTTTTCAACAAATTTCAAAGGCTTACCTCAAGAATTTTGTTTGGGTCATGATGCACCCGCCCATACGATTTACCACCCGGCATTCTCGGAGCAATCCTGAAATAACGGTTTAGTAGTGGTGCTTGAATGACATTATATAATCTTAAGAATTGTAAGTAAACAACAAATTATTACGCAGATTAATGGTTTAAGGAAATGAATATTAGGAATTCAGAATTTATTTCAGGAGCCACGAATATGCAAAGTGCGTTATCCGAGGAAAAACAAGTTAAAATGTTCTTAGAGTATATTTTTCTTCTTCCCATTTGATTTCGGGCCATCCTAGTAGTAAAGTCATATTTGTTGGCAGGGGACATAAAGAATTAGTATAGAACTTTTGGACGATAAATTAGAAAATTTTTTGCATAAAAATTTTCCCGCCCATATAATTGTAGATGGAAGCCAATAAAATGCAAGCAAGAGTCAAGGAAAACTTTTTGGAAAATTTTAATTTTCAAATTGTCATAAATAATTGGCAATTTCCTCCATAAATTCACAGACTTTTAAGACAGTGATTCAAATAACAATATTTAGGAAAGCAGAAAAGGCATGCAATAATTGACAGTCAATAGAAAAGTCTGTGATATAAACCTGATATATATCTGACTCAAGACTTTTCTGCTCAAAACTCTTGGTCAGAAAATTGACGTTGATTGGCGAAAATTGAAAAAAAAATTCACGGAATGGAACAATTTCGAATGTAAATTTTCGAAATGAAAAATTCCTAATAAATTCCATAAACTTTTATATCTTAAATCTCAAGTTTTATTTCCAGAACACATTTTCATACCAACTTTCTTTCATCTTATTACCTTTCATTTCATTTTAGCGCTGAAAAGTTTGCAGTGATAGATATTTTTCACATTTTCTGTTGCGAAGAAGTAAGAAATCAAATCGATCGATGCAATTATAAACCGTTGTTCTATTATGGCCACTTCAAAGTGTTTTGAGCATTATTTGACGGCCAGAAAAGAATGAAGGCCCATTGTAAGGGCCAATGGGAAGGCGCCATGTCTTTTTGCATATTTCAGCTATTTGATTTTATTCGCGAAAATTCATCAAGCGCCAAGTCACCACTTTGGCGCCAAATTCAAAAAGCATTTGTGTATTCCAAATGCTTAAGCATTGCTCAAAAAGTGCTACGATCGATTGTTTGGAATATTTTGAAAGAAATATAAAAAGTCGATTGAAAAATATCACTTTGGAGAGGAAAAGTGAAATACATTTCCAATATTTGGAAAATGTGTGAAAACTTTCGAGAAGAACTTTTCAGAATATTCTAAAATTTTGTTCGATGCCACCTTTCAAAAATGTGGTTCTATTTAAGGCTTTTCGAATTTAGACGATAAATGAGTAATAAAACTGGTAAAATTGTTCAAAATATTTTCTCTCAGCGAAAAAATTTATTTTTTCTGACGTTGTATCGAGCTATGTCGTAACTGACTTTTGCTTAAAATTTTGCCCAATTTTTGTGAAAGTAGACCTAAAATATTGCTCAAAAAATTCTCCTAATAATCCAATTTTTGAAAGCATTAATGAACGTTTTCGAAGTTGTGGCTCAAAAAGTCTTTGAAGAAACGCTCTGGAAATAACGTTGAAAGAAATTGTTTTGATGGCAGAAATGAAATAAACAAGTGTTCGGAATAATAAATACACATTATGATATTCACATTTCTATGCTTTCCATTATGAAATGAAAAGCGTTGAATGATTCAATTTGGGGGAGGGCTAGAATCTTCTCTGTGGGGAAATTGAAATTTTATTATTAAACTATTTATATTTATTATTATACTTATTTTATTATTAGTAAACATGTTGTCATACCAATCAATTGATTGGTAGAGCTCGTATAATTTATACCAAGTATAACAGTATGGCCCTAATCTCCCAAGACCAAGCTTAGGTTTAAGCTCGGGCAGCCCGGTTACAGTGGCCCATATAGGTTACATGGATCAAAGTTTGGCCTTTTGTTTGCCAAATGTGCAGAGGGTCACATTTGATGTGCGGAAGGGCGCCGAGTCTGCTCTGTTCGCAGGCCGAGCTGTTATCAATGCGTAGCGGCATTTTGCTTTTTGCGTGCTAAAACTGTCATTCTAGAGGAATGCATTTTTCCATTTGGGTTCAAGTGAACAAACGCTTTGCTTTGAAAACCAAAAGCGTTGCGCAATGAAAGAGACGAAATTCGGGGAAAGTTTTGCGGACAGACAAAAAAACCTTGTTTCAAAACAAGTTATTTATAGACGTGGCGATGGGTTCTCAAAATTGAAAGTGAATTTTCAGAATGATATTGGAAAAAGTACAGACAGCGATGCAATGGGATATATATTATTGAAAAGAGCAAAGTTGGCAAAATGTAAAGTTGAACTTCAGAGAAAGCGAGAAATATGGAATAGATTGAGCTCGCGACTCGTCTAGTTGGGTATTCCACTAAAGGTTACTGTGTGGACTGGTTAAAAGTTTGATTGATGCGTTTTCAAAAAATATGTCACTGTAACGATAATTATTGTCATATGTATTCGATAATTCGGTCGGCCTTGCAAATATGCTAACGTAAAACATTAAATTCAAATAGTCGCCTAAGCTAAACTAAAACTTTCATGAAATAAAACCAAAACCACAGAATGGAAATTGAATTGTTGTTATTCTAAGGTCGGCTACATCGATCTATTACTAAATGGACACTGGGAAATTATGTGAGACAAAAATGAGAGTGTTTGTGGGAACTTTATAATTTCTTTGTTTACTTCATTTTGCGAGCTACCGTATTCCCTGTAATTACTCCCCCGGGGGAGTAATTTTTCAAACATCATATTTCGAAGCCACTCCAACTTTCGAAGACATTTTTCTCCAAGTTTTTGGGGACAAAATATTTTTTAAACTAGCTAAATATACGTAACTCGATGAGATCTACACGAATATGCACTCAGTTTTGGTTAAAGTGGCACGGGCTCCGAGCGGGGTCGAACCAGGGAGTGAAAATCCATACAGGGGGAGTAATTATAGGGAGGGGAGTAATTACAGGTATTACGGTAGTCTGAAAAAAAGAGATCCAATCATTTGACTTTGTCGGTTGTTCTTTCGATATTAACTCTGTCATTCTCACACATCGAATTCTGGCATTCATATTTTGCTAAACCTTCGGTCGTGAAAACCTTACCTCAATCACTTAAAACTATATAGACATAAGTCAAAAATATTAATAAAATCGAAAGAGACGCAGAAAACTAATCTAAAAGAACAGACGAAAAAGTTGCATACTTTCTGCTGTTATGCACTCTACAAAAAAGAAATTGTCCTTCAAAGTGTCATGTGCCAAATGTGATCACCTGCAAATAAGTTATCAAGTCCGTTGTGATAAGGATTTAGAGGTCAAATTTGCATCTCAGAGACACACCGTCCAGTGCTCAGCCAAGCCAGTGGGAATGATAACGCACAATTGTATAATGCAGCGATATTTCTGAGAAATAACGGAATCGAAGAATGCTCCCAAAAGCAAGACCGATATTTCTCTTTTCTCTGCAAAGAGACGAGCTATTAGAGAGAACTGTGCAGAGAAATAGTGCCATACAAAAAATAATGGTATCGATTTTTCGAAGCCAATTCGTTGCATATTCAAATGCTATCTCTTTGGAGAATGCCAAATATCGCAGAAAAATGCCGTTCAGTCCTATATTGAGAATCAACATCGCAAAGATTGTAAGCAGACTTTTATTACATGGAACAGTTATGAAGCAAACAAAATATTATACAAATCAACAAATTTTTCCAAGGAATGCAAAAATTTACAAAACGCGTCAAAATTTTGCCACACTTTTGATAAAGTTTTCTATCATAAAACAGGCTGTGAAAGCTCCAAAAAGACATTGTTTTGCGACTGTCTGATGCAAAATTAACTATTATATTAGCAAATTTAAGTATATTAAAATTAAAAGGTAATGACAACCCAAAGTTCGCATATTTTGATATTTTTCGTGAATTTTGCAAACATATTTCTGAAAGTAATGACCAATTATGCAAAAACGCCACTGGTTTCACCTGGTTTTACCTTTAGGCATTCGTTGAGAATATTCAATCATTATGTCTCCCAAGTTCTTCTGAGCATTTCAAAGTGGCCATCTATGGAGGAGCGTGAGGAGATTCGCTGGCCAAAAACATTTGTGAGCTCAAATTGACGGCGTAATTCATAACTGTGACTTTCTTTTTAATTTTCGCTCACCACATATTGGTTTGATTGGTCCATTGGGCCAATGTCTGAAGGCTGGTTACAAATGCCAAATATACCGCAACAGAGAAATGCCCTTCGCCTGCTTTTAGATTTACCGGTGAGAATTGATACGGAGGCTATGGCCACGTAGACATTCATAATCTGCAACAGTGATTATTTGTTTCTATAGAAAATTTTTAATGTGTTAGAATTTTTTATTTTTCTGGTAGTTTACCTACCGTATAAAAGTACGAATTGAACAAGGTATTTTCAGCGATTACAAAGTTATATATAATCACAACACTAATCGATGCAAATAAAAATGAAACGGTTCCCAAGAATATCACAAACTGAACACTATTCAGCACTTTTAAATTCTCCGTGATCTGAAATGAGTTATTTTATCATATCAAATCTATTATTCGGTAGTCTCACCTGATATCTCTGCGGCAGGTGAATGTTGCTTCCGAAAGTAATTTTTCTAAGGCGCTTATTAGAACATCTCAATAGTGCTAAGCCGACACAGTTTGTTAGGTCAAAGCTGGCAGCGGTCAAAGACATGGCCGTAAATGAAATGTGAGCTGAAAGGATAAAAGAGATAACGGTGGTTTTGGAAAATAGAACACGTCACTTTTAAAATAATTTCTTGTGTGGCCTATTTTATATCAACATTTTACAATTGATAATCAAAGCTCTCTTCGATATTGGATAGTGACCGAATACTTGTTAAAATCCCAATTGCTTGATTAAGTTGACAAATCTGATTATGATGAATATACCGGATACTTAAAGTTGAGTTAGGGTCATCATATTCCAAATGAAAAATTTGTTGGGCAATTTTTCGTCAACTCTTTCATTTTTGTCCTGTCTTCTCGCTTCTCCAAGCCATAGTAAACATCAATATTATATGCATAATAAACATACCATGATAGAAAGCGATTGTGAGTGCCCATGCAGCCAAATAGACCATTGGAATGATAAGAAAGCTCAAATACCGAAAGTGAGATCCTTGCTCATAAGTGGAATTATAGGTTGTGGCTATCAGTCTTTCTGTGGTTATGCCGATAAAAGTTGTTCTGAAATCAAAGGCGGACATTTCATTACATAGGATCAGGAACGGTAAACTACTGAAGGAAACGATCGTCAAAATAACCGTATCACTTGACAAATATAAAAAAGCAATCTGCTAAATCGATCCTTTCTACCTATTCACGTAGAATGTGGGTGAATAGGTAGAAAGTCAAGCCGGTTTTTCCTGGTTAAAAGTAATAAAATCCTAGATTCATTAGTGGCTCACCTCAACAAATGGCTAGAAGCCATTTCAAACGTATCGACCCAAGTTTTTATGGTGGGAGATATTTGGAAGGCATTCAACCATACGCCAATAATCGTCAGCGAATTGAGGAAACGGCAAATTGCAATGCTGTGGCATGCAACTATGAAATTTCCGCGAAGAATTCTAAAATATATCGATTAGAACCGTTGAATAAATTGAGTATATTCCCATTATGTAGACAGCTATAGCCTCCTCGAAATGGTAAAGTGCAAAACAAAAGCACACGAAAGGCATTTTGTGAAAAATACGCGGTTTCTTGCTCCTTTTTCCATTCTTTGGTGTAAATTCGATGGTACAAATGATGGTTGGAGTTGCAGAATCCTATTTTGTTCAATTTGTATAGCAAAGTGTACTTTCAGGTTTACGTCTTAGACAAACAAATTTTAGACTGCCTATTTCATTGCCTAGTTATTTTACATTCTTGGTCGACGATATTCCCCGCCCGTTCAGGCAAACAGCTTATGATTTGTTACTGGCAGGTTTGAACTTAACCCAAGGCTTTCACAAGCCTTGGATTAGGTTCAACCTAAAATTCGAAGTATTTTTGGTATTACTCTTGAAAGTAAGGAAATTAAGTTAAGTAGGAAAGTTGAGAATAGAAATGTGAAGCCAATATTTAAATGAGTCACAGTTGTTTTGCTCCAATTTTCAGAGTTAGTGGAATCAAAGCAGGAAATTGGGGTAATGCTCTTCGTTTATTACGAAATGCTTAAAGCATAAAGAGAACATAAAAACCTTTAACAGAGCTAACCCTTCATTGCCGGAGTCATAGAAAAAGACAGAATGTCTGTGTTATCATTAGCTTTCCTTTTGGTGAGCTGCCTTTATCAAAATCATGATGTCTGCCATTGTTTATTTCTCTTTTTTATGTGATCTATTTACAGACAAACTCTTTGTATGAATAATGAACACTCATTCGTTTCTTTTTTTGTGAAGTCTTTAGCGAATCAAAAACGTATCCGATCGGATACACTCGGCAATGAAGGGCTAAGCAATTGGAAAGCAAAGTTGTGTTGTCTATTGGCGCCTACAGAATTTCGAAAAGCAACGATTTCGCTTACGCGATAACTGTGGAAAGCACATACAATGTTCTGCATAGAAATGTTCAGGCAAAATTGAATTAATCACTTGTTTTGCGGAGCAATGAAAACATGAAATTGGGATATGTTCGGATATCGTCGTTCAATTGCGCACAAAGTGTTGTTGCATCCATTCAATTGCACACATAACAATGGAGGCCAATCCCGACTGTAGCAAGTAGAAATTGGAAATGGATTCGATCCTAAATTCGGTCTCGGATTCAGTCTTACCTGACTCAAAAATTTAATAATATATTTTTGCCGGAGCATTAATAAACGTATATACTTTCATAGATTTTATACCCAATGGTGTTGAAAAGAAATAAATAATCGATTGATGCCTACCCAATTTTAAAACCACTAACAGATTTCTGTTCGACTTAAACTATTCAACTAACTGCGCGGGATTTAGATCACGTTCAGTCAAGCTAAAAGAAGTAAAAATATTTTTGACCCAGGCAGGGCTCAAACCTGCAACCTCCGGTTTCGTAGACCGACGCGCTTTCAATTACGCCACTGGGCCACATGAATGCCTGTTATGTTTTTCCTTATATATTTCTTTTGCTTTTGCGTCTTATTCAAACAAAACAATTAAATTACACATTTTTCGTCTTTCTGAAGTTCTATACACTTCCTTCTATACGCTTCCTCTATTCTTTACTCTGGAATCACTTTATCCCTAGTGAAACATATATTTTTATTGGCTTTTAAAATTCATTTGTTCTCGCTAACATAATCTCTTAAATAGTTTGCTCTGGGTAAATGGACAGTTTCGCCTACAGATATATCGTTTTTTGGCCATAATTTAGCTCAAGATTTGTGTAATCGCTCAGATTGAAACTTCAGCCGAACAGCCTAGATTTAAGTATGGTTAGGCTATTGGTAAGGTAAATTTGTTACTGGGTATCCTTAAATTGAAGAAATCGCCTCATGTTTTCGTAATGAGTATTCAAAAAATATTACTCATCGATATGTTTCAATCTGCACTTTAATCCATTATCGCTAAGTTAATGCCATAATTTCTGGAATTATTGGTCTTTAAACTATAATCCGATAATTAATGTATGTGCTGTGGAATTTATGACCCAAAGGTATTCGCCGCAGGTGTGTATGCTGTAAAATGCTGCAATGTTTGGAGTATTCGGGCCAGTCTTTGGGCCAGGAACAGGAATTCTAAAATTAGGTCGCGGTCCAGCTTGAAATGACCCTCATCCATCTTGTTGTCGCCAGCTTTCCGCCTCCACTTTCCTTCTCGATCAAATTCTAATTTAATTTATAAAAGCGGTGGTGGGCCAGCTGACCCCCGCCTTGTGCTATAAATCGCTGATATTTGCTGGTACCAATACCAAACAGGCCATTGGCCCTTTGAGGCTAGGTGAGACGAAGGAATGACCGTTTGAACTCTAAATCTGAGGAGATTGCGTTTTGTTATACTTTGCTCCATAAAGCACGTTGCTTCAAATAACTTGGAGCGAATTCCAATGTCACTCTGGAATTTGCTGGATAAAGGCTCTTTGATCTTAAAGCAAACTGTGTGATGTTTGATCTTTGTTCTCCAAATTTTTCCTGTTTTGTTTCATTTTGTTGTTCCATTTGAACTTTACTGAGCTAAGAGCTGATTTTAAGTTAATGCAATTTTCGATGTTTTATTTGACGAAATTTGAACGATATTTTTGATTTTTGTTTCTAAAAACACGCCAACGCTTATTTTCATTGCCTGAATGTCACTATATCTATTACAAAGTTATGTTTGTATTTTATTATGTTCCTATGCTTATCTTATTAAACATTTTATTTTATTCAGAAAAACGCTTTGATCAAATCAGAGAAATAAGTAAATCGTTAAAGGGTAAGGTAAGGTGTATATATATTGGAGATTTTGAAAATTTTGCGGCAATTTGAATGATGTTTAGAATATGCGAATACCAAATTGGATGAAAATAATAAAGTGCTTTTAATCAATATCAAAAATTGCATTCCGAAATTCCACCTTTTATTGCTTTCAAGAGCTTTTTATCAGGTGTTTGAATCTGGATTTTTATTCCGCCTCAGGTTTGACACAAATCATCATTGTTGCAAATTTCTCGTACTTTCAGGAAGAACAACTTAAAATCTTTATTATATCAATCAGTTGGAAAAAGCAAAAAGTCTTGCATTAATTTCGATGTTTTTGTGCATGAAGGACAAAGAACACCCGCAAGCAGAGCCTAATATGGCGGTGAGTATTGCGCATTTTCCAGCTCAGTGATCACTCTGTCCGCAGTAGATTTGATTTGAAACACAGTCGCAAACCGCATTCGCCTCTGTTGTTAACCTAACAAACAAAGGCGCGGAACTTTGAGCACCGCACCGTTAAGTTCTTTTGTGGGTTTGTGCCATGCTGCGGCTCTGTCGATTAAAAAGAGTAAATCTTTTTCAAGTTTTTTTAAACGTTATGCTACTTTTTTGCATCTAACATATTTTTCTCTTGGCCAAATTGCTCTCCAAAGAACTATCCCAATGTGCTTCTATATCCCCAACAATCGATCCACTGTGTTTCCACTAACAGACACACAACGTGATGTTTAATTTCGGGAAGTGAAGTTGATTTTTATCCTTTTTTGGCTATTTCAAGTCTGAGTTTGGAGAAATTTTTAAGAAAAATTTTTTTAATGATCGGAGTATGGAATTTGTTTGCGAGACTGTTTGCATTGTGCCCTTAAAAATTGGCAAAATTTAGTATGGTTTTTGAAACCACTATTTTAACACACTCGTTTATAAGCCTCATTCATTTTAAACCGTCCTATCATTCTTCCAGAATTGCCAAATTTTGTCCAAGTAAATTGACCTATCTCTGAAATATTGACCCCTCTCAACCCTTTGTTGGATTTATTTGGAACAGATGTGTGGTTATTCAAAGGATACAACCAACAATTTGCTTTTGTTTACGACTTATTATTACATTCTTTATGGAGGGAGCGAGGGTGGTCCAGCAAGACCGAGGACATCCAAAGGCCATTGAGTGTGGCTGTGAGTGGTGACATATGCAGAAACAGTGACACACACAATTGCAGAGCATTCGATGTTCAACAAGGCGATTGGGTTTCTTCTTTGAAAGAATATTATGTTATCTGAGTTGAAAATGCACTCATTCCCGGGATAGCATCCACTTGAAGCTGCGTCATTCTATAAAAATTAACCTTTCGATTTTTGTCTGTGCATTTTATCATTTTATTATTAAGTCAATAATGTCGAAGAAAATCGCTGATCTTATATAAAATTATCTCTTACTGATTAACAATGAATCGTTGTTTATAAATAGCTTAGACATTTTCTAGAAATTTTACCAGAATATTGCAAATCTGAGTAAAAGTTTCATTGTAAAGTTTCTTGAAATTAAAAAGTCTGAGAAAATTGAAAACGTTTCTTCATGCATGATCTGCGGCTTACGTATTTAGCGCATGTATTTTGTATAAACTTAGATACAGCAATACACATCGATTTCTAACAACTTCGAGATCAATTAATTAACCTTCAAAAATCAATTATTAAACCTTGAACTTATTAATTCTTAGCCATTGCGGTTATTTTTCCAGCCGTTGTACTTTTATCAACATTTTTGTCTTTTCTGCTCTCACTTGTTCAAAAATAACTTCAGACTCTAAGTTTCCTCTCCAGTGTTGACAAAGTTTGCCTAAGCCTCAACAAAGCCTAAACCTCCTCAAAATGCTTTGAAGAACTTTGGGCTCCAAGCGTCCGAAAGCATGGGTGTGGGTGGACACTGATCTGAAGACAAATGATCGAATGGTTTGAGTTTGAGGGGTAAGAGAGGGTTTGGGATATGTATGCAAGAGATTGGAGACACCACTTGTCTCTCTATTCTAACGGTTCGCTCCCCTGATAGCCCGGAGCCCGGGCTGGTCACTCGCTGGGGGCTCAGTCCGCACACTGAGTCGATAATTCCCCAAACCAATTCACCACTCCTCCCAAAATCTCCCGCAGGATCTTCACCGGTTACCCCGCCCCTTGCTTTACCCCCGAAATCGATTGTTTGCGTTGGGTCCCCACAAAGAGAGAGAAAGCGGTAGTGGATCATCACTATAGAAAGAAAGGCGCTATGGAAATAAAGGTGACCGCCAACAACTAACGGGCGGTGTTTCGATGACAGTTATGACAGTTGCATTTATTGACGACTCGTCCGTATTAGACTTTTGATGGATGTGAACAACTTCCTCAATGAGTTTTTTTGGAAAAATTAGAAATTCCTGACATTTCGAGACGAGCTTGGCCATTTTGATTTTTAGATGAGCTTGAATGCCCCGACAAAGGTTTTCAGGATACTACATGAATACTTGTTTCTAAACTACTCCAATTTTATTCATTTTCATATTTGTAAGATTTTACTATTCACTTTCATTGTTTTTAATTACTTCCACAGATGAATTTTCTTTCCCTAAGAATTGACGACCTAAGAATTCTTCATAAATTTTCGATTTAATGTTTTAGTTTAATCTAACCTTTTTGCAAATTTTGCAAATCTTCTCTCTATTTTAAATTGTTTGCTTTTTATTGTTTCATGATCTCATTATTAACTTGTCATTATTTAATTTATTGTTTGCTCGTTTATTCGTATATTTTGAAATTTTCCTTAAATTTTATCACTTTTCTGTGTCTTCGAAAAAATTCAACTATTACTTCTGCTGAGTTTTCCACAGTTTTTCGCAGTTTATATTTTTTGCCAATTTTGTTTTATTGTGAAATTTTTCAAAATTTTGGATGAGAAGCATTCTGTTTTAGTTAATTTCAAACTAATATTTAGCTTCATTACAACGCAGCTATTTTGCAAAACTCCCCACGAGTTTGGCTGTATGTCATTTTGGGCCATTTAAGAGCGCGAAACATGATTTTTTATTAAAATGGAGAGAAAATGATTTTTTGTATGGTAATCGTAAAAACAGTTCAAAATTTGGACTAGGTTTTAACCGGACGCCTGGAATTCAGTGCAAAACTATGTTTAAAATATTCGCTCAAATCGTGCCAAATTCCAAATTTTCAGTGCACTTCCCACTGATGTCTCTCAAATCGATTATTTACCTTCCATTCCCCTCTCCTCTCTATCCCGGAGTGGATCTGATCATCATCATTTTCAGAGTGCGTGTGTTAGCGATAGAGTGGACACTGGCGACACCCTCTCCCCTCCCCCCATTTGGATCGCCCTGTGAGATTTGTGCGGCTGGTTCGTCAGCCGCACGGCTGAAGAGGTGAGAGCGATCGAATGCGGCTGGGAGTGAATGAATATAGCCCCGCTTGGCTGGCTTGGAGTAGCCTTCGCTACTTTCCCATTCTCCCTTCAAAACAATCT
Organism: Ditylenchus destructor; assembly: GCA_022814885.1. Classification (NCBI taxonomy): domain Eukaryota; kingdom Metazoa; phylum Nematoda; class Chromadorea; order Rhabditida; family Anguinidae; genus Ditylenchus; species Ditylenchus destructor. The sequence goes on along the minus strand of JAKKPZ010000018.1, from coordinate 941,889 downwards.
CATTCGGTCCATTCTCTGTGGATCTGATTCAGCAGTTCCTTCATTCTATTATTATGATTTATCCTCCAAAGAGCGCCCTCCCCTCTTGCTGGACCCTCTGTCCATCCGGAGGACAGAGGGGACTGGCGCAGGTCTCACCGGCGCACACCCGATCAACACTTTCTCATTTCTATAACTGCACTCTGCAGCGGAACTTGTGGGAAATTTTGAGATTTGGAACCAGTGTGCAAATTTGAAGGCTTGGGTCGGATTTCGGGAATTTACTACTTTTCTGTTGCAATTTGTGATGGAACAAATTTTTTGAATTATTTTTGAACATTGCGTATGCTTGATTTCTATGCCTGTACTAGAATGTTTATTTTAAATACAACGCTTTTACTCGAATAGAGATCACGGCCGTTTATTTTTCAGTCAGTTTCATAAGAGGGCGTTAATTAAATATTTTGATCATGTTACCGATATCTGATCTCCCATTACAAACGGGAATCGTTCTAAGTCTAAATGTATTTTGATAATGCTCAAATTTAAGCGGATTTAAATAATTTGATTTCGGTTTTTTCAATTAGATTCGTTTTTTATGATTTTGGCATCTTGATTTCTGATGAGAGAAAATTTTATCCAGTTCCTGCTCTTCATTCTGATAGTTGTATATTGGTTTTAGAACTGATATCAAAAATTAAAAGATCATACATCGAATTAACTCAAGTAATTAAAAGAAAGGGTGGAGTGGTTTATATTTACTTTTTAATTGACCGCAATTATTCTCAGCATTCTCTAGGAATACTCTTTCAGTAAACTGTTGTTCACAATTCTGATTTTAATTTAAACAATATGTTTCACTTTTAATCACTTTTTTAGGCTGCCGAAATCACTTCTTCACTTGCTCACTTTTTCTTTTTTTCCATAGCAATGTTTGCTCCTTTTCACTTTTTACTCATTTTTGTCTCATTTGATAAACAATCCTTTCCTGAATATACCTTGGGCTTGTGAGTGACGCTGTTGTTGTTTGTTCTTTGTTTTTGGGCGTCATGGAATCCATCAAGATCCACAAACAGATCCATGAGCCTCAAACAACTGTCGCCAACACTAATTTCCTCCACCCTCGCTTTACTTTACTAATTTACGCCAATCCACCCTCTCATTTGATTTAATGTCTCGAGGATCCTTCCAGAAAAAAACTTGGCTAAATTTATGTTTAAAGCTATACAACGGTTATTCTACCGGTCCTGTTTTCGAATGTACTATTACTAAACTTCAAAACGCTCTTGGTGCTAATGTTTTATCTCATTGATAAATCACTGTCGAAATTTTTTAAATGTAAAAATTTTTGCTAAAGCCCGGGATACAATCATAGGATATCTGATGAAAGAGGGTGATGAAAAGGCCTTTTTGGGGCACTTCTCACTATGTTGGCCTTAAAATTGATGCCACTCATCCTATGTCAACTTTTTCTCTAGTTTATGATGGCATAATACAACTTTTCAAGTTTGCCATTTTTTACAAAACGTGCAATTTTCATCAGATTTTGATGAAAATGTGATGCAATCGGGACAAAATAGGTACTTTAACTTTACTTCAAAAATTTTACGGCCAACATAGGGAAAAGTGCCCCGAAAAAGACTTTTCCTCACTATGTTTCATCAGATATCCCTGATTGTAGCCGGGAAAAATATTAATAGAACAAATCATATATAGAAACGATAACTTCTTGAAAATTTAGTAGAGAAAAATTTTAGTAGAGACGGAGAAGGTAATTTCACGGGACTGAAACTATGGTTGCGGTTTCTTCCTTTATTTTAGACTGCTAGACGCATGTCTGTGTTATACGGTTGGACCATCCTCAGTACCTATATAACAGAAACCGTTCTCCATGTGAAATTTCGATGACTACCTGTCTTATTTCAAACAGTGAAGGAATTGACCTTTGAGAGTGTAATTGATTTATTTTGTTATGAAAGTGTTTATTTTTGTTATTTAATTTCGGGATCATTCAAGGTGTCATTGAAAAAGTTACAGAATATTCGAAAGGTTTTTTCATTTTGTTGCGTTTTTTGGAAAGAAAATAAAGTACCAACTTTTCACAAAAAGTATATAACATGTAATAAACAAAAAATTACGTTCGTACAAAATTTAGTAGCAAGATTTATTTTTCAGTTTTTTATATGGAAACATTTTATACAATTTCATATTTTGCGGGGGAAACGTTTCCTGAAATGGGCAATTGTTTGAATCGCTTTTGATTAAAATTTTTCAACCTGAAAAATTTTACAACCTGTTCCAAGTATCAATTACGCCTTTCAAAGTCCAAAATTGGTCGAAAAACAGTGAACGTCACCAAACAAAAAATGTATTGGCTCAAAAGCGGCCCTTTATAAATTGAACCGTTATTCATTTTTATTCGTCTGCCCGTTATATAAAATTTATGTTTAAATTTCAGTTGCTTTTGCAAAAGTTGCAATTTAAGACACCATTCTGATCATATATTCGTAGCAGCATTCAAAAAATTTAAGTATTCAGCGCCAATTCAAATGTTTATGATTTCTGAGTAGATTACATTTTTACCAAATTTCTCGCCCATTTTTAAACGAATGATATACAAAATTTTACTTTAAATTAGCAAAATGCGACCAAAATTTTTATGAGAATAAAAATTGTCACAAAAAACTGTCCGGGCGGTTTTCATGCACCGAATTCAAACATTTGCTTGTAAATACTTTCAAATTCTCGAAATTGTTATAATGCTTCCGACACAAAGTAACAATCGTGACTCCCTTGCTGTACTTTCACCTGGAAACTTTTTAGTGCCGATAAAATTCCCACTGTTCATTTTTTCTTTTCCTTTAACCACTTTTCTGGATTCACTTTTTGACATCGCTTCCCTCAAATTACGCGTTCTGTAATCCAAAATTGCATCCTTCAAACAAACTTGTTCCTGAAAGAAAAACACTCTGGAAAAGGTCCTCGCTCTCATCCTCAATGTTGCTATTACGCGACATCCCTCCAAGAAGACTGCCGCCCATAATTCCTTCGATTTTCTACCCAAAAATGATGATTTTTCTTTCCTTTTCTTGCAGCTTACAGAAAAATGTTTCTCTAATTGGGGAAGGCAAAGTTGATTTGTGGATTTGATTAATCAAATCCGCACTCAACCAGCTAAGCAGAGCCCAAAGCCACTACCATCAAATAGCTTCCTTGATTGACCGAAGATGGATGGTGACGCAGCTGGAACTGTTTTCATGTAATAACTAATAATGTAAAAAATGAGCGAAAAGTAGTTTGGGATACTTCTGAGATTTTGATGAAAACCTAAATTGGTTTGCGAGAGTGAAAATTTTTCTAGAACTTTTTGAAATTCAAAGCAATGTTTTTCTGGCGCTGAAAAAGGTCCTTGGCAGAAAATCAAATTCTTTCAAATTTGAAACTTTTTACCAATTCACATTTCGTTACCATATTTACTTTTTTACTTAACAATTTTTGGGATTAGTAAATTTCTTATCCAAATTTTGACATAATTTGTATCTACTCAAATTATTTATACGTTCGTATTTTTCCCAAAATACGACTGTATGGCTCAAGAGTGCAACTTTTCAGTCTTATTTTTTATTTCTTGGCACCCACAACTCCCTTGTTTCCTTTGTTCATTATTTACATTTGCATATATTTCCATTGTCGTCTCGCACTTTCATTTCCAAGTCTGACTCACTGATTCAGTCCCGTCTCATCAGTGTTGCAGAATAATACAACAGTAAAATTGCCTTTGGGCATATTTCTCCACCCAAATCCAAACAGATACAAACTAAAGCCAAATTCCTCAGACCCATTCACTTGCAAAATTTGTTTATGCAAGAGAATTAAACCCTCCGGCAGGTTACTCCTTACTCAGGAAGGAGACAGGTATGGGCTGCGCTGAGAGTGAGTCGGGAGCGAACAATGCCTCCATCCGGCTCGACCCCATTCCAAAGACCAAAAATCTTTCTTTGTCACGCCCAAAGACGAAGAAGACCTCCATTTGGGGGGACTAACTGGACTTTGGGGTCTTCTTTTGGGAGAGCGTCGGCGAGAACAAAGCCTTTCGGGAACGGCGGCGCCCCCGGAAGATGACTCCTCACTTTGTGTGGAATTGAATAATAAACACCGAAATGCAAATTATTAATCCTCGGCCGGGGTCATAAATAATTAATTAATCGGAATTTTAATCGGGAGCAGTGGGAGGACTTCACAGAGACGTAATCTGGTGCGCCAAATTTTCACATACGTCGGTGGCGTATTCGTATTGAAAGTTGCTTTAATATCAATAGTGAAGTCCAATTTTTGTCCACTTTTTGACTGAAAAGTACTAGATTTTTGGAATAAATTTTCTTTCAAAAAATTCTCTTTCTGTACAAAGTTTTGTTTTTTTAAACACCCCTACGACGTCGGTTGAATAACAAATTGCCCCTGTTTATATTGTAGGGTTTTTAGGACACTTGTGCTGAAATTCGAATTGAGATTCGATTTTCAAAAATGCTACTTTTTTGAAAATGCCATTTTTTCAACCACTTTTGAGCGAAAAATTTTCTTAACACTTCTGATTCATAATAAACAGCAAAATTTGCCAATGGATTTGAGTCCCATGCAGAATGTTGCATGCATTAATTCCCTTTGTGTTTCACTCAACAAATTTTTCAATCGCTTTGTTGTTGCATAATGCACCCGACGACCTTGACGCCGGTTGCATGTTTTACGTCACCGTTAAATTCCACTGACTCATTTCATGATTCTCCCCATGCTACATATATATTATGCCCTTCATGACGTCACCGACTGACCGATCCTACTTTCGCAACTATGTCTCATGAAGTGAAATCTGCATTTTCATTTTTGGAACTTTTGCCTTCCGAAATTATTTCCCCCTCTCATTTGCCTCAACCTATACAAATGTGCAGGTACCTTTTTTATTTGATCCTAGGAAAAACGTATTTATCTTGTCCTCATCAGATCAGAAAACACAATTCTGACATAAACATCTGAAGTATCGTAAATTTGCTGATGTGAGAAAAATTAGTACCTTCAAAGAATCATTTTTCATAAATTTCGATAAAATACATACGTTCGTTTTCTCATTTTTCGATAACGCTTTTCCCTGGAAGCATTGCCGAACCCGGCAACCTGTTCCACAGGTGATCCCTGGTTTACGCATCCCATTTAGCCGTCGATCTAGCCACCCGACACCGTTAGCTGGCTTGCGCTGAACACATTTTTGAGATTAAAATAGTTGCGGATTAAAAATATCACTCCTAAAAGACTTCTTACAAGAAAGGAGAAAAATTAGTACCTCCAAAGAACCATTTTTGGTAAATTTCGATAAAATAACGGATCTAGGCAAATTTTCGGATGTTGCAAATACTTTTCTGTAAAAATGGTAAACTTTATTTTCCTAATCTATTTTTCACTTTTACCCCATTTTCTCTGATTTTCTTGGCAGCTACGTCATCGCCACAATAGATTTATTATGCACTTTGCAAATTTCTTTGGAATTTCCTGCCGCTACTCTGGCTTTCTTTCCTAAAACGTCACCTCCGCCTTTAAGATCTTCAATTAAACTTTGGAGTCTTTTCTCCTGCAACTTCAATTTCCGATACGACCATATATGGAATTTATGATTTGCAAGGAAATTTCATAAAGGAGCGAGCTTTGAGTGAGTATTGACCAATGGAGTGAACGCGAGAAAAGTGCAAAGAATGACCGGCGGCGGAGGAAAGGGCAGAGAGTGATTTGAATGCGTCGCTGCAGATTTGAATAAAGTCAGGAATTCTGCTTCGTGAATATGTCTAAGGTGTGGGCTGGGTGGAGGCGAGAGAGCACACGTCCAGCGGACCCAGAGACTGTCCTAAATTCCCGCTAGCAGGCCGGGAGGGAGGAAGGAGAAGTTTATTCTTCTCTTTTCTTTTGCGTTGTCGCCGGCGGCTCCCTCTTTATTCCCTATTTTAATTAATTAATATAATCAGGAATGGTCAAGGGAGTCAAGAGAGGACTCGATGACTTTTGCATACTATTTGTTGCGTTGCATGCTTTCTCGTCGCTGTTGTTTCCTCGCTATTGCATATTTCCTTTTATGGAGTTATGTAATCGTGGATTCTGTTGAGCTTCCAAAATAGCTTCACGTTTACTTGAATGTCAAGAAATTCGGAAAATGGGTCTGAAATCTGAATTGATCCTTAAATTTGACTATATAAGGCCATTCGTGGATCAAAAGGTCATTTGGGTCAATAAACGGTATGCAGTTAAGAAGTAGATTATTAATCTCGCGTCTTTTTTAGATTTCTCGATCATTTTTGGCCTTTTTGATTTCTGAATATTTTAACCTTTTCTCGTGTCTGCACTCTGCTGATTATATGTGTCTTTTTCATTGGTATCTGTCTTTTACTAATAGACGCAGGAATTTATTCATAACATTTATTAGAACTGATTTTAATCTCAAGCAAAATTATTATAATTCATTCATTTGCAGTCCGAAAAAATTCATGCAATTAAAAGAACATGTGGAGCGGTTTATTTTTATTATTTCAAAGAACATATTTACGATTGGTGTTTGATCAAATCAGAAAAAATCAAAATTCCCACCGCTGTTACAAAAATGGAAACTCTAATTTTACCTCCTTCGAGACTAGACTGAATTCTAATTAACGCCTTTTATTTTCACATTTTTGTATAGACTTTGACCTCTCTAATGTAATCGCTGCTATTAGGTTGAATTATTTAACTCCCGAAGTAAAGTTTGTGGGTTTATGGTATTTATGCCACCTTTGCGCAATTCTATGTCCTTGATATGTACTGACGCAAAAGTTTTGCTAGCTTTAACATGTTGCTTTTTAAACCCCCCCCCAATATTCACACCCAATCTCAATTTTCCACGTAATTGCCTATTGAGTGTATCCATCGATGGGTCCATCATCTCATAACATGTACAAACTCACCTTTACCTGTACTCCTACAAACTCGCGCACCCACGCTCTCTCAAGGGGTTGTCGCCAAGTTATTAATGTGTGAATAATGTCAATATGCGCGGGCGCGGAACAACAAAAAGAACGCGCAATGACAAGACAAGTGATGTATATTAAAGACATGAGATGGTCGCTGCTCTTCCTTGTTTCACCTTATGTCATTGAGTGCTCCGCCGGGAACTCCCACAAAAGAACGTCGGGTTATTTTGTGGGTTTGAGTGGTGCCAACACACAAAATTAAATCAGAATGCGGAGGTAAAATAACGTGAAAACTAATCAAATTTAATATTTTTCTAATATACTTTTTAACAAGAAAAATTGGCAAACATTTAATCGATTTTCTAAATTTCGCCGGCCGATTTATGGTTTGGAAATTTGATTCTTAAGCGCAAGTGAACCTTCAATGGCCGGAGACTGGTCATTTTTTTTTATTTTTTTCAATAATAAACCGTTTTCGATATATCTTTTGAATGCCTTTGTTTGCTTTCAAAAATTCCATTCAGATTCTCAAAATTTTGTGTCTTGTGAGAGTCTCCGCAGTCATATTTGCTCTTTTTCATGTGAACGATTGAAAATAATCCTCACCGCTTTGTTATTTGATTTCCAAGCCCTCCCAATGGTCTCTTAGCGTTGTCTTTAAGAAAAGAAAAAAGACTGTGGCCCATCTGTGGAATGCGATTGACCCTCCTCCATATACGAATGTGTTGTGTGTGTGTGGCTCTGTGCTTATCAGTTATTCTCCTCATATTTTTGAAGGGGTCAGAAAAGCAGTCTTTATGTAATCGATCAGACTTTGGGATCCGACTTTGTGAGGAATTATGATTCTTGATCAGAAGTTCAGCATTTCTAATCCTATATTCCATTATGTGAAATTTGTAGACCATTTATGTGTATGAATTAAGTCCATAAACAAAGAAATGCAACCTTTAGTTTATCCTCGATCTTATTTTCACGGGTTTTCCATGCAAAAATATTTTGAGGAAAAGAGATACCTTTTGATATGGGATATCATAGAGACTGAAGAGAGACCTTAATCGAGAATTCCGTGACTTAGGTCCCGTAGTCAGAAATTTTAGTCCTAGTCCGTGTTCCAAATGGATTCCCAAAACGGATATGGAGTACCGATCCAGGAAAATTCTGGCACCGGAAAAATCCTTGCACCAAAAAACTGAAAGTTTTTACAATGATATCATCGCGAGCATTTTTATGTTGCCGTTTCAGAATATTGAGACCCTCAAGAACTTTCCCTAAAATGTTTTAATTTTTTTACAATGTTTGTTAATATTGTTCAACGGTTTTCAAGCATATTAAAATTCCTGTCCGCGATAAAACAATCTCAAACCTTGTGATTCATAATCTGAAAATCTCTAATGGAATGCATATTTTGACTCCAAATTTAACGGTTCCTTTATCAGTCCTTCCTTTTATTTCATTTCATTCTCTCTCAGAGAGTCTGCTCATATTTTTGGGAGCGCTTTAAGCACAAAAATCGCTTCTACAAAGTCCAGAGCGTTTTTAGTTAATTTGGTGACAAACATGGAAGTCGGTTGAGAAATTATCGTGAGAGTCAAATTGTTGGTGTCCTACATTAGTGCTTACCGTTATCATCATAATTAGCGAGATAATTTGCAGTTAGTGCAGAATAATTCCTAATGTAACATTGCGGAACTGGAATTTTGTATTAAGAATCAGTTTCTAAAAGTGTTATTTTGATAGAAATTTTGAGATTTGATTACAATTTTATTTCAAAGCGTAAATTTAAAACTAAATGTCTTGGCACGAATCTTGCTCTGTGTGGTTTAACGCTCGCGTTCGCTTCCATTCGCGTTTCACAATCTTTTTCTCTTTTACGCTCCCATATCGAGAAATGATAGTTTTAATTGAAAACAAACCTATTCGTCTCGAGACGAAAATTTGGAAGCACTTTTACCTGCCTCAAAATTTACTTTCCTCCTATGTAAAATTCTGGTCTATAAATAATCAATTTTTGGTTGTCTATGCACAAGCATTGTTTTGCTAATTCGATTCTGTTTACGCTTCATATCCTGCACTTCTTGTGTACTTTGACCCGACCAAACCCTATTCCCAATTTAACACGAACTTTTTTGCAAAAATTTAAAATCTTTAATTATTTCCGCCGGATGACGAAACTTTCTGAATTTTAACACAGCCCATTTGCTAAAAAGCTGAGGTGCTCTATTTTGTTCCGAAAATAAACCTATTCACCTCGAGAAAATTTGGAAGCATTTTACCAGCTTTAAAGTTATTGAAGTCCTGAACACCCTTTATTTTATGCAAATTTTATTGTAATCTCTAAATTTATGATTACCCATTATAGTTATATCCCATTTTACGTACAGGTACACTTTACCTGTAATTCTTGCTTACGTGTAATTATGTCGCGTAAACTTCCAGTTATTAATTTACCTTCACTTCAGAACTCGACTTGGGTATAAGTCAACAATTCTGCCAGGATGCGCACGGAGCACCGATCAACAGTCTCAGCACCAGCTCTGCATTCCGTGGAATTTATAACCGTGGATTTATTGATGCTCAATGCCGAAGTCGGAACTAACAGTGCAAGTGGATCATCTAATACTGCTCAGTTGGTAAGTGACCATCTATTGGCTTACTCAACCCATGAAACAAATTAAATTAAACAAATTGGTGGTTTATTTACATAGGTGTTGGGTTATGAGATAAGTAAAATACAAAGTCGTTAAAATATAACGGTAGAACTTTCGTCTCAAAATTTTAATAAAGAAATTTCGCAAATCAATTTCAATAAAAAATGTGTAGTTGCATTTTGATAAAATTTTACATCACATCTCCATATAGTTTTCGTTACTCGACTATCCTTGCCAGTGAATCAGTGTGTTTAGGTAATGTTTTTATATAAGATGAATATATATTGAAAATTATATACTCATTGAAAGAAAGGAATGATTAAGGAATGGCTAAGACATTCAGCTAAAGAATTGATAGTTTTATGTTTTCGCAAAAAATTTGCCGCAATTGTACTCTAAAGATCGAAATCCTTAATTAATTTTTTTCATTACTAGATACTGTTTATTTATTGATATATTTTACAACAGCGTGACTTAAATTAAAGTTGTTTTTCATATAATCCTATTCGTTTCAGATGGAAGCGATACCGGGAAAGAAGCTATCCGAATGTTTGGAGCCTTTTCTACATTTCCACGGAATACCTACGCAGTGTGCTGAATTTCTTCTAGAGAAGTCTGCAACGCCAGTTCCAGGAAACAGTGATGCTAAATTTCTCGCAGGACACAAAGTCTTTGTTCGATGTAAGTTTCATTGCGCAAAACGTTAATAATGATTTAAATGCCATTTCCTGCACGGCAAAGAGCAAATTTTTATAAAATACGATATCTACACAATAGTTTCGTTCTTTGCTCTGTCTGTGATCACATTTTCTTTGTGAAAATGTACTTTCCGTAATCCAGATTTTAGAAAGTGCATTTGCACGAAAAATATAGCCAAAATTTCCTTTTTGAGTATGCCCAAATGCGAGACAGTTCCCGAACAATAATGTATTTTTTTATTTTCTTTTTTATTACACCTTTGCTTCAATGAAGATTTTTTGGTGACAGGCGCGAAAATGTTTGCATAACGTGATTTTTCGTATTCAGGAATATAACTGTCTCGTTTTTAGTGAAACCGGGCGGCACGTTCTCGCGTAGGCGTGGAAGTCACTTGGCCAACCTGCTCGGTGGGAACTCCACAAACAACGGATCCTGCTCCAATTCAATGGCGTCTTCTGTGCACCACAATTCGGAAGTGATTCCAAATTGTGTGGAAAGCAGTGGGCGTCACTCCAAACAACAGACGCAGGAGTCAGATCCGCAACACAGCTCAACTCTCGCCAATCTTATATCCAGGAAACCGTCATTCTCGAATAAGAAGATGGTGGGAATTACTTCCTGTTTATTTTTAAAAGGAATTCCAAATGGCTCTAGGTTATTCCCCATTCGCGCACTAGTGAGATCATTACCAAGGGGTGAATGTCGAGTAGGAGAAATTCCCTGGAGGCATTGTTGTTACCTTTCTATATCTGTAGACTTGTTAGTGATCTAAATCTGAGTGGGAACTAAATTTTTGTATGAAACTCTGAAATTTCCAAATTTTTGAATGAAAGTACACACACCTGTTACTTCACGGACGGTTTTTGTCCGTTTTGACTTAATGATACAATTATCCTTGTTGAAATCACAGATAAGAACGAATGAATTATGAATCGCTATTGTGCAGGGGAAGCAGAAAGTTATATAGTGTCTAGCTTCTCTGAAAGCTGTTCGTAGTCATAATTCAAAACTTTTCTTTTGCAATGAAAAATGCCTTTTAGCAAAACTTTTCGTTGTGAAAATGGAGAGTTAAAGTTAAGCTGAAATTCATTTGGCGAAAATCACTTCATGAAAATAAGTTGGTTTAAAGATTATTTTTATTACGAAAGGAAAGCTTATAATTGATGACTATTTCTCCATAGCGTATAGCTTTCTGCCTTCACTGTACAATATCAGACAAAATGATTCATAATTATCATCCTCTTATGCGTGTCTTCAACAAGGATTATACCGTAAAAGTTAAGAATAAGAGTAGTAGTAGTCCGCCAATTCATGTACTTCAAGTGAATGGTGTGGGTGTGTTTTTTGCTTTTCCATAGAACTTGAGGATGTTTTGTAATGACCAAAAAAGTAATTTTCCTGGTGAAAAACGTGGCAAAAGCTTATTTTTTGCATACTTTAATTTATATTGGCATTTTTCTCTGCCACTCAGATATTTTTCTGAGAAAGTTATACGGAATGTTTCCTAACTCAATAATTTTTTACAGATGGGCAAGCCTCGAAGCCTATCCACATGTCCTCCAACCTCCAGCAGTTCTCAAATTTTCCCGTTTTGTCATTCCAGTTGCGACACTTCAATGCAGTGCTCTTCGTCTATAAATGGAAGCATCAGCTCAATTCCCACCGAACATCCAGCATATCCGCCACCGAACCCGCCAGGTAGCATGCGGAACCATCATCCGGGAATGGTGGGAGATCCGGCTATGATCCCGCCAAATCTAATCAGCAACAGTCGAAAGAATTCTCTCAATGCGCCTTCCGATTTTTGCCCACCTTCCTTACATGGGCTATTTCATCATCATACAGGTATACATTCGAAATTTTAACTATTTTAAGGTGCTTTCGGTTTGAAATAAGGTTTAGAAACTTGTAAAAATAAAAATTAAACTAATAAGTTGGCCGATATTCCTCTAAGCGCTGCAATATTTCCAAAAAGCATGGGACGTAAAATTTTAAATAAAATTTCTGAAAAAGCGACATTGGTATCCCTAAAAGAGTTGAATTGGGAAAAGAACCAAAAAATGATTTGCCACCGGCAGGTCACGATCCTGCGGCCTTCGGCTTATTAGACCGACGCTCTAACCAACTGAGCTACGACGGCTCATGTCAGATAGGAGACTGGGGTTTACTTTATTCTTTATTTTTCCCTTCTTCCTGATATAAAATGGGAATTTGATGCCAAAACGAAGCGAAATCCTGGATTTTAAGGATAACGGGGCGTGGACTCGTTGGTATTACTTTAATAGTATAGGTTATAATAACCAGTTTAACCTCAATTAACCTTTTGATATCCATTAACCCTTTGGTATCCTTTTGTATCCATGCAAAAATTCCTTAGAAATCGTGATCAACACTCTGGGTCTAAATTATTTCTTTTGCAGGTTCATTCGACAGTGAAGCCAACGACGCAGCTCATCAGCAATATCTCGGCGGATGTTACATTCCTGGAGCCACTGCTCCAACCTCCGCGCCTCTGAATGAAGGTGCAATTCCAATAACTCAGTCGTTTGGCACTTTGCCAAGTCAAAATGGGAGCGAAGATTATGGAACTAAACGTGGGCCACGTGGTTCTTCAGCGTCAAATGCTGGCGGAACCGTTACCAGAAGAGGCATTTTCGCAGCAAAGGTGAGTTGGCATTTGGAAACGTCGTCCAAATTTTTGGAATTTGGCTAGAAAACAGTTAAAATTATTTTTTGAATTTAGGAGAAAATTGGCTCGGTATTGGACAAAATTTTTGTACAAGTTGTATCGAATCGGCTCTGTGATCTCTCTGTGCTGGAAATTGAGTCTCATTGGAGTGATTTGGTCAGATGCCATAAGGTAAGCAATAATAAATTTTTGGAATGGGAATATCAAAACAGCATGAAAACGTCCTTAAAACCCCGCAAAATTCTGTAACGCTTTTCGACTACCTGAACCGCTGCTGTACATATGCACCATGTGTTCCTCTCCGGCCGTTTGTCACCTTACGCCGTTAGGATCTGGGCGAGTGAGGTGTCATTAGAAAGATCTCGTTTGATTTTACATGACAAAATTTTTTACTTGAAAGGTTTTAAATAAAATTTCTGAAAAAGCGACATTGAAATCCCTAAAAGAGTTTTGAATTGGGAAAAAGAACCAAAAAAATGATTTGCCACCGGCAGGTCACGATCCTGCGGCCTTCGGCTTATTAGACCGACGCTCTAACCAACTGAGCTACTACGGCTCGTGTCAGAGCTCTGGGGTTTACTTTATTCTTTATTTTCCCTTCTTCCTGATAGAAAATGGTAATTTGACGCCAAAACGAAGCGAAATCCTGGATTTTAAGGATAACGTGGCGTGGACTCATTGGTATTACTTTATAGTATAGGTTATAATAACCAGTTTAACCTCAATTAACCTTTTGAGGCTGCTGGCGTGATTGTGACCATTTGGGAAATGTATCGCGAAATTTGTGACCATTTCGCCGTATTTTAAATGCGAAGACATCCTATTTAATAATTAGAGAATGATTGAATTGTTTTTATGAACCTTGCTTTGTAAAGTCATCGTTTCACCCTGGGTCTATTAGGGGGTGGCGAGATTTTTTTAACTAGGGAATTTTTGCTAATTAATTTAGTGAAAAATCTAAATTCTAATAATATTTAATCCGTGACCAAAACTAAAAACTTGAATTTAGATGCTAAACAAAAGAGCCAGCGATCAACAAGAAGCCATTTGGGAGATTGTTACCACCGAGAAACGGTATATAAACGTAAGTTTGGACTTTAGCAAAGCTTCCAGTTAAATGTGTCATTCTTCCAGCTCTTACAAAACATGGAAGACTTGACGTTCAGCTTCGCCGAAGTTCAGAAACAAGGCTATCTGCGCGACATTAACAGCCGAAGAGTTTTTCTCAACTACAGTGAATTGCTGAGATGCAACTTGGCGTTTTGGAATCGCGCAATTCTTCCAATGCTCAACGCCGCCAGGTAACATATGCTTGAAAGAATTTAAAATGTACTAGCCCAATTCGCACCCAGGTCAACTCACCCGAGGACAATTGGCAATTCATTAGCCCGTGGACAAATTATGAAAAGTATTTTCAGAGAAAAAAGTGAACCGCTGAACCCTCGCCTCATGTTGTCCGGATTCGAGAGCATAGTTGAATGGTCCCGATGTTATATCGAATTCAATATGGGCCATTCCGATAGTCATTCGTATGTTCAGAAGAAACAAAAGGACAACGAGATGTTTGCTGAATTCATAAGAGTAAGTTGCGAAATTTAATTGTTATTTGCTGAAAAGTTAACATGTGAATATGAATCTATTTTTCAAAGTACGTATTTTCAAAAATATTTCACTTTTTGCATTTTTGTCCAATATCACACCTAATCAAACTATTTTTAGTGGGCCGAATCTCACTCGATGATGCACAGGCAGAAGCTTCTCGATGCCCTTTCTACTCCAATGCAAAGACTGACTCGATATTCGCTCCTTTTGAAAGCAGTTCTCAAGGCATCGTCTGATGCGGAGGAGAAAGTCGTTATCCAGGTGAGTCGGAAATACTAAAGAAATAGGAAAAATTATCTCTAATCAATGCCGAATGTTAAGCAATATTTCCAAACATCCAAAATTTCTGCTTCAAATCGTATGAATATTGTTAGAAAACCTTTGATCGGATATTTATCAAGAATAAGGTTTTGGACGAATTACTTATTAAAAACATTAGACAGCACGCATCATTTCTCATTACATGTTAATGCGTTCGTAGTCGTAGGATCAGTAGTGGTAGAATCAATGTATATGTAAACGATTTTGCAAAAGCATGTATAGGGAAACAATATTCACTTTAAAGTAGAGAAATAGGTTTGTGAATCAGTCAGAGAACATAGGGACGGGTCTTTTCGCGAACAGCTAAAAGCATTGGTGCATATTCCGCACTGGGGAAATGAATTTCCATTTCAGCAGTAATTGTAAAAATGAGTATAAATAGAGTAAGTGTAAAAATATAAGTATAAACGATATTTTCTTTTTGGTAGAAATTTTTTAGTTTGTAATTGATTTTGTCTCAATATTTACGTTTGACATCTCGATTTTTTCGTTGTTTTTCTTTCTAAAGAGGCGTCTGAATATGAAAATCGAGAAAAATATGAGCTAAAAAGAGAAATAAGAAATGAGAACAAATTTTCTCAATTTCCAGACAATGATTGACAACGCCGAGGCTGCCACATTGCGATTGAATTACGAATTGAACAACAACGACCTCCGAATCCAACTCTCCGAAATTATGAAAACCATCGAAAGCTACGAGGCAATCGATAATGAGGAGTTTGAAAAGGTAGCATTTATCCTATATTTCCATTGCACGTCTTCATGATTATTTCAGTTGTTCCAAATGCGATCAATGCCTCACCTCAACCTTCTCAACCCAATGCCTTTCCTTGGCGGTGCAGCAAAGTACCGAAGAATGTACACAAAAGGAGATTTGAAGATGAGAGAAAGTCGGCAAGGAGCAAAGGTAAATTTTTTTTACAGGAACCGCATTGAAAGTTTGTATAACGATTTGACTTACCGTTTAAATTTGGGCGAAACGTGAAAAGGGGTTAATAATTGTAAGGCCAAATTTTTCGGGTAAAGTCTGTGATATTCTGCGTAGAACTTTACCAATTTACCGCTAAATATACTATGTGAGCATTTCCACCGAATATTCTATCTTCACCCGTTCAATTCGAAATTTTTTTTGCTTTGACCATATTTTGTTAGTCAACAATTCAAAAAAGTCTGTAAATGATTTTTCGGGTAATTTGTTATATTGCTCGGATTCGCAAAATTACGGAGGCGCCATAAGATGAAATATTGATTTTCAACGAAAATAGCTTTGACAAAAATATTGAAAATAATGATGTTTTGAGAAGCGATGAAAATTTTTTCATGTATTACCGTAAATCCTCTAATAAGTCCCTCCCCTCAATTAAGTCCCTCCCCTCAAATAAGTCCCCCCTCAAACAGAATGCCAAACGTACTTGCGGGTTCGCCCGACCAAAATTAAGTGCATATTCGTGTAGATCTCGTCGAGTTACGTAAGAAAAACCCTAATGGCAAAACTTTGTCATTGAAAATATCGGAGAAAATTGACTTTGAAATTTGAAAATTTTTTTGAAAACCCTTACGAAACAATAAGTCCCCCGGGGGACTTATTAGAGGATTTACGGTAGTTTATCAATTTGTTTATTGAACTTATTTTTGGTTTATTTATTTTTAGATGGACGTTCACTGCATAATCTTCACAGATATGTTGCTAATTTGTAAAATGGCTTCCAAACGTGCTGATCGGCTCCGGGTTATCAAACCTCCAATGCACATTTCAAATCTCATCTTTCATCCTTTCAGTGAAGGGAGTAAGTCACATTGCTGTAATAAATCTTAGGGAAGAATTTTGAGTGCTTAACTCATTGAGAAGTGGAAAAGGAATTTTGAAGCACTTTACCCGAGTGTTTAGAAAAATTAAATATGCATGAAAATTCGTGCCTATTATTCACAAAAAATATCGATTCACGTTAAATTTTATTCATTTCAGATGGTTTCTACTTAATTTGCATGAATGAGTTTGAAACTGCCTCTCATCTCTTGATGTTGTTTACGACTGGCGTTGAAGAGACCCGAAGATGGCTGGAAATGATGGCTATGGCTCAAGACGAGTACCGATGTTTGCAGCGATCGGCTACCGGTAATGGGGAATTCGGTAAGTCTTCTATTGAGAAAATTACGGTGAATCTTTAATTATTGCATTTTTGATGAAAATATTTTAGAATTTGTGAAAAATTTGCTTAGGGTATACATAAAGAAATGGAAATCTAGTCCCAAAAGGAATATGGTGCGATTAAAAATCTAAATATCTCGGACGTGTTTTAGGCATAAATTGCAGCGTAAAATGTCAATAACATTCGTAAAAATAAACATTCACGCACATTCATTTTCATTACTTGAATATTTATTTAAAGAAAATAGAATGTTTTGTTGAACGATTTTACACATTTACGACAAAAGAATACATTTACTAACACAATGTCAGATACTTTAAAAAATAAATAGTTCTTCGGAAGCACAGAGATGTTGTATCAAGAAGATTAGGAGCTAAGAAACGTAGCTCTGAACCTAAAAAGTGCCGATCACGAATTGCATTTGCTATGTTAAGAATAATTATTAACCAAAGTTTGTTACATTTTAAGGAATTTCATAAACTTATTATTACCAAACTATTTCAATTTAGACGGTTACTCAACTTTGGACTCAGAACGCCACCTGCATGGATGCGTCCGAAAAGACAGCATGACCGCATTCCGGAGTGTGCCGCCCGCGCCTCCACCTTACACAAATTCTCACATGGGCCATCCCTACATCACAAATACGATGATGAACTGCGGTAACTCACAACAGCAGCAATTGCCTCAGGGAGCCATTGCGCACAGAAAGAGCCACAGCATGGACTCGCAGGTGGTAGCCGCAGCCAGCCGGCCAAATTCTGCACGTAAGTACAATCAAGAATATTTTATGGGGAAAAATTAATTGAACTATAGTTGAAAAAATTAACCCAACAAAGGTAATTTTAATGTATTAGGTTGATCGTCGTCGTTTGATACAATCCGATTTTGAATATGCCTCTTTTCGCGCCTTTGGCATACAGTATATGAGGTATTTTGAGGCTTTACAAGGACTCTTGAGTCAATATGATGAAACCCTTGGATAGTAAATCGACTCCGCTGAGTCCGAATCCGGGATCAGATTTGAACTTTGATCTTTGAACTTTTCCTTTTAAAATTTGGATTTTTCCAGGATTTAAAGGAAAAAGTTCAAAAATCAATGATCAAATCTGATCCCTGATTCGGACTCAGCGGGTCGATTTACTCTCCAAGGATTTCATCATATTGACTCAAGAGTCCTTGTAAAGCCTCAAAATACCCCATATACTGTATGCCAAAGGCGCGAAAAGAGGCATATTCAAAATCGGATTGTATCAAACGACGACGATCAACCTAATAGCTTCAGGTATTATTTGACCAAAAAAGTCAGTATTAAAAGTTGGTATAGACTTTAAATAATATTGATGGGTGTATCTTTAACATTTTATAATTAGCACAACTTTATCTTCAGAGCTTCGCAAGTACGATGCTATAGTGTCGGCAGAACAATTGGATAGATACACGAATGGCGATGAGGCCGGAGTTCCAGCTGGATGCTCAAGTGTCGCCACGAGATCTGTGGAAAGCTTGCTTAGTAATACGGAGGAATGTCACCAGAGGACTTGCTCTGAGACCCATGCTCAGGATTCATCAAAACCACACAGAAGTCAAGGTATATTTTTTAAGGATTAATTATTGTAAAAATTATAAAATCATATGTCAAATTTAACACATATTTTTTCCGTGGAACTCGGAATAATTTTTTCGGTGTTATCGGACATAAAAAGGAATCCAGTGGAATTTTTGGACACGCCGTCTGCCTTATATTGGATGTACAATAAAATATCATGAACTTACATCTAGGCTCAGATTTTAAAAATAAATCTTGTAATGGTAACAAATGATCTAAAACTGATTTTGATTCAAAAATAATACTTGAAATTTATTTTTTATTATATTGATATTTAATTTTTATAAAAGAGCCTAAACACTTTTGAAATCTAACCATAACATTGTGTCTCGAAAGGAAAAAAGGCATAAGAGTTTTATTACTTTTTCGAAATCTCATTCGTCTCTCAAATTTGTTATTTAACTCGTGTTTACTATTTTACTTGTTCATAGATACTCTTATTAGTAATTCACCTTGTTATCTCATTTTGCTTCCCACTAAAAATCTCACCATATTTTTTCACCATGTCGTAAAGGTCTGATTGACAAGCCCTAACTTTACGGCAATACCCAAACATTGTCTCAGATTATGGGCGAAACAATGTTTGTCGCTTATCCATAGAAAGTTAATTTTAATTTTCATTCCAATCAAAATTTTCTCTCTTACGTTCTAAACGCTTCTTAATTAGATGAAGAGCGACGAAAAACTCTGGACACCATCGCCAAGCCTTCTGCAGATTCTGCGATAGAAAGCCTCGAGGGCACGGAAGAGCGAGACTGTTATTCGATCGACCAAAATATGTCCCAGCCTGATTCAAATCCACAGTCCGCGGAGACC
Organism: Ditylenchus destructor; assembly: GCA_022814885.1. Classification (NCBI taxonomy): domain Eukaryota; kingdom Metazoa; phylum Nematoda; class Chromadorea; order Rhabditida; family Anguinidae; genus Ditylenchus; species Ditylenchus destructor. The sequence continues at coordinate 922,393 of JAKKPZ010000018.1, read as the reverse complement.
GTTTCAACCAAACCCGCCGCAAGTTTGATTCCGGTTGCGAACGGCAGTGCGATGAACGGTGGCCGAAGGTTCGAAAAGCGTTACCATACGGTTGGAGAAATTGATGGAATCAAGTCAACTAACGGGACCACTGGCACGTCTGGATGTGCTGGATTTCCACCGTCTGGTGGAATCTTGAAACGGTTTTCGTGGAATGTGAGCAGTGCCATGAGTGGGTCTTCCAGAAAAATCTCCTCAAAGTTTAATGAATTGGTAAGCGTTCTTGAGGAATATTGGGAGCTTTTGTAGGAATATGGCTTCTTGATGACATTTGTTGTAGGAAAGTTCAACTTTACTATTATCCAAAATGGCGGCCGACAAAGTAAAAAATAAATGACTTAAAACCGGATCTGGGGCCACTGATGTGCAAGACCCGGAAACGGAGCTAAATTTCAATTGAGTTCTGAGCTTGACCGAATATTTTGAAGATGGAGGCCAAATATTTTGTTTCATTATCAATTTTTAATGAACTTTATGTTTAGAACGGTCGCCGCTTCAGCCAATCCACCGCCGGTTCAAACGACTCTTTTGGATCTTCCACCTCGGGAATCAGCTCTGCCTCCCAGTCTTCCCAAACTGAAGCTGCCACTACCACTTCAGCCGCTTCCGCTCTATCCACAGCCACGAATAACACGCTAGTCGAGAATCCTGCCCGGTCTTCCGATTGCGTGGAAAGCAATGAAACTGGAGAGGAAGTGGAAATTTCATCCTCCATATGCCTTCCGTCTCAAGCATGTGGCATTGCAGGATCGGCGGTCCATGAAAGCGTTATACCGGAGTCTCCAGAACCAATCACTCCAGTAACAAGGGAAGATGAAAATGGGACGCAGGAAGAGAAAGGGGTAAGTTTTTCCTGAAATATATTGATAAAAATGACACCATAAATTTACACTCAAAAATTAAAGAATAAAAAATAACGGCAATGAGAGAGTGCATTTTCTTTCTCTGTCTCCTATTAGGGTCTTTCGTTACTACCAAAAAGATGCAAAAAATTTTTTAACGAAAATTTTCAGGCCACCACGCCGCCTATGTCTCCCACACATCACATGAGCACTGTCCTGTTGCTCGGCGAAGAGCACTCTCCAGATGCTCAAAAACGATTGTCGGTCGACTGCGCAACGCAAAACCCGACGGAAACGAACAATAATAAAATCAACATCAATTTGAAACATTCTCCCGCCCATATGGAAATTTCTCCGAAATTGGACCGTGGAAGACTGAGCTTGAATCCGTCCAGGACGCCGTCACCGCCAAGCAGACCGCCGCCGTCGTCGAGCAGTGAGGAGGAAATTTCAGCTAGAATTTCTCCCAAAGGAGTCAGTCAAGGGCAAAGTGCGAAGAAACCATCAGAGTTTTTCAAGTTCATCCTGGATGACCAGCTGGAGACGTCGTAAGTTTTTTTGGTGAAAATTAGGGAAATATAATGTTATGGAAATGATTAGAGGGCATTTACAACAGATCAAAATATAAAAGTTGGTCAAAATTGTTTAAAAATAATTTTGGAAAAACGAGTTCACATTTTTTCTCCGAGCTGAACTTTGAAACGTTTGTCCCATTGATTGTTTTTTAAGTAATTTTTGACGAGGTTACCAAAATTAGCATGCAGTAAAATAAAGTGTCGAAATATGGTATCGGGTGCTTAAAAATTTTCAACATTTCTCAAAAATTATTACTTTCTGTTTTCGCTTTTTCCGAAAACAGTTGTAACCGCGGTTTTCTGGGACTACTTTCGCTTTGTCGTCGCTGAAAGTTCTTGATTTTCCATGGAAAACCCTGGATTTTCTCCATACCTTAACCTGTAATATAATCGTCGGGGGAAATATGTTATGTAAATGATTAGTGAACATTTATAACATAGGTCAAAATTAAAAAAATCTGTGTATGTAATTATTTCTCATGATACATATTTAATTTTCAGGGAAATATAGTGGGAATTGCCGCTTCAAAGACGAAAAGTTCGTTTCACATTTCGAATTCGATGACGTTTCTAATCTTCAATCGGAAATTCAATGATCAGTCACATAAATTTGCCAAAGTCTTTCAATAAATGCGAAATTTTTATTATGTATATAATTTCTTGCGTTTTTTGTGAGTATTATTTTCCCGAGAATGAATTTTCCCGAAACAATAGCTCTATATCCATTGCACTGTCTGTCTAACCGTTGCCTTTCTCTGTAATTCTCGAAATGCCTTAAAATGCTTGAAATGATAAATTAAATTATTGTTTTGTTTGTGCATACCTCTACATAGAATCCATACATTATGGCTGCTTAATAATAAATTGCATTGTACAATTGTATGTGCCTGAAATAAAGTATTCCTTTATATGCTTTAAAGTATGCATTTGTCTCTAAGCATGTCATAAACTCAAGAAAATCTTTTACCCAACTACATTTCCGGCAAAAATTTGGGCAAAAGAACTTAAAAAATACAGATTTGGATTGCAAAAGATCCCTTATGCCGGTTACAGCCCAATTGGTGGGCAATTAACGCCTCGCCTTAAAAACCAAAGAATGTTGCTCAGTAATTTTCTGACAATATATGGCAAGATATAAAAGAGAGATAATGTGGCTAGAGAAAAATGAAGCAACACGGATGAGTAGAGGGTCCGAAAAGTCGTGCAACAGATTTGAGGGACATTTCCTAACCATTTTATCGGAGATGAGAGAGCACATGATTTCTGTATTCTGTAAACCGCCGCGCACAGAGAAACAGAGACCGATTACTCTATTGTTTTCCATTCCCGTCTCAGTCCAATGTATACCATAAAAATTTGCACCCGGAACCGCGCATCAGGGAATCATGAGTTACAAATATGTCTGAAGCATTTTCTCCAAAGGTTTTTGTCTGGGAATTTTGTTATTCGTTTCGAACTTTAATCATTACACTAGATTTTATTTATTGTTACATTTTAGAAAACTGACCTAAATAGCGCCAGCGTTCCAGTGAACCCATCTCAGACCAATGTCTACCAGGAACATTGACAGGGAGGTGTTGCTGAGGGACACTGAGGGACAGTGAGAGGAACACTGAGGGACAGTGAGAGACAGGGAGGTGTTGACTATAATCACTATCCTTTCCTGGAAACGATTACTACCAAAATGTTCCGTGAATTTAACAAAGTACTGCAGAGCAGAAAAAAGTCACGCCTTGGGGCCATTCGAGAGTTTAGTTTAATATGGGTGGGCCTCGGAGCGTTATTAACGGAGGTGCCAGAGGGTATAAATACGGCCAGATTTTGTACTATGTAACCATAAATTCAAAACACATATTCTCAAACTTCTGCTCTCGCCAATTATGAAGATTTTCGCTTTCATCTTGGTCCTTCTCATGATCATCGGATTTACAATGGCTGGTGAGTTTTTATATTTTCTAGAAGATTTCCTTAGGGATTAATAAGTTCTAGAAGACGAAAACTTTCTATTGCAATTTCCATGCCCTACGGGTTCCGTTGTGGAAAAGTCTACCACAAGCTTCTAGGCGGATTTATGATTTCCAGAGACGTTTTTCTTTCCATAAGGTCTTTTTTCTCCTATTTTATTTTAGGAGATTATCCTTAGAGTAGAGTAGGCATCATTGGCCAGATTAGAATTACTCCAGGAACGATTTTACCTCAACGCCAAGCTTTGGCGTTCAGACAATTCAAAGAAAAACCTGCAAAATAACTATCCTGCATTTAATATTGATTAATATTGATAAGAAAATACAAATGATATTAGGAAAATTTCCTAAATTTTCGCAGATGATCATAAAATTTTCAGGAAGAAAGCCAGACAATCTACGCGTCGTTGATGCCAGCCGTGTGAAGCGTGGGATAAATAGTTGGCAATGGATAATTCCTAAGAACGGGTGAATTACACAACAAAATGCTTTGAACTGTAAACATGTTATTGACATTTTTGACTGTTCTTGTATTCGATTTCATGCTATGAATAAATGAATATTTTACAAGAATTATACAAGTAAATTTGAATAAGTAGCAGGTCCTTTTGTGAACAGGCAGTCGAGTCTTGAGGTTTTTGTTTTGCCATAAAAATTTGCACCCGGAACCGCGCATCAGGGAATCATGAGTTACAAATATGACTGAAGCATTTTCTCCAAAGATTTTTGTCTGGGAATTTTGTTATTCGGTTCGAACTATAACACTTCCATGGCCGTCCGGCCGGATTGCTTTTTTTTGTAGAGAATTTTGTGCTGGTTAATAATAAAAAAAGAAAGTTTGTGTGCCTGGGTGTAAAATTTCGGGCGAAAACCCCCAAAGAAGCCAAAGTGGGCAGAACGCCAGAAACTGGTACTACAGTATGCTGAATGCCAAAACTGACATCAGAATCGTGTTCAGCGTGGTCGAAAACATTATAGGGCCAAAAATCTCGGTCGGAAACTGCTTGGAACGCCGAAAACCGGCTATGGGAGATTTATATGAAAAAAATTTTGAGAATTTTGGATTTCCTGCCAAATTTTAGCTAATTTTGGCGGGACCAAGGGCTATGTTTGGTAAATTCTTGTAGGCCAAGTGATGGGCTTTCGATTGATATAAAACATGGCTAGGCTCCTGTTGGAAGAACAAAAGATACAGGCCCTCCAATACAGGCACCTCGAAAATTCTGACGAAAAAAGAGGTTTTCGAAAAAAGCCCCGTTAGGGGTCAAAGAGTACTTTTTTTCAAACTTTCTTTTTTTATTATTAACCAGCACAAAATTCTCTACAAAAAAAGCAATCCGGCCGGACGGCCATGGAAGTGTTAATCATTACACTAGATTTTATTTATTGTTACATTTTAGAAAACTGACCTAAATAACGCCAGCGTTCCAGTGAACCCATCTCAGACCAATGTCTAAGTCATAGGCTATCTTGTTTGGTTTAGCCTGTTTATTATCTGTATCTGAAAAGCTTGGCGCGCTAGCTCTGCGCACAAGCTGCAGCTTGTCAGTTTTAGCGCGGCAATTCAATTGGGCATTTTTCGGTTTAAATACCCATTTCGGCCTTTATGTTGAGACTGGGACAAAAGAGGGCTAGTGTGCGGCACCACGAAAAGACAACGCAACATGTTAGAGCGCAGAGAACGTCTGTGTGTTTGCCGGTTTGATTACCCAATTTCTCTGTCTGTTGTCTGCGCGCTAACTGTTGCGTTGTTGTCTTTGTACCGCGCCAAGCTTTTCAAATACAGATAATACTCTTTTGTTAAAATTCGATTTCTCTAATAATAACAACGATGTCTGATTTGTGTGCTATTTTATTGCCGACTCGAAGATTTCTCTAATTCTATTATAGCTTTACTATTAGCAGACTGACAAAAGGAAAGTTTTATTATTATGAGTGGAAAAGCGAGGGATCAACTACGCAATGATTAAGCCAATTGGAGAGCCCAGAATTTTATGGCGCATCCCTGCATAGGACATACCAGTACTAATGCGATCTAGATAAAATATTCTTTTGTGGATCGTGAATATGAGCTTCCAAAGTTGGTATACTTTCGCCTGTTTTTCACAATTTTTGGCGTGTTTTTCACAAAATTTCACAAATTTTTTCAGAACTGTAAAAACATAATTTTCCGTTTTTTAATCTTGCACAAGAAGTGTTGCTCTTCATTTCTGCATCAAAAATGTTTTGAACGAAGGCTGATTTTAGTGAGAATTGGTGGTCTAAAGTGAGCGACTCCAGAATCGAGCTCGAGGTATATTTGGCCCAATATTTTTCTGAATTGATAATCATTTGAAACTAATCAGTTTTTCGAAAATAAACTAGAGATTCCATACTACAACTTTTCTTTTTATACTTTGGTACAGTCGTACCTCGAATTTATACGTCCAGATGGCAAAAAGTATACAGTCGTACCTCGATATACCGCACACACGATAGGCTGCACTTTCGATCATCCGCACAAATCTGGCTGGAACGGATTTTTTCTATACAAAATTCCTTCGATATACCGCATTTTGTGCGGTTCAACGCGATATACTGCACAGATTTTTGCGGAACCAAAGTGAAATTTGGCATGTCAAATTTTTCGTTTATCCGTACAAAGAAAAATACATGCTCAATAATTCTGAATTTTCTTGTATTCATTATTTTTAACATCCTCGCAAGACATATTTTATTTGAAATTAAGAACAGTGTTTAAAGAGATGCTATTTTCTGAATTCATTACTTTGCTCGCTTCTTAACAATGGAATTTCTGCCTCCAAAGCCTGCTAAGCGAAAGCGTCTGGAACTCAGCGACGCAGCGAAAAGAGCAATTTGTGCCTACAAGCGAGAGCATCCGTCTGCGAAGCCTGAAGATATTGACACAGAGATTCAACAACGGTTTCAACTCGATGAAGGGCCTGCTCGTAGAACAATTTACGATGTCCTAAAGGAAAGCGACAAGTGGTTGAGCATCGATGATCCGAGCGAGAAAACCCTGCGTCATAAGGCAGGTACATCCGCAACTCGAGGAAGCTTTGCTTATGTGGATAAGGGATAAGGTAACTTTTTAACGAAAAATTTAAAAAAATTTACACATTTTATGCGGAATTTGTTATAGTTTATACGAAATTGAAAAAAACTTTCTGAAAATTTATTTTTCAGGAAGTTCATGGCGCCCCACTTTCTGACGATCTCGTTGCAGAACAGGCGAAAATTTTCGGTGCTCAACTTAATATTCAAGATTTCGCCTATTTTCATTCCATACTACAACTTTTCTTTTTATACTTTGGTATATGCTTCCATAATAAGAATTTTATTTTAGAAGGTGAATAAAAATATACAGGGTGCTCAGGAACTTTTGCATCATCCTAATATAATGGGGTTTTATTAGAGTTTTTCTTTGCTAAAGTTCTGTGTCCATTAATTTTTCATTTGGGTTCGTTGCGTTTTTCTTTTCGATGATTTATTGACAAATGTTCTGTTTACGCCTTTTCCTGAAAGGGTAAATGGACAGTTCCGCCCCTTAGAGGGGGGAACTGTCCATTGCACTGAACAAGGGTGCAGTCCCCGAAAGTGGCGTTGTAAACAGGCAGTCGAGTCTTGAGGTTTTTCTTTTGCCATAAAAATTTGCACCCGGAACCGCGCATCAGGGAATCATGAGTTACAAATATGTCTGAAGCATTTTCTCCAAAGATTTTTGTCTGGAAATTTTGTTATTCGGTTCGAACTTAAGCGTTCCAGTGAACCGATCTCAGACCAATGTGCTGTTTCTGCAAGGAAACAATTAAGGGACAACAAAATGCTTTGAACGGAAAACATGTTATTGACATTTTGCCTGTTCTTGTATTCGATTTCATGCTATGAATGAATGAATATTTTACAAGAATTATAAAATGGCGTAGAAAAGAGTTCCGACAGGGCAAATGGCGATTTGAATTTGCGCCAAAACATAATTGCATGCCAAAGGGGTTAAAAGGGGCCGCTGAAAATTTTTAATGAGGGGGATTACTCGGCAGGGGTCTCCTCTAGAGATTGGTAAAAAAAATTTGAGTGGGGCCAGGGGTGGACGAGCGGACCGGACCGGTCCGGTCCGGTCCGGACCGGTCCGGTCCGGACCGGACCGGACCGACCCCTGAGCCGGTCCGGACCGGACCGGACCGACCCCCCCCCCGTCCGGTCCGTTTTCGGACCGGACCGGGCACGACGAAAAATTTTTTAAAAGGTGCCTAATTTGGTGCAAATTTTTGAAAAATTTTCGAAAAAAATTACCGAAATTATATATATAACATTATCTCAACACTGAAAATTTTCATCTCCAACCTCACATATTAAAAACTTTTTTCTTTGATCTTTACATTGTATCTTAGAGATTTTTAAAATTTTTTCGCCGGCGGCGCGATTTTATGCTTCAGTTTTTGCTGTAATTTTAGATAGCGGCGCAATTTTAGATGCAAATTTCAAGAATAATTTATAAACAATAATGGTTTCATAGACACCGTATATACTAGTACTAATAATTGCGCCGCAGGCGAAAATTAAAAATAATTATGCTGTTTGCCAAATTTTTTGCGAAAATTTTTGAAAAATTTTGAGAGGTTGGAGAAAATTTCCTTTGAAATTTTTCAAAGTTGAGGCAAAATATTCAAAATTTTTCGCTCGGCCGCGCCCTATCGGGCACGGCCGAGTGCATTCTTGAAGGTGCAGAAAAAATTAGACAATTTTTGGTTACTCGAACTTTTCCGACAGAATTTGCCCTGGTTATAAAATTTTATGATAATTTTTTTCTGAAAGTAGAGGGAATTTTAACAAAGCAAATGAAATTTTTTCAAAAGTGTTCTAGCTTAAAATTTTTGTGACATATTACACCAATTGAGGCATTTACACTTTACGCTAATTTTGAAAAATTATCACAATTTCACCAGAAAATGTGACTTTTTATGACAAGTTGGCAAAAGTTCAAGAAACATCTAAAGTTCTACAAGTTGCAAATTAAGTCTAAGACTGCAAAAAATGTTCTAATTAAGCTTAAAATGCCGAAAACTAATAAAAACTACAAATTTTAAGAAATTTCACTTCGGAAAATTTTTTCAGATTTTTTGAGAAAAATTTACTTCCGGTCCGGTCCGCGGTCCGGACCGGACCGACCCCTTGCCTGGTCCGGACCGGACCGGGCACGAGGTTGGTCCGGTCCGGTCCGGACCGGGTAAAAATTCGGTCCGCGTCCACCCTTGAGTGGGGCCTTATTAGAGTAAAAATTTTCACTGTCAACACTTTTCCCTATTAGAGGAGGCTCTTTTACTGATGCTGAACAGAGCCTCCTCTAATAGGGAAAAGTGTTGACAGTGAAAATTTTTACTCTAATAAGGCCCCACTCAAATTTTTTTTACCAATCTCTAGAGGAGACCCCTGCCGAGTAATCCCCCCTCATTAAAAAATTTCAGCGGCCCCTTTTAACCCCTTTGGCATGCAATTATGTTTTGGCGCAAATTCAAATCGCCATTTGCCCTGTCGGAACTCTTTTCTACGCCATTTTACAAGTAAATTTGATCAAGATGAAAAATCAAGATAGAAAGGAATTTTGTTATTCGTTTTGTTATTGTTATAGTTTTGTTATTAGTTACACTAGATTGCGTTGCTGGCAAGGAAAACGATTGAAGGGCAACAAAATGCTTTGAACTGAAAACATGTTGTTGACATTTTGACTGTACTCACTATCCTTTCCTGTAAACACTTGCAAAATGTTCCGTGAATTTAACAAAGTACTAGAGAGCAGAAAAAAGTCATGCCTTGGGGCCACTCGAGAGTTTAATATGGGTGGGCCTCGGAGCGTTATTAACGGAGGTGCCAGAGGGTATAAATACGGCCAGATTTTGTACTATGTAACCATAAATTCAAAACACATATTCTCAAACTTCTGCTCTCGCCAATTATGAAGATTTTCGCTTTCATCTTGGTCCTTCTCATGATCATCGGATTTACAATGGCTGGTGAGTTTTTATATTTTCTAGAAGATTTCCTTAGGGATTAATAAGTTCTAGAAGACGAAAACTTTCTATTGCAATTTCCATGCCCTACGGGTTCCGTTGTGGAAAAGTCTACCACAAGCTTCTAGGCGGATTTATGATTTCCAGAGACGTTTTTCTTTCCATAAGGTCTTTTTTCTCCTATTTTATTTTAGGAGATTATCCTTAGAGTAGAGTAGGCATCATTGGCCAGATTAGAATTACTCCAGGAACGATTTTACCTCAACGCCAAGCTTTGGCGTTCAGACAATTCAAAGAAAAACCTGCAAAATAACTATCCTGCATTTAATATTGATTAATATTGATAAGAAAATACAAATGATATTAGGAAAATTTCCTGAATTTTGGTGATCATAAAATTTTCAGGAGAACAAAAGTCCAAGAATCAACACATTGTTGATGCCGGCCGTGTGAAGCGTAACCCAATCTACACACCTACATCCAGTAATAAGAGACCTCAAGGCACCATATCCCGTGTGAAGCGTGACCCATTCAATGGCAGTCAACTCGATCAAGTAGTTAGGTATCAAGCGCAGAAGAACAAAGGGTGAATTAAACAATGAATTAAACAACAAAATGCTTTGAACTGAAAACATGTTATTGACATTTTGACTGTTCTTGTATTCGATTTCATGCTATGAATAAATGAATATTTTACAAGTATTATACAAGTAAATTTGAATAACCAAAGTAGAGTTTATTACTATTAGTACGAGCCCGAACAACCCAACAATAGATAGAACCCACTTGTCGACCTCTTAAAAAGGCCCGATTGAAGCAGCTTCAATCGGGCCTTTTCTGGCTTTTTGTACTATGTAACCATAAATTCAAAACACATATTCTCAAATTTCTGCTCTCGCCAATTATGAAGATTTTCGCTTTCATCTTGGTCCTTCTCATGATCATCGGACTTACAATGGCTGGTGAGTTTTTATATTTTCTAAAAATTGAAAAAATATACTTTTCGTTGCAAATTTCAGATGGAGTCTTCTAGAAGATTTCCTTAGGGATTAATAAGTTCTAGAAGTATTATCCTTAGAGTAGAGTAGGCATCATTGGCCAGATTAGAATTACTCCGGGAACCGATTTTACCTCAACGCCAAGCTTTGGCGTTCAGACAATTCAAAGGAAAAACTGCTAAATAACTATCCTGCATTTAATATTGATTAATATTGATAAGAAAATACAAATGATATTTGGAAAATTTCCTGAATTTTCGCAGATGATCATAAAATTTTCAGGAGAACAAAAGTCTACGAATCAACACATCCTTGATGCCGTCCGTGTGAAGCGTGGGAAGTGGGGCCTTAAAATGGGGCATTAAAGGGTGAATTAAACAACAAAAAACTGAAAACAAGTTATTGACATTTTGACTGTTCTTGTATTCGATTTCATGCTATGAATAAATGAATATTTTACAAGAATTATACAAGTAAATTTGAATAACCAAAGTAGAGTTTATTACTATTAGTACGACACCAAACAACCCAAAAATAGATAGAACCCACTTGTCGACCTCTTAAAAAGGCCCGATTGAAGCAGCTTCAATCGGGCCTTTTTCTAACTTCAACCGGCCCCGGCTTTCGGAAGACAAAAAAGGAAAGGATCGCCTTTTGCTCTGAATTCTTATTATATTTCAATGAACCAAAACAAGTTAGACAGTGTTTAACATGCATACATGACATTCCGTAAAAATTTCATTTTTTGCCCATTTTTGACCATAGGGTGGGATAATAATCACACGGATGAATATTTCACTTGTACAGAATGGTCGAGAAACACTTCAAATTTTACTTTTTCATAAAATTTCGAACCTATGAACTCAATAGCGACCATTATGAAATTTTTACGGTTTTTTTGCCAAAAAATGGCCATTTTCGTGTATTTTCAAGAAAAAGCGAATTAGAAATGTTTGAAATCGACCGGGATTTTTGTTACTTACCCTATTTCGGCTACGGAGAATCCGAATTTGACCTCAGATCGTGGGTGGTCCCGCCACGAAAGTTGGGAAATTTGCGTTTTTTGACGGTTTTGGCCTAGAAGAGCCCTAATTTCTTGGGGTATACCGTTTTCGGGTGCCCTGAGTCCGAATTTGAGCTCAGATCGGGGGTGGTCCCGCCACGAAAGATTGGAAAATTGCGTTTTTTGACGTTTTTGGGCTGGAAATGGCGGGAAATTGAGGTTTTTGTTATGTTTACTGCCCGGCACTATGTGCTGAGGCATTTTCCTCGACACGGACTTTTTGTCCGGGGTGTCGGTAACCTTGTCGAGTGATCTCACAAGTAGGGTGGCTCGCGGGGGGGATTTTGCGTTCGGGGGCGCCCCCGAAAGTCGGGGATTATTTTTTCGGGGATCGGGGATTTTCCCCGACTTTGAGTCGGGGCCCCCCGGGGATTTCGTAATTTTCCAAAAAGTGCTATTTTTACATAAAAATCGCCAAAATTTTCAAAAAAGGGGTTATTTTTGTTAAAAACTCATTTCTTATTATAAATTCCAGCTAATATCGATCATTTTCCTTTAAAATAAGGTTATTAAAAAATTTTCTTCAAATTTAGCTGTTTTTCAAAATTTTTCACTGTCGAAAAACAATAGAGTAAAAAACTGCGCCGCAGGCGAAAATTTTTCAATTTTTGGCGGTTTTCATATAAAAATTTGCACTATTTTAAAAAATACTTGAAAGGGAAGCGGTAACCAAATAGCGCCGCAGTCGAAAATTTTTTAATTTTGGAATGGTGGTTCGTTAAAATTTTCTAAAATTTTTCCCGGCCAAAAAACCGATCCGACCGTCAAAAAACCCGGTATTTCCGTTCCGATCAGACCCGATCTCCCAGCCCTGGTCTGAAGATGTAATTCATAGTTAATATATTGAAATATAGTTGTGGTCTGGGGGCGATAGCCCCCAGACGGTGGCGAATTTTTTATGTTTCGAATCGGTTTGCATTGAAAATTTTCCATATTTCTCGAAAAAGTTCAAAATTTTTCGCTCGGCGGCGCCCTACCGGGCGCCGCCGAGGCCATTCTTAGGGGTGCTTAATTTCCCCCGGGGCCCCGGGGATTTCATTTCGGGGATTTGTCCCCCGGGTTTTTTTTCGGGGGGGGGGATCCCCGTCCCCGAAAATCGAAAAATCGTCTTGGATCCCCCCCCCCGTCCCCGGGCCCCCCCTCCCGCGAGCCACCCTACTCACAAGGCCCCCAGGAACAATTTTTGGAGTATGAATTCGACTTAGGTCGGGTTTTGTTATGAGAAATGGCTAAAACTGGCCATTTTCACGTGGATTTCACGTAAGCAAATTGAATTTTAAAATTCTGGCGGTCTGTTATCTGCCAATTGCCTAAGGCAATTTTTATTAATTGGCGTTACAATCCCAAAAATTGACGTGCAAAATGCTGTTTGGGTGAATTTTAAGTGTTTGTTGCGTGATTTTTGCGTGTAATTGTTGCGTTTGTATAAATTTGTATAGCGTTTTGTATAGCCTACCTGTGGGCGTAATACACAGGGTTGGACACTCGGGGTCGGTGTCACTCGAAATACCACTAGGTAATGTGGGAGATCCCAAAAAATTTTTGTAAGTTTTATACTGTATTGTTAGTTTAAGCCATTAATTTGGTAATTTTTCATGTTCGCCGATGGCTGGAAAACGACGAATCAGGTAAGCTCTTTCAAATTTAGGTTTCCCTGGTAAAAAATGGCCAAAAACACAAAAGGGGCAGAACGCCAAACCGAATGCCAAAAATAGTGCCAAATTCGGATTCCCCGTACCCGAAAACCCCCGGGAGCAAAAAATCCCCTCACTAAACACTGAAAAACGAAAAATGGGCAGAACGCCAAAAACCCCCCAACCCAATGCCAAAAATAATGCCAAATTCGGACTCCCCGTACCTGAATTAGGGTACCGTAAAACCTGTAATTTAACCCCCCTCTTGTTTTACCCCCCTCTGGAGGTCGATTGAATAATTATACCCCCCTCTAATTTCCGTACATTTTGTACGGATTTTTTGACCCTCTATTTTTGCCCCCCTCTAATTTTGCCCCCCCCTAGAGGTCGATTGAATAATTCTGCCACCGGGGGTTAAATTACAGGTTTTACGGTATGTAGCAAAAACCTCGGGATTTTAACGACAAAAACATGCCTGTCACACTTTTTGATACAAAACCATACAAAAAGCGCCGACGTGATCCTTATAGTAAGTTAGTGACGTCTCTCCCTCCGTTGCACGTTTCTGGAGGGCGTTCTTAGGGGTGCTTATTCCATTTTACAAAGGTGCGTTCTTAAGGGTGCTTATTTTCGAAATGTACCTAAATTAGGGTAATTTTTAGCTGGGAATCCGAATTTGAGGTCAAAATTTAGCTAAAATGTAGACAAATTTAGACAAAATGTACCTAAAATGTACCTTTCTCCCATTTTTTCGTATGTAAGGTTTTGTCACGCTTTCACTGGGATGCATGTTTAGGGGTGCTTATTTCCGTATGTAAGGTCACCACATTTGTTTCATAGTAAACTTATGTTTAATTTCCTACATTTATACATCTGAGAATAGAAGATTAATTTAAACCCATTCTCTTAAGACGTGGTTTATGTACCGAATTCCATCCTCCCTTCTGGCCAATTTGTTCGTGCCCGTCACAACATCGAACAACAAACGAGGCGAATTGTTCGATCAACCCGTTCGCCCCTATGTTTTGTCATATGCGTTGCCTGAAATGCGCAATGCGTGGGGCTGGAAGCGGACTCCAGATCCCCACAACGAAAGCGAAATGGATCCCTCCGAATTTGGGATCAAATTCGGCAAAAGGTCACAGCAGGAGTCTGAGTCATCTTTTTCGGACCTGGCCGACCTCGGAACAAGATTCGGAAAGCGAAACTTTGCTCCTGAGTCCAGCAGCCTCCGATTTGGCAAACACGCACCAAATAAGCTCTGACTACGAGGAAGTATTTCATAAATTCGATGTGATAGTATGTGATCAAATTTAAATGCAATAAACTACGTTTTGTGTCCCATATAAATATGTGTCGTAACAGCCTAAACTACGCGGAGACATCTGGATTAAGTTCTAAGACTAATGGACTACGCATTTGATTCCCTTGCATTCAACTTCTCGGAATTTTTCTCGGAGACTATAATCCGGGACTATCCAGAGACTGACATCGAAGGAACGTAACATTTTGCCTGTTTATGAACAAGTTACGATTTCATAATCGGGTCCCTCTAAGTTGATAAGTGAAGTTCCGCCCGCAATAGAATAACCCACTTTTTGGGGGTCCCGGACCCCAAACTCGCGAGTACCCCCCCAAAACCCATGATTTTAGGGGGGGTTATCAATGTCAGATTTGGGGTTGACATACGTGAAAACGTGACATCCGTGTGTCACGTGTGTCACGTAAAAGGGCAAACCCAATTTGTGGGCGCGCTACGGGGGTGTGTGATAGCTCATTTTGTAGGTCTGGCCGAGCTAATACCGAATCCGCAAAAAAAGTTTGGGGCACCGGCCGGAAATTTCAAATTTTGGCCAAAAACGTGTTTTTTGGCACTTTTTTTGGAAACCCAATTTGTGGGCGCGCTACGGGGGTGTGTGATAGCTCATTTTGTAGGTCTGGCCGAGCTAATACCGAATCCGCAAAAAAAGTTTGGGGCACCGGCCGGAAATTTCAAATTTTGGCCAAAAACGTGTTTTTTGGCACTTTTTTTGGAAACCCAATTTGTGGGCGCGCTAAGGGGGTGTGTGATAGCTCATTTTGTAGGTCTGGCCGAGCTAATACCGAATCCGCAAAAAAAGTTTGGGGCACCGGCCGGAAATTTCAAATTTTGGCCAAAAACGTGTTTTTTGGCACTTTTTTGGAAACCCAATTTGTGGGCGCGCTACGGGGGTGTGTGATAGCTCATTTTGTAGGTCTGGCCGAGCTAATACCGAATCCGCAAAAAAAGTTTGGGGCACCGGCCGGAAATTTCAAATTTTGGACAAAACGAGTTTTTTGGCACTTTTTTTGGAAACCCAATTTGTGGGCGCGCTACGGGGGTGTGTGATAGCTCATTTTGTAGGTCTGGCCGAGCTAATACCGAATCCGCAAAAAAAGTTTGGGGCACCGGCCGGAAATTTCAAATTTTGGACAAAAACGTGTTTTTTGGCCCATGGATGATCATGGGCGCCGCCATGCGGCGAAGCCGCTGGGTGGTCCTATGGATTAATTCACTAATCGCATTCCGATAAAGATCAGCTGTTGGTGCTTACATAACATCCGGAAATCAAGAAATTTGCAAAAATAGAAGCTTGTGAGGTAATAAAATTTTAGAAAACTTATAAAAAGAGATGAGGATATGAAATGGCGATAAGGACAGTCTGAAGAAGAATTTGAGAAGTACCAGACTGGAGCATATGTACGTGGAAAAAGATCCTTATCAATTTGTGCAAATAGATTTCACTCAGATAGAACTCAGATGTTAACTAACGTTTTGAGAAAAGACAGAAGAAAAGGCAGAAATCCATTTGACACAAAGTGAGTGATTTTGTTGAGTAAAACATTAGGAGTTTAGACTTAAGATGTACACCCCACCGCGCTCTATATAGTGGGTAGCGAAACATGTGCTACTTGGGCGGACTCATCAGTAGAGACCAGGTAGCTTATCGTATAACAGCGTTATGGATTTCGGAAAAAGAACAGACGAAAAAGAAAGAGAGAGAGAGATGTCCAAAAATATCCTATTCAAGAAACCATTCTAAGTCCTAGTGTTCAATCAATTAAACAAAATCTAAGAAAACGCATATTTTCCTAATAACCAGTTTACAAAACAAGAAAAAATCCATTTTAAGCATAACATAAAATTTGAAAAAATGAGTGTAAATCAGTGCAAATTTGGGCAAAAATTTGGTCGGTACCCCCTCCCCAAAAAACCAAAAAGTGGGGGTCCCAAAAACGTACCCCCACCCCAAACAAAATCCTAGACACGCCACTGTGGGCAGGCCGAAGAATTCTGAACTACCCAAGAATGCTGGACTGTTCGGTATTAGATTTTTTCTTTGCTAAAGTTCTGGGTCCATTAATTTTTCATTTGGGTTCGTTGCGTTTTTCTTTTCGATGATTTATTGACAAATGTTCTGTTTACGCCTTTTCCTGAAAGGGTAAATGGACAGTTCCGCCCCTTAGAGGGGGGCGGAACTGTCCATTGCACTGAACAAGGGTGCAGTCCCCGAAAGTGGAGTTGTAAACAGGCAGTCGAGTCTTGAGGTTTTTCTTTTGCCATAAAAATTTGCACCCGGAACCGTGCATGGGAATCATGAGTTACAAATATGTGAAGCATTTTCTCGAAAGATTTTTTTTTGGGAATTTTGTTATTCGTTTCGAACTTTAATCATTACACTAGATTTTATTTATTGTTACATTTTAGAAAACTGACCTAAATAACGCCAGCGTTCCAGTGAACCCATCTCAGACCAATGTCTACCAGGAACATTGACAGGGAGGTGTTGCTGAGGGACAGAGAGGGACTGTGAGAGACAGGGAGGTGTTGACTGTACTCACTATCCTTTCCTGTAAACACTTGCAAAATGTTCCGTGAATTTAATAAAGTACTGCAGAGCAGAAAAAAGTCACGCCTTGGGGCCACTCGAGAGTTTAGTTTAATATGGGTGGGATTCGGAGCGTTATTAACGGAGATGCCGGAGGGTATAAATACGGCCAGATTTTGTACTACGTAACCATAAATTCAAAACACATATTCTCAAACTTCTGCTCTCGCCAATTATGAAGATTTTCGCTTTCATCTTGGTCCTTCTCATGATCATCGGACTTACAATGGCTGGTAAGTTATTATATTTTCATCCGCGCTGAAAGTGCTAAAAATCGAAAAAATATACTTATGGTTGCAAATTTCAGACGGAGTTTTCTAGAAGATTTCCTTAGGGATTAATAAGTTCCAGAAGTATTATTCTTAGAGTAGAGTAGGCATCATTGGTCAGATTAGAACCGATTTTACCTCACAATTCAAGGCAAAAACTGCTAAATAACTATCCCTGCATTTAATATTGATTAATATTGATAAAAAAAAATACAGGGTTCAAGCATCAACACACCGTTGTTGCCGGCCGTGTGAAGCGTCAATTTCAATTTAATGACGCATTTAATGCAGCGCACAAGAACAAAGGGTGAATTAAACAATGAATTACACAACAAAATGCTTGAACTGTAAACATGTTATTGACATTTTGACTGTTCTTGTATTCGATTTCATGTTATGAATAAATGAATATTTTACAAGAATTATACAAGTAAATTTGAATAACCAAAGTAGAGTTTATTACTATTAGTACGACACCGAACAACCCAAAAATAGATAGAACCCACTTGTCGACCTCTTAAAAAGGCCCGATTGAAGCAGCTTCAATCGGGCCTTTTCTGGCTTAACCCTTCATTGCCGGAGCCATAGACAAAAGGCAGAAATCTGGCGTTACCATTAGCTTTCCTTTTGGTGAGCTGTCTTTATCAAAATCATGATGGCTGCCATTGTTTATTTCTCTTTTCTATGTGATCTATTTACAGACACACTCTTTGTATGAATAATGAACACTCATTAGTTTCTTTCTTTTTGTGAAGTCTTTAGCAAATCAAAATCGTATCCGATCGGATACACTCGGTAATGAAGGCTTAAACCGGCTCTGAATTCTGCTTTTATTTTAATGAACCAAAACAAGTTAGACAGTGTTTAACATGCAATTAACCCGTGCATTCCCTGGCACATCGATTTTAGCAAATTTTTACAAATCTGTCGTATGACATGATGTGCAGGTGTCCCGGCCCAAAATTTATGTAACTTATGGTTAGATGATTTGCGGCAGACAAAAATAGAAACCGTTTTTTCGTTCGAGTAAACAATTCAAAACAGTAATTTGTTGTTGTATATTGGTAGGAAAGGATCGCCTTTCGCTCTGAATTCTGCTTTTATTTTAACGAACCAAAACAAGTCAGACAGTGTTTAACATGCAATTAACCCGTGCCTTCTCTGGCACATCGATTTTAGCAGGACGGTTTTAGCTGCAATAGTGTTCATTTTCGTTTATAAATAAAGAAGCATAAGGAAACGGGCACACGCAGCACCGAAAATGACGAAATTTGTGAATCATAGTGGAATACAGACCAGTTGCTAGACTA
Source organism: Ditylenchus destructor (assembly GCA_022814885.1). Lineage (NCBI taxonomy): Eukaryota > Metazoa > Nematoda > Chromadorea > Rhabditida > Anguinidae > Ditylenchus > Ditylenchus destructor. The sequence continues at coordinate 903,783 of JAKKPZ010000018.1, read as the reverse complement.
TTTAAATGAGCTGCTATGCTTAAAGAGAGAAATAAATTATAGAATAAATTTGTGCAGTTTATGTTTGATTATGCCAACTTTCATTCACCAAGCTAAAACCTATGCAGTTGGTTGAGATTTACGCTTGATCTTTACGATATGATTAACTGCACGGCGCCGGCCGGCTGTCTGCGAGTCAGAGACGCTTTCACCATTTACACAAACTTTCCCTTCGTGGCTGGCGAGAGAGCGTGCATTTAATTAGTTTTACGTTCAAGTTGAAATTCATTTTTAACTTGTGTTGACACCAAATCGATTGCTCCGAAAATTGGATCCTTGACGTACAAACAGAATTCGAATTAGATTTGTGAGTTGTTCAGCTCATCGAGTTGTACACGGCTGTGTACTGATTTCCAAGAAATTTTTTTTTCATTTTTGGACACCAAAGGGTCCCTTTGGTCATTTTTATAGGAATTTTTTTATTACGAAACCGTTTTTGGAGAAATTTCCACTAATATTGGCTCATATTTCCTCCATTAATCAATTTTGCGCTAATTGACAATTTATGCTTATTTTTGGGCGAGTTTTACAATATGGATAATAAATTTGATATTACTGCCTCCATGCCAACTTTTTGCTAAGATTCCGGTGAATTTCTAAGAACGTTAAAATTTTTCGTTTTTCGCATAAAAAACTGCACTTTTTGCACATGCACTTTTTCTGCTCTGTTTTTATCGCTATGTTTGTCATAAATCTGGTATTACTCTTTCTCTCTCAACTGTTTCTCTAAATTTTTATGAATTTTTAAGTTTTCAAAATTTCCCATTTTCATTCAAATGAGGTTTCCAGATTTCTCAGGTTTTTATTGGATGGAGTTTTTAGCCATATTCAATTTACACTCATTTTCAGCACATTTTGATTTGTTTTACTAAAACGGATTATTTCAGTTATAAGTATGTTATTAAACATACTAGAAGGAATACATGAATTATATTTAGGATATTTACTAACTTTGAAGTTGAAGTCTCTAGTTTTATCATAGGTACATATTATTGCTTTGTGTTTTTCAATTTTTATATTGAGATCTAGGAATGCAGTTTGTGAACCATTGCTAGTTTTATTGAGTTTTAGAGTATTGCCGTAGATTTTTTTGGAGTGTTTTTCCAGATATTTGCTGTAGCTGAATATGTCGTCGATGTATCTGAATGATATTGACAATTCTCTTTTTAAATTTTTAAGTTTACATTGAGACATAAATTTAAATTCAAACGCTGTCAACGTGAGGTCTGCTAACAGTGGACTAGCGTTACCGCCTTGGGGTATCCCTTTGATTTGAAGAAAGTTGCATTTAGCAAACTGCACGTAACTGTTTTTGACTAGGAAAGATATTAATTGGTAAACTTCAAGCAGAGTATACTCGTTATACCTGTCGTAATGTTTGTCACTAAAGAAACTGGTATATTTGTTGCAGTTAATACTGAGTTTCAGTTAATACTGAGTCTAACTAGTTAATACTGAGTCTAACTGAAATGCCAGTTAATACTGAGTCTAACTAGTTAATACTGAGTCTAACTAGTTAATACTGAGTCTAACTAGTTAATACTGAGTCTAACTAGTTAATACTGAGTCTAACTAGTTAATACTGAGTCTAACTAGTTAATACTGAGTCTAACTAGTTAATACTGAGTCTAACTAGTTAATACTGAGTCTAACTAGTTAATACTGGCACTAGCTAGTTATTATTGATAAATTTGGTTATTTTGTTTCATTTTTCGAATTTTTTGAGCATTTTTCACTATATTGACTATAAATCTGATATTACTGTCTCTATATCAACTTTTTGTCCTGATTCCAGTACGTATTTCAGAATTTTTAGGCGTTCGATTTTTGCATCAAAAAATTACGATTTTCATTATTATGGCGCCTTATAAGGGTTGTTCGGGAGCTTAAGCCTAAGATTATGTCCCTTAGGCGGGGCCCCAAGCCTAATGGCTTGTTTGGCGCCTTATAAGGTTGTTTTAGCCTGATTGCAGCAGAGAATCAGTTCCCTAGCCTGCTGCAATCAGGCAAAAACAACCCTTATAAGGCGCCAAACAAGGATTTAGGCTTGGGGCTTGCTGTACAGCCTCAACCAGGACTTAATCTTAGGCTTAAGCTCCCGAACAACCCTTATAAGGCGCCATAGTAATGAAAATTGTAATATTTGGTTGGAAAAATCAAAAGCTTAAAAATTCCGAAATATGTATTGGAATCAGGACACAAAAGTAGATATAGAGGGAGTAACATCAGATTTATAGTCAACATAGTGAAAAATGCTCAAAAAGTACGAAAAATGATACAAAATAACCAAATTTTTCAATAATGACTCCTTAACCTCAGTATTAACTAGTTAGACTCAGTATTAACTAGTTAGACTCAGTATTAACTAGTTAGACTCAGTATTAACTAGTTAGACTCAGTATTAACTAGTTAGACTCAGTATTAACTAGTTAGACTCAGTATTAACTAGTTAGACTCAGTATTAACTAGTTAGACTCAGTATTAACTAGTTAGACTCAGTATTAACTAGTTAGACTCAGTATTAACTAGTTAGACTCAGTATTAACTAGTTAGACTCAGTATTAACTGAAACTCAGTATTAACTGCAACATATTCATTACAAAGGATTGTATGTTTGTTATTTAAAGCTTTTTCAGTAAGAAACATGATGCTTTGGATTATGTCCTGATGAGGGAGTGAAGTGAACAAGTTACTAAAATCCGCGCAAAATATTTCGTTTCGTTTGTTGTTTCTTTTTCTTCCATTTATAGCTCTAACAACTGTTGAGCTATTATTGATAGACCAGTAGTAATTATAACCAGAGTATTCTTTAGTTCTATTTGAATAGTTTTGAATACAGTTTTAACTGTTTCTAATATGTTAACGACAATGATATTTAAAGGTTTGGATACTGCTTTACTAGCACCAGCAATGTATCTAAATTTTATAGGATCTTTATGAAACTTTGGTATTGCAAAAATTAAAGGTATGTTAAGGTTAGACAGATTTGCCTTAATTTTTCTTTCGACATATAATTTACCATATTCTAGGAATATGTCTTGTGTTGTCTTATTGGATAGTATGTAGGTGTCATTGCCGTTGGCATTTATACCATTACCGTTAATATTAACTATACCTAATTCTTTGCATATTTCGGTAATATAAAATTTTTTACATATGATGGCAAAGTTATTGCCTGCTTTGTCTACATTTGTGATAACCAAATTTTTGTATCCATTATCTAAACCGTGAACAAGTGTGTTACCGGTAATTTTGTCATTATCTCCATTTATTCTATTCCATCGAGATTCTCCAATGTTTATTAATCTATCTGTTATTTCTGTGCTTAGTACGTTTTTGTTAGTATTATTTTCTTTTTTACAGCATTTTGCTACTAAATCTGATCCCATTTTATAGAGAATACCTCGAAATTTGCTAAGAGTGAGTGAAAATTCCTGGCGGTGTTTTGTTCCTAGGCTCATTTGTGAGGCTAGTTTTTTGGATGGAATTACACTAGTGTCACCGGTAATTATATGTTGATAGTCCTTGTTTTTATATGGTGATACATCACATTCACATTTGCTGGTGGTAACGTCTTGAAGTGAGCTGATATCCAGATTTCTTAAGATTGAATTATAGTTAGAGAAACGGATGAAGTTTGGTTTTGGTAAATTGTACACAATAATAGGTTTGATATTACTTTCTTTTATTTGTAACTTTTTTGCAATTACGCTATCATGTGTCATGTTTCTGATACCCAGTCTATCTATAATGCGGTTTTGAAAATCCACTTTTATATAGACGGGTTGAGGAATATCTTCTTTTTGAACAACTTGTTTTTTATTTTTAATTGAAGCAAATATTAAACACGCAAGATGGGACGCGTTATCTTTATTTTTGTATCTTTCAACTATCGTTGGAATTTCCGATTTTTTAACCGAGTTTAGTATTTTTGGTATACTATTGATACTTAGATTTGCAGGTAGTGTGTTGATATTATTATGGCCGGTTTTTTGGTTATTTTTTGTCCTTACTGAGGCTCTTCTATATTTCTCCTTTTGGGTGTTATCAATGGGATTTGAAAAATAGTGTCGTATGTTGTTCTTTTTAGACATGTCCATATTTGATGATAGACAATTCATTCCCGTTACCTTATCATTAAAGCCAAATGGATGTAAAGATACTAACTGGTGGATCCAAAAATCTTCAGCTTTTAATCGTGTTTCTCTTGGACAACCATCATTTAATTTATGTATGATTTGAAATCTCAGATTACTTATATCATGAACTTTTGCAAAATGATTTGCCATAAGTTTGTCAGATTTTTCTTTTATATCCTGAACGTGTTCATAAAGTCTTCTTTTTGCTGGACGTTGGGTTTCACCTACATAACAGAGTTTGCATTTGTTACAATGTATAACGTATACCAAATTTGTACTGTTGCAAGTAATTATGTTATCCGTTTGATTAACTGTTTCAAAGCTGTATTTTCCTACACCTTTGATTAATTTGTAGTCGTAGTATTTACACACTAAGCAATCTTTTTTGCCACATTTTCTAAATAAATTTTCTTGCTTGAAAGTTTTGTTTTGATTAAATTTTACTATATAAGTTCCACCTTTTTTATGTATTGTAAGTTTTTGAAACATATTGTCTTTGTATTCGGAATATAGTGAATCGTTTTTGTTGAACTTAGAGTTAAGGAAAAGGTGGTTTTTTTGTTTTTTAGCCATGATTTAACCACTGTTCCCGGCTAAGGGATAGAGCGGCGATCTCCATTTTTCCCGTTTATCATCCCTACTAACTTTTTAGTAAACCGTACCAGGAATATATCTCTTCTGTTTTCTCAGAGTACCATTATCGTAGGCGAGGGGAACAACCGAAGTCGTATGCTGCGAGCCATTACTGCCACACCGTCCACCCAGACAGTACCTGTCCAGTCAGGATATGACAGGGGATAATGGTTAAATAAGCGTCTAGATATATTCCCTAAACAATAGAGATGTCGGGAGGCTTATCAAATCGCTAGAGGACTCAGAGGAGACTAACTAGAGTCCCTTACGAATATTGATAACCGTTGCAATTTTTTGAGGGAATGTACGTCCTCGGGTATTACAACTTGATCCCCTTGTGTTGGATAATGAAGATAAAGAGTGTATGTTTGACATTGAAGAAGTGTAATATTTTAATTAAATTGATTAAGCAAATAGTGGAATTTTGGCGTATCAGCTAAGATTTTAGTAAAAAAGGTGGTATATTACAAGAATTTTTTATTTGTAGTGTGTGAATAGTTTTATGGAAAAGGATAATACATTTTATACTTTTACATGTATTTAAGTGAGTAATTCATTTAGAGTTATTGTTTTAGTGTTGATTAATTTATTGTATATATGTGAAATGATCTAGTGGATTTAAAGTTGTCTTAAAAACATTATAAGAACAGAATATTTTATCGGATGAAGTAGTAAATTGTAAAAAAGCAACATATGTCAAATAATTATAGTCAAATTGAATGAGACAAAGTTAATACAATGAAAAAAGTAACATATAATGTTATACAGTACCGTTTAACTTTTTATAGTTTGATTTGATGTTGCTGTTATCCTGCGACATTTCACTTTCCATCTTCTCGATTCTGCCGTGAATTGAGTCTTCTTAATTGGTGTAGTCTTCTGATGGATTTCTACGCTTCATCTATAATATGGGTTTTAAGAATTATTGTTTGGGTATTATACAATAGTTTGTGTATTATAACTTAAACTATATGATTTTTATACGTACTCCTTACGGAGTACGAGGATAGTGAACGAATACCGCGCAAGCACGGTATCCGCTTTGTCATGAACCAACACAGTTCATCGACGTGTTGCCACGCCTCCCTGTGCCGGGGTGCCTCTTCAGAGGCTCGTGAACCTAGTTTCTAACATTGAAGTACTAAAGTATATTTAGAGATTCATAAAGCTAGCAAATAAGGAATGAGCCATGTGATGCCATCTCTGAACATGTGAATAATATCGATTGACATTTATGGAAAATTTTCATAGAACAAACGCCTTTGAACTTTTTAGCCAAGGCGATTTGCGAACTAAAAATTGCAACGCTTTAAAAATCCCCCTTATAGAAACCAGTTCGTACTTTTGGTCACGGATTTCACAACATCGCTTTTTGACGCTCCCGGTGCCTAGGCTCGCGGGTACCCCCCTAAATCGGCCACGCTAATTCGCAAAAAATATTTCACAGTTTTCACGTGAAACGTGAGTTGCGTGACTTGCGTGAGCCACGTAAAAGGGCAACATGGCCCTGCGCAGCTGTGTCCCGGGCGTGTGATAGCTCACTTTGCAGCTCTCGGTGAGCTGATGCGAACCACACCAAAATCTGAGGCAAAGGCCGCGAGTCTCACTGACAAAGCCACCGTACATAAATTTAGGTGGGCTGCTAGAAGCAGCTTGAGCCGCGATAGCGGCTTTCAATAGACAACGGCGTTTCTCACTTAATATGAATGCAGACTCCCCCTATAACTAAAATGTAAAATACGAAAGATATAAGCTCCAGGGAGCCAAAAATTATATTTATGGATAACTGAGTGAAGTGAAAGGGTCGATTGTAGCTTTAGTTTTCCTGTTAAAATTTTCTTCGCTCTAACTAATGTTCAGTACTTTAATAGAAACGGGGAATCCCCACTTACAGCCCGACCCCACTTACAGCCGTGGACACTTACAGCCCGAACCCACTTACAGCCCAAAAAGCGGGCTGTAAGTGTCCACGGCTGTAAGTGGGGTTGGGCTGTAAAGGCCTGTTTTCAATAGCGGTACCGAGACCGAGACCGAGACCGACGGACCGACCGATGTGTTTACAATAGCGACCGAGACCGAGACCGATACCGAGTCCGAGACCGAGACCGAGACCGACGTGTTTACAATCAACGACCGAGACCGAGACCGATGGCGCGACCGAGACCGATACCGAGTCCGAGACCGAGACCGATGAAAATTGACCTTCGCCAAAAAATCGCATTTTTCTATAAATTCTTTCAGATATGGCCATAGTGCGACCAATACAAAACTTGTAGGGGAGACCTTTACGGTTCTTATAGAAAAGACCATTTTGCTGAATATCAACAATTGAATGTCGAGAGTGCGGATGTGAAAAAAATGCTGATTTTTTTTCACAAAAATTCAAATCCATTTGAAATCATTTTACACGCGTCGGTACTCCGGTACTTTTTTGACGCGATCCGACCAAACGGTTTTTTGCATGTGGTCGCACATGTCCTGGGCTCCATTTTATGAAATACCATCGCAGTCGTCGAGTTTGTGAAAAATGTCGAGAATTTCGATTTTCAATTGGCTAATTTCGTCGGTCTCGGTGTCGGTCTCGCCCATTTTCAGCTATTTCCAAATTGAGAGGAAATATGTGGTGGAAAAGTGGCAAAGACTGCTATTAGGGTTATCGGCCACGGGGAATTCAGATTTTTGGTCAGTTTTGACGCCAACTTTGAATTTTTGGCGCTTTTTGGCATTATGCCCAAATATGGTCATTTTTCGGGATTTTTGCCAAAAACGAAGAAGTCTCCGCACAAAATATGCTTCTAGGGGTAATTTTTTGTCCTGAATCCGAATATGACATTATATTTTAACAAATTATCACATTTTTGGCGTTTTCTTGGCATTCTGCCCAAATGCAGAAAACGCACATATTTACCCTATTATTTGACCATAATTCGAGATTTTATATCTAAGGATCCTGTCAGCCGTTTTTTATGAGTAATAGCTCATTTGAAAGCCCGTGAGCTACAGAAACGAGAAAATTTTATATTTTCATTATTTAAAATTTGAATTCGCGCCAAATCTTAAAAACGTGTTTTTATGGGTTTTGATCAGGAAAAATATATTGTTTCATGATTTATATTGTAAATATCGGTCATTTAGAATATTTCTGCTTTTATAATTACGAATTCGCTTTTTTGCTATAAGTATTTGGTCGTTTTTGATATTTTCGGCCAAAAAGCCGATATTTTGGTATTTGACCACCTAAAGAGGTGAGAATTTGTCCGGAAATTTTGCCAATTTCACCTACAAAGGGTTTTTTGATGCGGGGAATCCGAATTTGAGGTCGAGGAACAATTGTGGATTACTTTGCGCTATTTAGCGCATGGACATAGCTTCCGTTCTATGGACGGAGATTCACATATTCCATACAGCACAATATCTATCATTGTAAACAGAACTTGCGCAGCTATTTACGAGGTAATATTTAATGAAATCAAAGAAAAATGTATACATTGATTGTTTTCAGGTACTTCATGAAAAATATTTGAGAACTCCTAACAATAAGAAGGAATGGAAACTTATTGCGGATCGATTTCTGGAGAAATGGCAATTGCCCCATTGTTTAGGTAAACACTATAATTTCGTAAAAATATCAGCAATATCATTAATTGATGCACGGATTTACCCAAAATTCAAACTAAATGGTGCAAAACCCAAAAAACCTTTAGGTGCAATAGACGGAAAACATGTAGAGATCACTAAGCCACCGAACAGTGGCTCGAAATTCTTCAATTACAAGCATTATTTTTCTACCGTCCTTCTCGCAGTCTCAGACGCTGACTGCCGTTGCATATACGCTGATTTCGGGTCTTCCGGCCATAATCATGATGCCGGAATTTTTGCAACATCAGATTTCTACAAAGCGCTGCAGCAAAATTCTCTTGATATACCAAATGTGGAGCATTTGCCAGGTACACAAGTATATTTTCACAAAATATTTCATCATTTGTAAGAAATTTATTAATATATTCCTAATTTCGGCAGAAAACCCGGTAAAATTTTAAGGTAGCGAAACGTATTCTCCGTATTTTTTTGTTGGTGACCCGGCATTTCCTCTCAGAAGTGATCTAATGAAACCATACTGTGGACAGAACTTAACTATTGAAGAGACACATTACAATTATCGGTAATCGCCAAACATTGTAAATGTTGTATTTTATGCAAAAATTTAGAATTTCGCGTGGTCGTGTACGTGTAGAAAATTTCTTTGGCATTTTAACGTCAAAATGGCGCATATTTCATCGACCTATTGATACAAGCCTAGAGCATGCCATAGATTCCGTCAAAGCTGCTGTGTGCCTTCACAATTTCCTAATAGATGAAATGCCTCAAAATGGTAATCCAAAAAATCTCGCTGATACAGGTGACTCATCAGATGGAAAGTGGCGGCAACAGGGATCTCGCCTAGATAAAGCTCAAATGGTTCCCAGAGGTGCGAATCGGGCAACCGAAACTGCTAAAGACATTCGAGGGAATCTCAAAAATTGGTTTTCTAATGCAGGTGCTGTTGTATAAGTTTTCATTTCAGTTTTGTACTTTTGTGCCACAATAAAGTTTGCTCTCAACAAGTGATTAATGCATTAAAATAAGTATAACTTAGTGTTTCCGACACCCAAATCCGCTTAATTCCACTCAAAACCAGCAAAAGTGCGCTTAATTACAGTGAAAACCAGCTCAAATCCCCTTAATCCCACTCGAAACCAGCTCAAAACCGCTTAATCCCACTGAAAACCTGCTCAGATCTACTTAATCTCACTTAACTTGTCGTGAAATCCACTTAATATGAATCGATTGCAGCTCAATCCAGCGCAAAACCATCTTAATCCATTCGAAACCAGCTCAAATTCCCTTAATCCCACTCGAAACTAGCTCAAATCCGCTTAATCTCGCTTAAAAACAGCTCAAATCCGCTTAATCTCACTCAACTTCTCATAAAATCCACTTAATATGAATCCTTGCAGCTCAATCCAGCTCAAAACCATTTTAATCCAGCTCAAAGTCATCTTAATCTGCTTCTAAATTTCATCAAATCGACGTAATATGAAAAAAATATAGCTAAATCCACTCAAAAATCAACTCAAATCCACTTAATCCGGCTCAAAAAATGGTTTCTGCAGTATGCCAGAGCATCCGAGAATACTTTATCACACAAAATTCTGAAAAAGTTGATTGTGAGCACATCGGTATCGATCTCGGTAAGGCATTTTCTGAGAAAACCCAAAAATGCCAGAATTTGTTATAAAAAATTGCCATATTTTGTTTTTTAAACACTATAGAGCATTCTAAAACATTCTAGAATACTTTTTCAGACATTAGTACAAAAAATTTTGAAAAAATGTGCAAAAATTTGAAAAAGTTGATTGTAAACACGTCGGTCTCGGTCTCGGTATCGGTCTCGGTCTCGGTATTTGATTGTAAACACGTCGGTCCGTCGGTCTCGGTCTCGGTCTCGGACTCGGTCTCGGTCTCGGTCTCGGTCTCGCTATTGAAAACACCGGGTAAGTGTCCCATAGGGCGCTATATGCCCCACTTACAGCCCAAAGACAGTTACAGCCCATCCCAACTTACAGCCCGAACCCACTTACAGGGACTACACCCCCATAGGACTACCCAGCGGCTTCGCCGCATGGCGGCGCACTTATTCATCCAGGATTTTCCGGATTTCCGGAAGCCATAAATCCCGGAAATCTTCGATGTTCCCGGCGAAACCGGTACCAATCGACTCAGCTCGCCGAGAGGAAGCGATTGACGTATCACACGCCCAGAACCGAGCTGCGCAGCGTGATCTGTGACCTGGCCAAATCCAGGATTTTCCGGATTTCCGAAAGCCATAAATCCCGGAAATCTTCGATGTTCCCGACGAAACCGGTACCAATCGACTCAGCTCGCCGAGACGAAGCGATTGACGTATCACACGCCCGGAACCGAGCTGCGCAGCGAAACTTGCCCTTTTACGTGACACACGGATGTCACGTTTTCACGTATGTCAACCCCAAATCTGACATTGATAACCCCCCTAAAATCATGGGTTTTTGGGTGGTACTCGCGAGTTTGGGGTCCGGGACCCCCAAAAAGTGGGTTATTCTGCTGGGGGGGGGACGTACAGACACCTATCAACTTAGAGGGATCCGATTAAGATGGTTTTGAGCTGGATTAAGATGCTTTTGAGCTGGATTAAGCTGCAATGGATTCATACTAAGTGGATTTCATGAGAAGTTGAGTGAGATTAAGCCGATTTGAGCTGGTTTCGAGTGGGATTAAGGGGATTTGAGCTGTTTTAGAGTGGACTAAGATGGATTTGAGCTGCATCTGATTCATATTAACTGGATTTCATGAGAAGCTGAGTGAGATTAAGCCGATTTGAGCTGGTTTCGAGTGGGATTAAGGGGATTTGAGCTGTTTTAGAGTGGACTAAGATGGATTTGAGCTGCATCTGATTCATATTAACTGGATTTCATGAGAAGCTGAGTGAGATTAAGCCGATTTGAGCTGGTTTCGAGTGGGATTAAGGGGATTTGAGCTGTTTCCGAATGGGTTAAGACGGATTTGAGCTGGTTTTCAATGGGATGAAGCGGATTTGAGCTGTTTTTAAGCGAGGTTATGATGAACTTGAGCTGGTTTTCACTGGAATTAAGCGGATTTTAGCTGATTTTGAGTGGGATTATGATACATTTTAGCAGGTTTTCACAGGACTGGTTTTGAGTGGGATTAAGAGGATTTGAGTTGTTTTAAGCGAGATAAAGTGGGTTTGAGCTGTTTTTAAGCGAGAATATGATGTATTTGAACTGGTTTTCACTGGAATTAAGCGGATTTTAGCTGATTTTGAGTGGGATTATGATAGATTTTAGCAGGTTTTCACAGGACTGGTTTTGAGTGGGATTAAGAGGATTTGAGTTGTTTTAAGCGATATAAAGTGGGTCTGAGCTGTTTTTAAGCGAGAATATGATGTATTTGAGCTGGTTTTCACTGGAATTAAGCGGATTTTAGCTGATTTAGAGTGGGATTAAGCGGATTTTAGCTAGTTTTCAGCGGGGTTAAGTCGATTTGATCCGGAATAAGTGGTTTTGTGCTGGATTAAGCGAATTTGATCTGAGTTTGAGTAGGATTAAGTTTGAGTAAGCTGGATATGATTCATATTAAGTAAATTTGATGAGCAGTTGAGTGGGAATATGTGGATTCGGGCTCGATTAAGGTGGATTTGAGCAGACTTTATGCCGGATTAAGATGGATTTTAGCCGGAATAAGCTGGATTTGAGCCCCATTAAGTGGTTTTGAGCTGGTTAAGATGAATTTTCATCGGACTCGGTATCGGTCTCGGTCGCTATTGTGAACACATCGGTCGGTCTCGGTACCGCTATTGAGAACAGGCCTTGATTTATGATCAAAAAAGCTCTATAGCGAACTGCAAACATTCATTTTAAATAAAAAACTGTTTTGGGCTGTAAGTGGGACATAGGGCGCCCTATGGGACACTTACAGCCCAAAACATTTTTATTAAATAAACACATATTTTTATCCAAAAAGTGGCACTTTTTAAGCTAAAATCCGAGAAGAATGTTTTGAGAATGTTTTAGGATCGAAAAAAGCTTGATAAAAAAGCTATAAACACTCCTTTTAAATAAAAAACTGTTTTGGGCTGTAAGTGGGACATAGGGCGCCCTATGGGACACTTACAGCCAGGGCTGTAAGTGGGACCGGGCCGAAAATCAGCCTTTTTGGCTGTAAGTGGGACATACGGCGGCCTATGAGACACTTACAGCCGAAAAAAACGTGGACACTTACAGCCCAGACCCACTTACAGCCCTGAAATTTTTCCATGGCTGTAAGTGTCCCTGGCTGTAAGTGTCCATGGGCTGTAAGTGGGACATAGGGCGCCCTATGGGACACTTACAGCCCAAAGACAGTTACAGCCCATCAACCGGGCTGTAAGTGGGGTGGGCTGTAAGTGGGTCCGGGCTGTAAGTGGGTCCGGGCTGTAAGTGGGTTTGGGCTGTAATTGGGGGGTGCCCAATAGAAACATCATTCTGTTTGTTCCGATTTCGAATTATACGTAAAAAGAAATAAAACTTAACGCTGGAAAAGCATTGCACATTCCCCGCACTTAAGCTTAGGCAAAGTAAAAGAAGTATTCCCCCTTCTCTAAAAACCATCTATTTCTGTTGTGTAAGCTTTTTAGTTATGTGTTGTAATATGTGTGTATAATTCTGGTTAGGGGATACAGAAACATCGAGTAAGGTAAATTTATCAAAAAACTGCCCAAAATGTATGTTCAAATTTGTGCCGTCTGACTGGCGTGCTGCCAGATGAATTAATGTGACGGAAAAACGTTTGTTAGTCACTCCGCAATTGATGTCTATGCAATGGAATAGGGATCAATCGATTCTTGCTTTGCTTTCACCATTCTTATTTTTCGTTCCCTTAAGATAAGTAACCTTATATCGTAAAATGCAATTAAAAAATTGGATTTTCTGGCAAATATTTACATAACCAAGTTTAACAAAAATTTCTCTATTTTTCAGTGATTTAAAGTATTCTTCTGAGGTCATTCTGCTGACGTCAACTCATGTCCTGCTCAAAACCTTTGCCGCAATTTAATTTCGATGTTCTGCATTATTTGAATCGGGATGAGTTGGAGCGATTCTCGATCGTCTGTCATCCTCTAAAGAATTTCATCGATCGATATTTTCATTCAAAACCGTACCGCGTTTTTGATCGAATGCAAATTCGTGGAGGATTGTATGCTCTTTTCTACAACCATGCGCGATGGCATCCCAACCGAGCAGATTATAGTATGCAGCAGTTTTTGGGTAAGAAAATTTAGAAATACTTACTTTTTACCTAATATCTTGCAACTTTTTCAGTAAATTTCGCCAATTTTTACAACATAGATTTTACAACATGCATCAAGTAAAAATATCAATAAATTGCGAAAAATTTGAAAACTATGGAAACATAAATTATGAACGGTAGTAAGAAAAAAATGTTTCAGCTGGCGAAGGATGCAGCATCGACGCTAATAATATTACTACATATTACTCATTTGCCGCTATGCTTCCATATTTGGGACCGACTGTCCGCATCAAGGAGGCTACCATATACGTGGCTGGCTCTACCTTCAGTCCCGAGCAAATAGCGGAAATGGAGTCCATATCCTACCTTTGGCGCGATGGTTGGATTAGTATGCTGCATCATAATTTGGATTTTGCCCGGGATGAAGTTGATAGTCGAATTGGTGCCCAAGATTTCCCGCTGCTTCTCAACTCCCCGACCATTCTGCAGTGCCATCTTTTGTTTTTGTACAATCCGCATTATTCGTTCAAGGACTACAAAGTTTTGTACTCTGTGAACATTATTGATGTCACTTACAACTTCGACGATATTGATCCCAATTATTGGCTGGAATTTCTGGAGCAACCTGGAGTTAAACCTGTCGTCGTCTTCGCTGAGTTTCCTCGCCAAAATATCGATGATTTTATCGATCGTATTTCCAAGGTATTTTGAATTCGGCTTCATAAACACAGTATAACAAGCACAATATTGATTTTTTATTATTGATTGATTTCCCATATCGGGTAAGCTTTAATGTCGAGGCCAAAACGTCGCTCTATTTTTATACCATTTACTGGTTGACAAATTTTATCAGGATTCCAAAATAGTATAACATGCTATAGGATACATAGCATCGCTGAGGAGCTGAAGTAATTCTGAAGGACCACTCGCAAAATCTTTAAAAATTCGCAAAAAATTCGCTTCAAATTTCCAGACGAAAAAAACAATGGCCAACTGTGATTTTGATTGTTTTGTTGATTCGATAAAGATAGTATCATTTGTCGCGCACTGTATAATGAAACAATTTTCAGGTCTTTTCGTCTGCAGTTTTGCCAAACGAATTCAAGATTGTGTTTCATCATTATGACGCACATTTCACTGTATTACGAGAGAAGAATAACACTTCTGGCGAGAAATTGGAATTGAAGAAAGGAACTCCAGTGGATTATCAAGGGCTCTCTTCCATGAGTGGCGTCTATACCTTGGAACGTTCAAGCATCTGATTCTAATCATGTTTTGGAATGTTTATGTACTATTTTTTAATTGATAACCTGGTCGTCTTAATTCTTTTTAACACCCGGACGGTCATGCGTGGTAAATATGTCGTTGGATAGTACTCCTTGAGTACTTGCTAGATATACAAAAAAATCGGAATCGCTCAGTTGAGTGATGTGCATTTTTGGCCGATTTTTTATCGCAACCCCCAAAATTGGAGTCATCATGTTTGTGGGCTTTTTCAGGTATCATTCTGATGGTACTTATACCCACGTAATATGTTAGAACGGTCATGACTTCTAGTAGTTTTACGAAATCGATTCGTTAAAATGGCTTTTGATCTTTCTTGCAGTTAGTTTATTTATCTTGCTCCTAATATTTTGTACTTCTACGATATATTTTGCTCTTGTGGTTGTTCGTCTCATATGGTTGTTTGTATATAATTTTCTTCTTTCTAAGAAATGAGCAAAGAAGAAAATTAGGAGCAAAAAACTAAATAAATTTTTTCCACAATATAAAAGCATGAAACGTTTAGCGCGATTAAATTTTAGCAATTTTCTGTATAATTACGAGCGATAAATTATTTGTTGATTTTGTACGCCATAACACAACAAGAGCATCCGAACAAGAGCAGGATCAAAGGTGCCCGCAATCGGGATTTCCCAATCCGCAAAAAAATATTTTTGCGGTTTCCGCAATCCGCAATCGAAAAATTGCCGCAAATCACAATCCGCAATTTTTCAATTTTTTCCAAAATTTTTCCAAATTTTGCCAATTTATTTTATTTTAAAGCCAGGATCAGTTTTTATTCAATTAAATGCATTAAATTACTACAAAATCAATGCGAAAAGTTCAAAATCAATGGAATAAGAAGCAAAAATAGCGCCGCAATTTTCGCCCCAAATTTTTAGAAATTTGGAAAAATAGAGTCAATTTTCTTTGATATATATCACTGTTACCGGAGAAAATGTCATCTAAAATTGCGCCGGGATCTAAAATTGCTGTAAAAATAAAGGATAAAATCGCGCCGCTAGTGAAAAAAATTTAGAAAAAATGTTGGATACAAAAGGAAAAATCAAAGAAAAAATAGCGCCGCAGGCAAAATTTTTCAAAAATTTAGTGGGCTTGGAGAAAATTTCCTTTGAAATTTTTCAATGTCGAGGCAAAATTTCAAAATTTTTTCCTCGGCCGCGCCCTATCGGGCACGGCCGAGACCATTCTTAGGGGTGCTTAAAGATTGCGGTAAAAACAGGCCCAATCCGCAACGCCAAATTTGCCGCAAATACCGCAACCGCAATTGCGGGCAACTCTGAGCAGGATTGCCAAATTCGCAGCGCTCAAGATGAGAGTCGCCAGTAGGAGTGGATGTGTTCCACTGCTAAACTCTTCCTCCAACTGAAATCGTGGTTTGAATTTTTCAAACAAAAACATAGCTTTTTATTTTTCTGTGTTTGGATATGCTTGCAATTCCGATTTACTAAGGGTAGGATGCTGAATTTGACTAACATTATCAAAATGACTATTTTTGACCCATCAAATGATTGTTTTTGCCCAAAATATTTCTTTTAGGCACACAATTTCATAATTAGTGCTAAAAAGAAGCATTTTTAGGAACAGAAATTATTTTGATGTCAATAAAAATTGATCCCAACAAACGGCACACAATGCGAATTCCCCAAACTAAAAACTGTGCACTGAAAATTTTTCACATCCATTTTAAGATATACTAGTCAATGCTTCAAAAGCACTTGGAAATTTTTGTCCAGCAATAGGGGGAGAGTGCAATAGTGTCAGATGTGCGCGCCGCCGCTGTCGCGGCGGCCCAAAAAAAATTTTTTGTATAAATTTTTTGAAAATCTGTATCAGCACATCCGTACGAACATTTTAAGCTATCAATTGCCCGAAAATGAGCCCTGGAAGGGGTCTAAACGTCAGTTCAGAGACGCAGGCAGGGACGGACACTTGTTTCTTAGTAAAGTAACATTTTGCTATCAAAGTTCCTTTCAGAAAATAAGTAAATAAAATATATAAACTTGAACGAATTTTTACTTAGAAATACCGTAAACTCTCTAATTTTACCTCCTCTAATTCTGTACAACCCTGGAGCTCGGTTGAATAATTCTACCCCTAATTTTTGCCCCCAAAATTTTGGTCAGTAATTCAAATTTAGAAAAATATAAGAAAATGACGAAAATTTTTGAAATTTGAGCAAAATTTCCAAAAATTTTTCCGATAATTAGATCGGTTTAATCCTACCCCTCTAATTTTGGCCCTAGAGATTGATTCAATTATCCGAAAGCATTCAATTAGCCGAAAGATATGAAAGTGGGTTGCTTTTGAAGGCTTCTAGTACCCAAGGGAAGCAAGTTAACCCATGACATATTATGCCTTTCTAGAATCCTGCTGAACATACGTGCTGAATAGGTACATTCATTTAAGATTAAACGATTTTTATCTTCTTACCTAGTATTTCAGAGCATGTTGTCCGTCCTTCGCATGACAGACTTAGGGGTGCTTATTTTTAGACAGGTACCTAAATAGGGTAATTTTTAGCGGGGAATCCGAATTTGAGGTCAAAATTTAGCTAAAATGTAGACAAATTTAGACAAAATGTACCTATTTTTGTCCGTGAGTGACTTATTTTTGTCTGTGAATGACCTATTTTTGTCTGTGAATGACCTATTTTTGTCTGTGAATGACCTATTTTTGTCTGTGAATGACGTATTTTTGAAATTAGGGTAATTTTTAGCTGGGAATCCGATTTTGAGGTCAAAATTTAGCTAAAATGTAGACAAATTTAGACAAAATGTACCTATTTTTGTCCGTGAGTGACTTATTTTTGTCTGTGAATGACCTATTTTTGTCTGTGAATGACGTTTTTTTGTCTGTGAATGACGTATTTTTGTCTGTGAATGACGTATTTTTGAAATTAGGGTAATTTTTAGCTGGGAATCCGATTTTGAGGTCAAAGTTTAGCTAAAATGTAGACAAATTTAGACAAAATGTACCTATTTTTGTCCGTGAGTGACTTATTTTTGTCAAAACGCCTGTCTATGAGAGATACGTTCACGTCGTGTCAGGTGTTATATCACTCAAATCAGTGATACTAAACTCTCTCAAACCTCGATTTTTTAATTAAAGCATATAGGCATGGCAAAGGTAGAGTCCTCTTTCAATTGAATCACCACCAAAGCATGCTTATATGCCCACGAAACAAACTTAACTGCATTTGTATTACCTAACTGGTCCAATATTCGTAATTTGATGCTGGTATTTCTGAAAATTGCTAATTCAGTTGCAATGAGAAGTATGAATAATATTAGGTTGTTAGCCAGTTAAAGGGCTTGCTATAACTACAGTTTGACCTCTTTACCTCTTTGGCATTCGTTGGCGTTCGTAAAAATTCAAGTAACCCCCCCCCCAATTGGGTTATCGCCATTTTATGGCACTTTTTTGTCATTGTGCCCAGATGCGCTATTTTTACCCTCAAATGTACCGACGAAGAATTTAAAGTAGTTTTTTACAAATTAACAAATTTTTAAGTAAAAATTCCAGATTCAATTCGAATTGTGGCAAAAATTCTGCAGCAGTTATCAAGGGGAGCAGACTTTTGACAGTGCCATCAATTTTTGCAATAAAGCGCATTTCCCCATAATCTATGATCTGCTCAAAATATTCGGAATAACACCTCTTCGGATGTCGTTAAATTCTTTATTCAGAAGAACAGAAGACTCGACTTTGAAAGTGAAAAAGACGACGAAAAAACAGAATTTGTTGAAAATATTGAACTTTGAAGCGATGTTACGCATTTTATAATAAACTGTTACATAAAACAAAAAAATTTTAAAAAGCGGGGCCGTACCCCCCCCAAAAAAAAAACCCAAAAATTTGGCCCGGTACCTCCCCCCCCCAAATGGCCATTTCCACTAAAACGTACCCCCCCAAAAAAAAATCCTGGTTGCGCCACTGGCGTATGGAGGTTTTCGGGTGTGGAGAATCGGTCCAGCTTCATTGGAAAAATGTTTCAAAAATCGAAAAAAATTAGGGGAAAAGATGCCGCACCCTGTATAACAGAAATGAGACATATACAAAACATAAATAGGCTTTATTCAATAAATTGCCTACATATATTTTCAGCAGAAAGTGCTATTTTTCACACAAAATAATCGGGGGATTATGAGAAATATCATGCTATCAGATTGCAACTCTACCGTAACTCTTTTCAAGCTAGGTTAAGTATGTAATTTCTGTAGAATGCATGTGTGCTTAAAACGGTACTACGTTATCTTTCCCCTAGTATTTCAGTACTGTCACAGCTTAAGCTTTAAGTTTGGTCTTAAAATGTTCCCCAGAGAAAAGCCCAGCTTAGCCACAAGCCTAAGATTAAGTCTAAGCTTAAGTTGTCCAACTAAGTCTTAGGAATATTTGAAGACCAAGCGTAAAGCTTAAGCTTGAGTGTATCAAAAGTTATGGCCAAAAAAGTGCTGGATCGTGTGGAGCTAGGGGGGGGTGCGTCCTGATAATTTAATTAATTAATTAAAGGTATTAATACGTTGTCTGGCGAAGCCAGAATGGCTGGACCCCTAGCAATAAATACCTTAAAACCCAATTAGACTTGTTTTTAATAGTAAGAGCCAGTATTGTCCATTAAAAAATTATTTTTAATGAAAATCAGTTTTTACTGCAACGCGTATATCGTATATTCTTTGTTCTCGTTCGTAGTTATGGTTTTGTGGTGAATTACACTTCTTGTTAGGTACATACCCGGCTTTACGTTGCGCGGCTTTCAACGCTGGTATGATGCAATCCGGTATAGTGATAAGATGTCTTGGTGTGACATAGGTAGCCCCACATAAAACATCGTTATCATCACTGATAAGATTTGGTGCCCAATTTACGCTTTCTCCACATATCTAAAAGTTCACTGCTTATTGGCATTAAAATGATCGTCGTTAAAAATTGCACACTTAGACTAAATGAGAAAAAATCTTTTTCAAATAATTTTGCATGCAGCATGGAAAAATTCGCGGCAAAAAAGCGCCGCAGGCAAAATTTTTTGAAAAAATTAACTTACTCTTTAAAAATCGACTAAAATTTATCATTGAAACAAATTATAACAGTGAAATTTTCGAATATATATTGAAAATTTTACAAATTTTTTCAGCCTGTAAATTTGGCAGCGGCTTGTAAATTTTGGCAAGTTTGAGTTTTACAAGATCTCCCTGCTATCTCACTATTTTCAATGTTTTTAAGCTAAATTTTTGGCAAATAAGCTTACCATTTCAAAAATTTCACCTGCGGCGCTATTTTCACGTAATTTTTGTATATTGGTATCAGCAATTCGGTAACGCATTTTTCAATGAAAATTGATTTCAAAATTTTGAGCTGAAAATTTGTGAACTTTTCAATAAATATTGAAAATTTTCAATCTTATAACTTAGTTCAATGAGAAATTTTAGTCAAACCGTGAGACATACTACAAAGTTAAGGAGAAAATAGCGCCGAAAGCTTGTTTGCCAAAAATTGGCACCAATTAATTTTTCTTTGGTAACCCTTTTGATTCACCTTACAGGCAATGTTTTATTATTTATTTACCGTCAATGGTAAAGTGTTAATTTAAACTAATTTAAAAATTCTGCTTTTTAATCTTCATGACCTAGCCCTGTATAACTTTGATTACTGAAATGTTACAGTTCTTATATTGGAACCCCAATGAATTCGTTAAAGTTAACGGGCAAAAAGTGTGAAAACGTTTAATAGCTAAGAAATAGTGGAAAAATTGGTTTAAATTGCTCATATCTTGTAATAAGATAGCCAAAAAAGTTGTGTAAATACTTGTATTTTTACAACATTTATTCTAATCTTTCATATTTATAATAAAAAGGAAACAAAAAGCACCCATTTAGGTAAACTTTCTGCAAATTAACGCCAAAATTGGAAAAAAAATTTTCAAATTTGGCGCCAAAAGTTGAAAAAATGTTAATATCCGGTATCCGGTTAATCGGTATCCGGTTATCCGGTGTTTTTGCACTATCCGGTATCCGGTATCCGGCCCGGCTTTTTCACACTATCCGGTATCCGGTATCCGGCCCGGCTTTTTGTCCGACCGGTTGCAGCCCTGGTATATACTATCACTCACCGAGCTCGGATTTGCGTCTTTGTCTAAGGAATTCTTTCCCCAACCAACAACGGCAAATTTCTCCGGCGGAGGCACTTGCTTATGCAATGGAAGACAAACGATATCGATTTTATTCTCTTTTAGCCAACCAGGTGATACGCTTTGGGGCAGTTGTATTATAAGAATATCCGAGTTACTTTCTGGATCAATTATTGTGCTATCCGTTTTGCCCAAAAACTCGCGAGCGATGAGATTTTGGAATATGGCAAAGTCGATATCCAGTTTCAGGAGATCAGACTTTTTGCACTCACCTGCGTCAGGCCGACAAACTCCTCCCGCCATCAGTAGCATTGGTTCCCTCTTTGCCATAACACAATGTCGCGCAGTTAGCACATGTCTGTAATGATTAGGGGGCGGATTTTTAGGTACGTACCTAAAAATACCTAAAATGGGTTTTTGTACCTATTTTAGGTTTTTATACCTAAAATGGCCTTTTTCGAAGATTTTTAAAGCAATTTTCCACAATTTTGGGAAATTTTGGAAAATTTTTGAAAAATGTCTAGAAATTTTTGAAAAATTTTTGAAAAAATTTTTTGGAAAATTTTTGGAAATTGAGAAAAAATTTTCTGAAATTTTCTTGGAAAATGTATAAAATTTATGAAATTTTTTTGAAAAACTCGTGAATAAATAGTTCAAATGAAATTGTAATATACATAACTCGCAAAATAAATGAAAACGGTTAAATATGGATGATATACCTGTATGTGATAAAAGACGCTGTGCATCAGGGCTGCAACCGGTCGGACAAAAAGCCGGGCCGGATACCGGATAGTGTGAAAAAGCCGGGCCGGATACCGGATACCGGATAGTGCAAAAACACCGGATAACCGGATACCGATTAACCGGATACCGGATATTAACTTTTTCAAATTTTTGGCGCCAAATTTGAAAATTTTTTCCAATCGAGTCCCTCTAAGGCGCACTGTGTGAGTGGACAACGAGTAGAACTTTTCACGCCCCACTCGGATTTGGACGTGTGATACGTCAATCGCTTCCTCTCGACGAGACAAGACGATTGGTACCGGTTTCAAGGGGGGGGGCGCGGCCCCTGTGGCCCCCACGACCCCCTTTACCCCCCAGGGGGCCAAAATG
Organism: Ditylenchus destructor; assembly: GCA_022814885.1. Classification (NCBI taxonomy): domain Eukaryota; kingdom Metazoa; phylum Nematoda; class Chromadorea; order Rhabditida; family Anguinidae; genus Ditylenchus; species Ditylenchus destructor. The sequence continues at coordinate 881,622 of JAKKPZ010000018.1, read as the reverse complement.
CTAACTTTTCACGCCCCACTCGGATTTGGGCGTGTGATACGTCAATCGCTTCCTCTCGACGAGACAAGACGATTGGTACCGGTTTCAAGGGGGGCGCAGTCCCCTGTGGCCCCCCACGACCCCCTTTACCCCCCAGGGGCCAAAATGCTAACTTTTCACGCCCCACTCGGTTCTGGACGTGTGATACGTCAATCGCTTCCTCTCGACGAGACAAGACGATTGGTACCGGTTTCAAGGGGGCGCGGCCCCCTGTGGCCCCCCACGACCCCCTTTACCCCCCAGGGGGCCAAAATGCTTACTTTTCACGCCCCACTCGGATTTGGGCGAGTGATACATCAATCGACATCTCTGAATGAGCTGGCGAGGGGTGGTCCGCGGCGGAGGCCGCGGGTGCGTCCTATGGAATTTTGGCGCTAATTTGCAGAAAGTTTACCTAAATGCGTGCTTTTTGTTTCCTTTTTATTATAAATATGCGAAGTTAGAATAAATCATATAAAACTCAAATATTTAGACATCTTTTAGCAACATTTTTAGCTATTTTATTACAAAATATGAGCAATTTTTATCTCTTTTATAGCACTATTGTGTACCAATTTTGCATTTTTACATCTTTTGGCCATTTTTTTACAAAGTGCAAATTCCAATGATAATTGCAAACAGAGCTGCACGCAATCTATCTAGTCAAATTTTCTATGAAAAATGGGCGAGAATTTTTGAGAAGTTTGGTTTGTTCGCCAAGGAGTCAAAGAAAATATTTTAGAAATCGCTTTAGACCGGGCGCGGCTGAGCGAAAAATTTTGAAAATTCGAGAAATAAACGGCTTCGGAGATCCGTCATTTTTGCTCTAGCGGTTGAAAATAAGCGTTCAGAATGCATTGAATCTTCGGTCATTGGCTGACAAAAATTCGTGAAATTTTCAATAAAGATTGAAATTTTTGAAAAAAATTCGCCTGTGGCGCATTAATTAATCAGTTGGAAATGGAATAAAAATAGCGCTGCAAGCGAAATTCTTTTTTGAATAATTACGCTGTTTGCCAAAAAATTGACATTAATAGACAAAAATTTTGTATATTCTCGAAAATTATCAGAAATTTAATATGGAAAGTAATAAAAATTAGAATGATTGAGCCAGTCAAGATTGAAAAATTTGGTTCAAAAATTTGGCTGACAAAAATTTGTGGAATTTTCGATAAATATTCAAAAATTTCTTTGCTATAATTTATTATATAGCGCCGCAGGTGAAAATTTTTAAAGTATTAAGTTTATTTGACAAAAATTTTTCAAGAAATATTGAAAAATTTCAATCTAAAAATTTATTGCAATGATTTACTATAGTCATTTTTTAAAGAGAAAGCCAATTTTTTCCAAAAAATTCCGCGACTTTTCCCATATATCTAGGATTTAACTACTTTTTGAAAATAAGCTCCCCTAAGAATGCATTGGAAAATGGGTAACGGACACACCGACAGCAGTGAACTACTAGTATAGAATAGTGTATGAATTGTGCCTACATTAGTGTATTTTGCCAGAAATATAGAAAAATTCACGGCAAAAAAAGCGCCGCAGGCAAAATTTTTTGAAAAAATTGGCTTTCTCTTTAAAAATTGACTAAAATTTCTCATTGAACTAAGTTATAAGATTGAAATTTTTCAATATTTATTGAAAAGTTCACAAATTTTCAACTCAAAATTTTGAAAAAACAATGAGGCAAACTACAAAGCTAAGCAGAAAACAACGCGTAAATTTGTTGAAATATTAAACTTGTTTGCCAAAAATTGACTTTGAAAAATGTTGTAAATCTTTCGAATTAATCTGGAAGTATAAATGCATCAAATTCTAAAATGCTAAAACTGTATTGCTGAAAAAAATATAGAAAAGAATGAGTTTTAGCGAAATAAAATTAGTTCAATTTGGTAAAATAGTGAAATAGAACGGAAAAGTTAGAAAGAAAAATAGCGCCGCAGGCGAAAATTTTTCGAAAAATTACGCTGTGTGCCAAAAATTGACATTGAAAATTTTGAATATTCTGCGAAATTTTCAAAAATTTTCGCCTGCGGCGCTGACTGCATTCTTAGGGGTGCTTAATTTTTTGGCCTGCAACCGGCGCACCCCCCAAAAAACCGGTAACCGGATACCGGTTGGCCAAAAACGCCGGATACCGGATACCGATTAACCGGATACCGGTTGCAGCCCTGCTGTGCATGTTCTTCTTTTTGGAGTATCAGCCGTATCGGGTGGCCAATAAGTCCTGATGCCACTTTTCAATTACGCATATTTCTTTTAGAATGAATGATTGACTATGAGTGTTTGATATTATTTTGTTGCCCATTTTGTCTGCGTTCATCCTGTATATAGCTTTTATTTATCACTTCACAAAATATTTAAAATATCACATAAAGTTTGTTATACACCCCTGTATAAATTTTTGAGGGGTGTATAAATTTTGGGCAAGTATGGCGTCTAAAAACGCTCATAACTCAGCGACAGTCCAACGAAAGACAATTCTGTAAAAAGTGTGTGGTAGAGCACACAATGTAGAATACAACTAGTAATACAGATTTTCTCGATAAGTAAAAACCATGTTCAAAAAACAAAAAATATATGCAAAACCTAAAATGAATTTTGAGGTTGTTGTACACATTCTGTGAAATATCGAATATTTCATGAGATAAAGTATTAAAGTTATATATCGTTGAAAACTAGACAAAATTTGCAGTTATTTGATCTATTGGGCGTATTACGCTTCTATCAAGCAGTTTTCAAAATTTTTAATTTTGAACCCTAACAAAAACATTTCTTAATTTTCTTCAAAAGTATGGTGTCCGAAAATGCTCATATCTTGCCGAAAATAAAACGAGAGACTATTCTATAAAAACTACGTTGTAGTCCACAAACTGTAGAATAAGACTGCTAAAACCGTTTTTTCGGAATAATTAAAATTGTAAACAAAAATTAGCAAAATATGGAAAATACCTTCAAAAAATTTATACAAGAGGTGTATAATAAACTTTGTGTAAGATTTTAAATATTTTGTGAAGTGATAAATAAAAGCTATATACAGGATGAACGCAGACAAAATGGGCAACAAAATAATATCAAACACTCATAGTCAATCATTCATTCTAAAAGAAATAGGCGTAATTGAAAAGTGGCATCAGAACTTATTGGCCACCCGATAAATAATGCCACAAAAGGAAAATCATCCAAATTAGCAGGCGAACCATTAAGCACTCTGTCTACAACCGAATCGTGATCTATTGCGGTACATTTTGAGCGTATTTCATCTAGCTCCTCTTTTCTTAGTGTTTGGAGCCAATTTCGAGGCCCCAATATTCTGCTCTTTAAAACATTTGCGTACAAGTTTAAAAAGAAATATAGAATGAGAAGTCGCATTTAGAACTATTTGCTGTCAATGATTGGATATTACTATAACGGTTGGAGTATCTTTTCAAGAAACGGAGCACGACGGGAATAAATTAGTTGCATTATATCTTGGCGGATTGCGTAATTTAATAACGCAGCCGCAATGGAGCATCAATGACTATGTGTGCGAATTTCGCACTTTTGTTCTCACGAACAAAATTTTCATATCCACACTTCAAGGTATGTTAAGATAAAAGTGTTGCGAAATACGACGAATGGCGAGCCAGAAGACACATAGTGACCGAATCAGAGTTGCACTCAATTGCGGATTGCGGCAATTTTGGCGTTGCGGATCAGGGTTGCACACAATTGCGGTTTGGGCCGTTTTTTGCCGCAATCCGCAATTATTAAGCACCCCTAAGAATGGCCTCGGCCGTGCCCGATAGGGCGCGGCCGAGGAAAAAATTTTGAAAATTTTGCCTCAACATTGAAAATTTTTAAAGGAAATTTTCTCCAAGCCCACTAAATTTTTGAAAAATTTTCGCCTGCGGCGCTATTTTTTCTTTGATTTTTCCTTTCTATTCAACATTTTTTCTAAATTTTTTCGCCAGCGGCGCAATTTTATCCTTTATTTTCACTGCAATTTTAGATCCCAGCACAATTTTAGACGACATTTCCTCCGGTAACAGTAATAATTTTATAGACACAGGAAATACTAGTGCTAGACATAGGATCGAAGGCGAAAAATCCAAGAAAAAATAGCGCCGCAGGCGAAAATTTTGAAAAAATTTGTGCGAGGTTAGAGAAAATTTCCTTTGAAAATTTTCAATGTTGAGGCAAATTTTTCAAAATTTTTTCCTCGGCCGCGCCCTATCGGGCACGGCCGAGCATTAATCAACACGTTTTGTTTGATTTTTGTGCGAACAAACCAAATTTCTCAAAAATTTTCGGCAATTTTTTCGTAGAAAATTTTGTTATTAAAATCTGTGAAGACGAAAAAATTACGCCGCAGGTAAAATTTTTCAGAAATATTACGCAGTTTGCCGGAAAATTTTTCTAGCAGAGTTAATTTTCAATGAAAATTGATTCTATTTTCCCAAATTTCTAAAAATTAGTAATTTAATGCATTTGATTGAACAAAAATTGATTCTAGGCTGTAAAATACTATAAATTGGCAAAATTTGGAAAAAAATTGAAAAATTAGAAAAAAATTGCGGTTTGCGGATTGCGGCAAATTGCGGTAATTTTTCGAATGCGGATTGCCGAATCCGCAATTTTAATTTTTTTTGCTGATTGTGGTTTGCGGATTGGTAAATGCCGATTGCGTGCAACTCTGGACCGAATGTCCCGTCCTGATAGAATTAGATGCGCCAGAAAGCCTTCAACCAAGCCTCACCGAGCAAATGATCAAAATCAGCCTCTCCCAGAACAGCAATCCAAAAGTGAAGCGAAAGGATCCTCAATCTCACTTCAGCGATTTATTGTGGAATGATTATTTTCGTAAAAAGGACTTTGTAAACACATGTTTTTTCCGAGCCATTTGCTAGAGAAAGGCTGGCCAGCCACAGCCTTTGAGTCGGCCTTTGTAGATTATGTGGAAATGTCCCGAAGCGATTGTCTAATACGCCAAGCGGCGGCTTGGGTCAAGCGAGTGGATGGCTCTTTTGGCATTATCCGAGACAAGTCCATTGTTTACCTCTATTGATATGAGTAACCGTGAACTTATAAAGAGGGAGATAGAGAGTCTTGAAAGTGAAATTTCAGCACGTTTAATTCTGCTTAAACATTCTGATTCAAAGAAATCTGCAACTTCCCCTTTGGAACAACGAGAACGTTTTACGCTAAATTTGAAAATTCAATTTTACTATTGTTTCATTGGACTTCTATTTCTATTCTCGGTTATTTTATAATGTCGTCCAATTCTCGATGTTGCAAATTTCCGTTTTAAGAGAGCCGATGTGCAATAAAAAGCAATTTACCTCCTATGCAGACAAACTATACCACCTTGGCGGATGAAGTGGACGGATTTGTGAGTATTTCGGAGACATATTTTACAAAAATTGGATATAAAATATTGTATTTTATACTTTTTAATTTTTCTTAATTGTTGCAAATCAGCGCATCGAAATACCCCTAAAAACACTATTTGCCTAAAAGTTTTCGAACTTTTTAGAAAATCGATTTTTTGAACCATGTGGGGGACCACATGAAACACGAAAAAATGAAAATTTTTTTTCTCGCTGAAATTGTGTTTTTCGGGTGGTACTCGACTCACTGAACAACTTTTTCTTCAGTCGTATGGTGGTCTGAGACGATTTGCCTGCGGGTGCGCGAATTTTCAGTTTTACAGCAAAAAAACCAGCAAAAAACGCGATTTTTGACCCCCCAGATTTTTAGGTTTCCGACATGATTTCGGGGTGATCTTTTTTTGTTAGACAGCTACAAGTCTTCTGGTGAATATGTGAATACGTCATATCGCTACAATATCGCCATTTTACATGCATTAAAAAAATTTCCTTTTTTCCTCACCCTGTAACTTAACTCAAACTGTAGATTACAGCTTGAATAACGGATTAAATTGAATCTAGGTATTAGGCGAACAATGTTAGACCTGAGCACATAAACTTGTTTGCTTTAGGCCTACACGTGGGCATACTTTTTAGCAAGCATGGCAGCGGACCGACCTTTTGCCCGGTCCGGTCCGGTCCGCTCGACCCCCCGGTCCGGTCCGGTTTGGTCCGGTTCGGTCCGGTCTCTAAAAGGTCAAAAATTTTTCGCGGCGCTACCTTCGGTAGCGCCGAGATTTTTTTTTGCAATTTTTTTGTAAAGGTGTTTTTAGGGTATTTCGATGCGCTGATTACGAATCTGCAACCATTTTTTCCGTATCGCATCAAGAATTTTAATTTTTGGTCTAAAATTTTGGCCAAAATTTCGCGAAAATTGGTCAATATTTTGCGAAATTTTGACCAAAATTTGCATATTTTACCATTTCACCAATTGCAGATTTGTGATTAGTGCATTGAAGTAACCCCAAAAACACTTAGACGTGGAAAATATTTGCGACTTAGAAATGTCCAAAACCGAGACCGAGTTTTATAGGAGAAAAAAAAACATACAAACAGAAAAAAGCGCCGCAGGCGAATATTTTGGAAAAATAGAAATGTACAATAGAAAATGGAAGGAAAAATAGCGCCGCAGGCAAAATTTTGTATAAAAATTGAATTGTTTGCCAAAAACTTGCATTGAAAATTTTTAATATTTCAAAAATTTTAAAATTTTTTGCCGCCGAAGGCATTCTTAGGGGTGCTTGTCCAGTTTTGGTCGGTCCGGTTTGGTCCGCCGGACCGGCCACCCCCCGGTCCGGTCCGGTCCGGTGCCCGGTCCGGTCCGGTTGCCATGCTTGCTTTTTAGTTGCCCTTAGTTTAAGTTATAACAATGCGAAAGTACATTTAATCATTCTGGGCTGAAATATTGTCTAATTTTGGTAAGGGAATAATCACTGAATTTTTAGCTTATTCAACTACAAACCAAAATCTCAAAACTTCGTGACGCCATTGAAATTCCGCTCCTAACGGACAGACAACAGACATTTGGCATGACTAAAGATGAAATCCGGCAACTATTTAATGAATACTATGCAATCTTGGTGGGACACAGAGCCATTAAAAGAGAAGACGAAAGAATGAAGGAGCTGTCGGAGGCCATAGTTGAAGGATACACTATAATCATTCAATTGGCGAATATGGCCCCACCTTTGGGGATAGCAGGCTGTAATAAACGAACTCTTCAAGCCGTCCTATTCTTCCTGTCAGAAAGGGTTATCAGCTGAAGAAATGGAAAATTTACAGGTAATTAAGGAACTATTCCCTTTATTCGATAAAGTAAAGTTTCATTCACAAAATTCAGAATATCCGCTTAAAGAGGTTGAAAAAGCAAAGCTCAACGTTCTATATGGCCACTTTGATCTGCATCACAGTTGAATTGAGTCTTAATATGACCTATCTCTCAAGTCAATATTACACAGGAAGTTGTCTAATATTTGAAGAGATCGTCAGAGGAAGGAAAAATGAGCAGGGAGGAGGAAATTATTTGGAGAAACCTTTCAACGACTATCCCGTAGTTGCGACTACGCTGGTGAGCAGTTGTTATATAATACAATACCAGTTCCGTAGCTTAAAGTTTTTTAAACGGTTGGCAGTAATTCAAAATGCGCATCTCGATGAAGTCTATTTCTTGTTTAGCCGATCGCATAACTCAACTTAAGCAATCTTTGTATCACTCAGAGGTTAAATTTCAGCAAACTATACTGGATGAGCATCTAGCAAAACTGAACAAATCCATGCAATCTCCAATATTGGAAGTGCGTCAACTAAGATGGGAATACGAAGAGGATGCGATGAACGCAGCATGCAGACATCATCTCAGTTTAAAGCAGTACCATGTTGATCAAAGCACGATGCCTCGTCAAATCGGTGACGCGCATTATAACGCATTGCACACTTTGTCACCCTGTTTTGCATTTTACGCCTTCATGTTGAGCATAAGATTTTTTCTAATGCACAAATCTTGCTCAAGGCAGTCATAGTATTTTACGAAGTATTATCGATAACTGTTAACGTCGCGTAATTTTTATAACTGCCATAATGACATATATCCTACCTCCTGTTTGTTTTATAAGTTTTAACTCATTCTTTAAAAGCTTAGAAGGAGTAGCCACTGCCATTGGATTGTTTAATGTATTAATCCAAATAAAAAATTATATTTATCGAAAATTCACATCATTGAAATATAAAAATCCTTGTTCGTATCGCGCATTAAATTAAAGTGAAAATATTTCATTTGCTGAAAAACATCTATTTAAATTGATGTTGCCGATACTTTCAAAATTAAAATGAATTTCACCTTCGTATAGTTTTGACTAGATAAAATGAAATAATAAATAAATAAGCAACTTTATTTTTCACTGCAAATTTGCTCCCATTTCACTGCAAATTTTTTTCTTACGCGTATTATTAAACATCCGTTCTTAGAAAAGGAGTTATGGATAAAATCGCAAAAAAATAAGAAAAGATTTAACTGGATGATATTTGATGTCCCAACATTTCTATTCTATTTGTACAGCTCTGCTGAATAAATAAGGACTAAAGCGTTACTATGGCAATTATTTTGCTCTTGGTCCCGTTACTAAAGATCCCAGAGGTCATTTGCAATTCTGTCTTTGATGACAAGAATCTCGACTGCGTGTCCACTCGAGTCATCTAAAAGGTAAGCCCATTTGCTGGTGTATCTTTCTAAATTTTGATCCACAACTTCCATGTTATTAGCTTTAACTTTCAAAAATAGAGAAGATGAATTAGAAATTGGCATGAGTTAGACAGTCAGAGCAAATGAAAATAGTATACTTTTTTACACTAATCTTTGGATATTGAGAGGGAAGAGGTCAGAGAAATTAGAGACATTTTGAAAATTCTTTAAATGTAAAAAGCTCAGATGTTATCCAATTGAAAATTCTCATTTTTCTGTCCCAAGTTTCCTGTATTAGATGCTATATCTCTCTCCAATCAGTTAAACTTCTGAGAGATGACGAAAAAAATCATTTTTCCAATTAGAGAAAGTCTATACAAACTTCTGTTTATACTTTCTGTTACGCACTTTTTCACTATTTTAATAGTTTAACATTTCATTGTTTTTTATTACTTGAAATTACTTTTGGACAAGCAATTTTTAGAGAGGCAAAATTTTTATTGTTGTTGAAATTTCGGGAATAAAATTATTCCAATTTTTTAGATATCGAAGATATGTAAAATGCAAGGCGTTGACATTCCCGAGTGCTCCTCTGCGCCTGCTCAGCAAATAGCTCTGCAGGAAACTGGCTCGAATCCTGAACCTCAAAACGCAATTGACCCTTGGCACCGGTACTATGCCCTTTTGGCGTGTGAATTCATCGGCAGTCTTGTTTACACGCTTTTCTGTAAGTAAAAAGTTTCGATGCTTTAGCTTTTCTGAGTCCAGACAATTTTGGTGACATGTTTTACCCCTCTAAGTGCTGCCCCTTTCGATACCTAAAGGGCATCGAAAGGGGGGAGCACTTTACTTTTAACCATAAATGAGAGACTCTTACCCATCATCGCCTGAGGCGCTCAAAAAGTATAACACTTTGGCAAAATTGTAATAAAATTGAAAGAAGCTAATGTCATATCTGGACTCATCCTTAGTTTATTATAGCGAATCTCTTGGGAATCGTGGGCGTCGGCGATTCGGCCGCAAAACTATCAATCGCGTTGTTAGATGGCGCTCTCAATGCCACACTCATTTGCATGTTTGGGGGAATTAGTGGCGGTCATTTCAATCCAGGTAAGTGAGTTTTATTTTCTGAAAACCTTTTTCTTACATTTTTGCTTTTCATTTTTCACTAAAACGTGTTAAACATTTTTGTTTTTAACAATTGGCCCTTTATATAAAACCTTTTCCATGAATTTTTACGCTGTTTCCTTTATTATCCCTTTATTTTAATATCGTTAATCTTTAGCATCGCATCTCTGGATAAAATATGAAAAAATTTTGACAGTTTTATGTTGAGTTTGAAAAAATCATTTTCCATTAAAACGAGCTAAAAATTTAAGCTTGTTCGGAGCTGACCACTTAAAAGTTTTACTGAAGATTAGCCCGGTTCGGGAATGGCCAATTTTGGAACTTTTTCAGGCGCCTAGCTAGCTTAAGACTACGCGCACTTGTATGGAAACAGACTAGCCAAAATCTTAAGCCGAAGGGCCTTTATACGCTAAAGGTCGAAACTAGGACACAATTGGTTATTCCTCCAAATGCGCGGCAAAACGCTGTTTTGAAAACAAAAAGAATGAAAACTTTTATTCTTGGTATTTCCTTCTCCTAACAACACCGACTTTATCTCGTTTTGTTTTGCCAGAAGGACTGTCTTGATTATAATTTCTTTTAATGATTCCATGTCCATTTTTAGCCATAACACTTGCCATATTGCTCACCTTCAATTTACGTCTTATAGTCGCATTTTCTATGGTAAGTTTTTAAATTCATACTCTTCTTCTTTCGAGTCCATCCGGAAACTATGTAATCGAAAAGTTAAAATTCTTATGCCTCATCTTCCCTCGGAACCTTTCATATAGAAATTCCAATAAAAATGTTGGACAAGTGGCGTTGTTTCTGGATGGCCATTGCTGTTATTATTACTCAAGTTTTATTTCGAAGTGTAAGCTAAAAATAACTGTATTATAAGAATTTGGCTTTTAGGTGTTTGTTCAGTGTTTTGGCGCCTTTTTCGGCGCAATCTTGACTCGAGCCACGCTTACCTCACCGCTATTCACCGATTCTTTTATTGCCCTGGGAATATTACATAGAAACGTCCAAGCTAATAGACTACCAGACGATCCTTATAGCCCGATGAATACTGATGAGTCTAACGGGAGCAGATTCCAGGTATATTTTTTATTAAAAATTAAAACTAATAAACACGCACGTTTTTACCTTTTGATTCATTTCCGAGACTGAAACTATGATAAAATACGTTTCTAACTACGAACTAACGTTCTGTCGTCAATTTCCTCTGTTTTAAATATTCTGATTTCAGATTTTCCTGATGGAAACCTTTCTTTCCACACTGATTGTCTCAACCCATTTGATCACTTCAACTTACGAAACAGTCCCTACTACTGCCTTTAGTGTGGGAGCGTGTAGGGTGAGAATTTGTAATTGACAGGGCTTTGTTACTGTCTTAATACACAATAATTTATCGCTTCAGGCGCTCGTCTCTCTAATCGGTCTGTCAACTTTGGGCCAAAGCGCCAATCTTGCTCGCCAGCTGGCAAACAGCGTCGTAACTTCAATTTTCCTGTTGGACGATCGAGCCTGGCGATTCTTCTATATCACTTTCTTTGCAGCACTTGGCTCTTCCATTCTGGGCACTGCTATATGGTGGTATGTTATCAAGCACTAAATTCTCGCTTTAGATTGCTTGCAAAAGTGCCTTTTATGGACATTAGTTGAGCAGGAACTAGGAATGTTCACGAAAATTTCAGCTGTGAAAATTTCATACTCAAAAATTTTTCTCGAAGACAAATTTAGCAAAAATTTATTAATTGTACAATGATTAATTATATTTTAGGCTGATCAAAGGTACTTTAGTCGAACCTAAAGTTGAACATGCAGCCAGACGAAGAGTGCTTTTCGCCGCTACCACACCCATCGCTTCAAACACTTAATTGTTATTTGAAATAATGCGAACAAAAATGTTTCCTCTATGACATCTTTATTATGTCTTTATTCATGAAAATATTAGACAAAATTATTTTGAACTAAGCATTTTGCCTTAATCAATTTTTCATCGAAGTTTGCTAAAAATTTGATGAAAATGTCACTTTTTGGTCAAAATGGCAAACTTGAAGAAATTGTATTGTGCCATTATAAACTAGAGAAAAAGTTGACACATAATGAGTAACGTCAGATTTATGGCCAATATAGTGAAAAGTGGCCCAAAAATGGCATTTTCTTCAATAGTTTCCCTATTATAATCGCCACTTTAACAATTAGCTCACATTATTTGCCATAAAAATTGCAATAACAACCCTATATTTTCAGGGCCTAATAATATCAACTGGAATTATGACAGATTATGGGAAATGTATTCAATTCAGACACAGACGTATTTGATAAAATACTTCAAACACAAATTTTAGTTAGTTTCCGCATCATTTCTGTTGTCAATACATAGAGCAATGCTTCTTATAACATTCAATCAACAGGGTAGAATTTAATGGGATTCATTGGGCCTAAATTCTGAGTTTTGCAAAGCAACAAATTTAGCGAAATCAGGAAGGTGTCTGAATGAGAGGCAGGAAAATTTAACAATCCCGATATTAGTCTTTACAGCGATCCTTGATCAATTTATCCATCTTTTAATGTACTTCACTTTGAAGAAAAAAACTAATTGTATTATTTTAATCATGGTGATAATATGGACGACACTTGTCAATTCAGAATGCCCTCTTCGAAATACAAGATTTTGAGATTTGTATGTCGCAGACAATTTTGGAAACCGGGTTTCGGATCAATTTTTAACTGCTATTTACAGCCTAAGCCTGCAAAATTCAGGCCCCAGTCAGCGAAATGCCAAATCATGAGCCGATTCTGGTTAACAAAATTACCTGATATAGGAAATTATCCCTGAAAATATTTCGAAGCATACAAAGTTCAAAATGAATGCACGTCAGATTCTTGCTCGGATTCATTCAAAATTTTATTATATTGCATAGAACCTTCCAATGCAATGAAAGCTGGCGAAATCAGTTTGGGTCTCACTGCTATTCACAACCGAATTTATTCCATACAAGAGGCGATTGCAATATCCGGGATTGTTGGATTCGAGTGACTCAGCATACGGCTCAGAAAAAACATCTGATCAATTTTGGCGATTAATAACATGTTACGTTCTTGTCCGTGACGTTGTCCATGTGTTCTATTGAGCGCATTACCATGCTTTTTCTGATATAACAATACAAAAGAATGAAAAGTAAATGTAAAAGAAATGTGCCGGTCACCGATTACTTGTCAAAATCTACAAATCGATCGATGTATCGCACCCTATGAGCATCTCACCTTATCTCGCACAAACCACATTCAAATTACACAGAATTGAATGGGAGAGAGAGATTGAGAGAGAGAGAAAGTGGAAGAAAGACTACACAATTTATAGTCCTTGCGATAATAAGTCATTGTGCTGGTCCGTCTTCGGAAATTCGAGTATTGTTTTCTTCTTCGAAATGCACCCAATAACGTTTAGTGGACTCACAATGATAAATTTGTGTGATTTGTCGATTTCGTTAATGCTATTATGGTTTTTACCGTTACATATCATTGACTTCTTATCGATACTTTATCCCCCTTTGCAGTATGATTTGGGTCCCTTAAATTATTCATTACATTCAATGAATAATTTAACAGTTACCTGCGTTATAGAAAAACTAAGCTTCAAGAAAAACTGTTTATTTGCCCGAATCACTAGTTGCGCGCTGATAAAATAACCAGAAACATGACCAGAGATGACCTCCACTTGAGGTTACATAACCTCTCTGTTATTTCATTAGGATTACCAATTCTCTGCATTTTGAGCAGGAATGTCATGTACACTTATATACCGATCAAGTGGAGGTCATGCATGGTCATATCCCGGACTGATCATTTTAGCAACATGCCCGGGTTTTAACGTTTTTTATAAAGAACTGGATTAAATGATTGGAATAAATAACTGGAATAAATTCACTATTAGAAACTATAAATGAAAAGCTCCAAATTTTATCGCTTATTTAAATTTCGCAATTGAAAAAGATGACCACGCTTAAACCATATTCTTGGCCAAACCTAAGTTTTATTTTGAGGTTATTCTCGATCTGAGTTATAGCCTATGGCAAATATCGTGCACTCATGGCTTTGACTTGCGTTTGCGACATGTTGGATGAAATGAGTCATAATTTTAAACTAAATTCGTTACAGATATCCTACCGCTAATACAAAATGACATCCACAAACCAACAAGCTCAACCACCCAAACCAAAGGTCTACATTGTCGGCGTCGGCATGACCAAGGTAATCTCATAGGTTTTTTTTTGGAAACTCCTTGAAACATCTCATGCAAAATTTCAGTTCTCCAAACCGCAATCCACGGGACTGGACTACCCGGATTTGGTAAAAGAGGCTGTCACCGAGGCTTTGGACGACGCCAAACTCAAATACGAGAACATTCAACAAGCGACGGCTTCTTACATGTATGGAGGCAGTTGTTGCGGTCAGCGGGTTGGTTCTATTTCTGATCTCTGTTAACGGTTTTATTTTTTACCGATTTTAGGCTCTCTATGAAATCGGCCTCACAGGTAAGTTGTATAAAGTGTCACCCATTATTTTGTGAAAGTTTTGCTTCAGAACAATTCTTGAAAATAAAATGTTTAGCCACAAAAGTTCCAATTTTATGGCTTTTAATAAAATAACCGTTATCAGTTACAGTATATTTCCACTTGTAACCTCCCATGTTTTTCAGGGATTCCCATCTTCAATGTAACATTTTTGTCACCTCTTATAGTAACCTAATTAACATGTTTCATTTAGCTGAATAATGCTTGCGCAAGTGGCTCCACCGGAATATTTCTGTGCAAACAAATTATCGAAGGAGGTACTAGCACTAATCTTAGCTAAATGGTTATTAAATTGTGCAATCCATGATTTCAGAAATTTGACTAATTCAATTGTATTTCTATATTCAACAGAAATTTTCCAACCTTCCTTCCTTTTTCCGAAAAGGTTTATAAGTCAATAAAATATAACAGTTGGCATCATTCAAAAATGTGTTGCCAAAATTTTTAATTGTGTTGGCCATAAAGCCTGCCTTCCAATAGCGAAATATCTGATGAAACAAGGTGATGAAATCGCCTTTTTTAGGCCACTTTTCACTATGTTGGCCATAAATCTGATGTTTCAACTGATGATCAACTTTTTCTCTAGTTTATAATGGCACAATCAGATTTTTGAATTCGCGCCAAAAAGTACCCGTTTTATCCCGATTTCATCAGAATTTCATCAGAATCTGATGTAATCCCGATTCTGATGAAATCGGGATAAAACGGGTACTTTTTGGCGCGAATTCAAAAATCTGATTGTGCCATTATAAACTAGAGAAAAAGTTGATCGTCAGTTGAAACATCAGATTTATGGCCAACATAGTGAAAAGTGGCCTAAAAAAGGCGATTTCATCACCTTGTTTCATCAGATATTTTGCTATTGGGAGGCAGGCTTAAGTTAAACAAAAATCCTTTCCTATATCCGTTAACGATAAGTCCAGATTGTGGTCCTATGACTGTAACTAAAATTAAGGTAATGTGGATGTGATGTTGGCAGTGGGCTTCGAGAAAATGGCGCCAGGCAGTTTGGAGAAAACTCAGCCTGCTTTGGATGACCGAGCCCACCCCGTCGACAAGCATATCCAACTAATGGCCGATACATACGGGCTCCAAGCTGCTCCCGTTACAAGTATGATTTATTATACTCTTTACCTCAACATTTTACATTGTATTTCCGTTTAGGTCAAATGTTCGGCAACGCTGGTCGAGAACACATGGAAAAATATGGTTGGGCAATCCTTTATTTCCTTCCATACCTAGTTTTAACATATGTCGAGCTAAATTCAAACTCGAGAATTAGAACGTTCCGAATTTTAATGACTAGGATGACAAAATATTTCATTTTCTTAGAAAAACGGATTTTCCTGATTATTCTTATCATTCAGGCACAACTCCGTTGCATTTTGCCAAAATTGCGTACAAAAATCATCTCCATTCAACAAACAATCCGTATGTTCATTACATTTATTACTGGAAATTATGATCAAATGTTACTTTTTATTTTACTTTAGGAAGTCTCAATTCCAAAAGAAGTTCACATTGGATGAGGTGGTCAACGCTCGAAAAATTTTCGATTTCATGGGACTCTTGGAATGCAGGTAATCATAACAGGATTTTGGAAATAATAATTTCCGTAAAAAATTGAATAGAATTGTGCGTTCCCTAATCCAACATTATAGGGAGATATCATAGTTGACGGTGTTATCACACCTTTGAATCCACAATGTTTCATGTATAGATTGCAAGTTCTTTGTAAAACGACACATAAATGATGTCGTCGAATTTTTACATACCGATATACAGTCCAGTAATATACATAATTTCCAAAAAACGGTCCAAGGAGCCGATCGACATTCTCTATCCTTGAGTTGTACCCAGGAGTTCGACTTCGCTGATTTCGAATTTGTCGTTTGTTTTGGCATTGTATATGCTGTAATACTATTTAAATGGCATTCTGCCCATTTCGATCATAAGATTTGGCGGAATTCCTGAAAGTGTTACTATGCCAAAATTGACCTCAAACTCGGAATCAGCAGATCGAAAACATCTACATGGGAAAAAATTGCGGCCGTTTAAATTGCGAAATTTTGACGTCATGTGATTTATCTATATAAAATATGTAGAGTCACGCAGTCATCAATTAGGATACCCTCCTTATGATTTTAAATCAGGACAAACCGCAGGAGTGACAAAATTATGAGATAAAATCAAGCCTAAAAGTGTTACTGCTCGGTAAAATTTACTTATTTCAGTCCTACCAGTGATGGAGCGGCCGCTGTGATTGTCGTCAGTGAAAGATTCCTGAACCAAAATCCTCATCTCAAGAAGCAAGCAGTGGAAATTGTCGGTGAGCATTAGATGGATCTTGTGTTTTCGTTCTAAAAATATTACTGAAACATTTCAGGAATTGAGTTGGGCACCGATGAGCCGTCGGTGTTTGCAGAAAAGTCAAATATAAAAATGATTGGGTTCGATTTGATCAAGAAAATCTCGGATCGGCTTTACAAAAAGACGGGAGTCAGTCCGAAGGACGTTCAGGTAAGTTTTTGAGGCAATAATGAATTGAATTTTTTAGGATTTTAGCAATCGTTTTTAGAAAAATTGGAGATTTTTAAACATTTTACATACTTTAAAATCTTGATAATTTAATTTCTATGTTTCCAGGTCATTGAGCTCCACGACTGCTTTTCCACAAGTGAGTTCATCAATATTTTTGAACTCGGCAGTGATTTCGAATGACATAATTACAACGTTGAGGAAAAAGTTTTGGGGGGTCGGCATATAAAATTTTTGGCGTGCTGTACAGCCGCACTCGAAAGGAAGCATATGACAATGTGGTAAAACGGGAACGTGTTATCACACTTTGAATCACAATTTATGTATAGATTAATTCTTTGAAAACACACATAAATGATGCGCGAATTTTTACATACCGATATACTCCAGTATATACATAATTTCCAAAAAAACGGTCCAAGGAGCCGATCGACATTCTCTACCCTTGAGTTGTAACCAGGAGTTCGACTTCGCTGATTTCGAATTTGTCGTTTGTTTTGGCATTGTATATGCTGTAATACTATTTAAATGGCATTCTTCCCATTTCGATCATAAGATTTGGCGGAATTCCTGAAAGTGTTACTATGCCAAAATTGACCTCAAACTCGGAATCAGCAGATCGAAAACATCTACATGGGAAAAAATTGCGGCCGTTTAAATTGCGAAATTTTGACGTCATGTGATTTATCTATATAAGAATATGTAAAGTCACGCAGTCATCAATTAGGATACCCTCCTTATGATTTTAAATCAGGACAAACGGCAGGAGTGACAAAATTATGATATAAAATCAAGCCTAAAAGTGTTACTGCTCGGTAAAATTTACTTATTTCAGTCCGACCAGTGATGGAGCGGCCGCTGTGATTGTCGTCAGTGAAAGATTCCTGAACCAAAATCCTCATCTCAAGAAGCAAGCAGTGGAAATTGTCGGTGAGCATTAGATGGATCTTGTGTTTTCGCTCTAAAAATATTACTGAAACATTTCAGGAATTGAGTTGGGCACCGACGAGCCGTCGGTGTTTGCAGAAAAGTCAAATATAAAAATGATTGGGTTCGATTTGATCAAGAAAATCTCGGATCGGCTTTACAAAAAGACGGGAGTCAGTCCGAAGGACGTTCAGGTAACTTTTTGAGGCAATAATGAATTGAATTTTTTGGGATTTTAGCAATCGTTTTTAGAAAAATTGGAGATTTTTAAACATTTTACATACTTTAAAATCTTGATAATTTAATTTCTATGCTTCCAGGTCATTGAGCTCCACGACTGCTTTTCCACAAGTGAGTTCATCAATATTTTTGAACTCGGCAGTGATTTCGAATGACATAATTATTAAAATTTTTAGATGAGCTCATCAGTTATGAATCACTCGGATTGTGTCCCGTTGGTAGGATTTTGAATTTTTTTTTGTGTAATTGTGTTTTAATGATTAAATTTTAAGGAAAAGGTGGAGAAATTGTTGACAAAGGAGACAACACATACGGCGGAAAATGGGTACATTGAACTTTTTACTCTTCGTGAAGTGACAAAATATTATATTTCTTTTGTTTACCTTATTAGTAGGTTGTCAAAAAAAGTGCTAAAACTGTCCATAGCGTTTAAAGTCAGAAAGCTTTCTTGATAAGCAATTATTTCTACCGGTGTTCTCTTATCTAAAACTGCACTTGAGTAAACTGATTTAAATCATAACTTATCTTCAGGCAAACTTCCTTGACCATATAAATTTCAGGTAGTCAACCCCTCTGGGGGCCTCATTTCCAAAGGCCACCCCATTGGTGCTACAGGCGTAGCTCAAGCTGTTGAGCTGTGCAATCAGCTACGCGGTCGGTGTGGTCCGCGCCAGGTGCCCAACTGCAAATACGCCCTACAGCATAACATTGGTGAGCTATAACTTTACCGTTATTCTAGGCCATAGCTCAGTAACCTGTGATTTTTATCTACTTTTTACTCGGATTAAGCGCACAAGTTTGAAAAGTTTACTTAAATTCACAGAAGTAAATTCTCTTTAAATTCCAGGCTCCCGGATTGTATTTCGAGCAGACGGGAAACCTTCGTCCGAAAATGGTAGTCAAAAATAATTTCGCTAGAGTTAGTCGCATTTAATCAAAAGCTTTTGCGCTTTACGACAATAACGTTTTTTGTTTGCTTTAGCGTTTGGCACTTATTATTTGGCATTTATCTCATAAGTTTATCCGAATTTGGACGCCCTTCGATGACTTACTAAGATCACAAGAGGATTTTCGTTGCACTAAATTTAGGTCTTTTCCGCAAAAAATGCAAATGCGGCTTTTGTGTAAAAAAAAAGCGATTTCAGCTCTCGTCGTCTGTTAATCATAGGCTCGCTCAGATAGAGAGAATTTTTGGATCGCCCTTACCGAAAAACTATACATGCACTTTAAAAGGTTTATAAGGTCGCCGCATTCCATTTTTATTGTGTTTGTCCGAATAAAGGCTTCATTATTAAGAGGAAACTAGTCCAAAAAGTCAATCTTTTTTTCTATTCCAGGAATCGGTGGCGCCGGTGTTGTGGCACTGTATAAATTGGCTTCTGAGAACGGCCAGCAAGGACCGAAACCGCAATCCGGTGTAAGCGGCTCGACATTCAAGAGCGACGCCATTTTTGAGGTGAGATCATATCATTTTAACATTTTGTTAATAATTTTATTACATCAATTTCTAGGAGATTCGAGGACGAGCTTCGGAGGTTAATTGGTTTTTATGGATAAATGGTCCGGAAAATAATATGTAAAAATTGCAAAATCCTCAAATATTAGAAATTAAAATCAAATTTTCAGACGGCGTTCAATTTTAAATTAAACGTTTTCTATAGAAAACAGGCTGTTCACAAACTTTTTTGTAACAATGTTTTAAGGAGAAAGATTTGGCGAAGCAAATCAACGCGTCCTACCGATTTACAATCACAGATTCAAAAGGGCAAACCAAGAACTGGACGATTGATATGAAGAAGGACACTCCGTTTGTAGGCGAAAACAACACTGACAAAGTTGACACAGAAATTGCACTCAAGGACGACGATTTCATGAAATTGGCCGCAGGCCAGCTCAAACCCGATCAGGTATTATTTTCCAAATATTTTGTTAATCAGTTTTACCTATGAATTAGTTCTAGCTTAACCCTCAGTTAAGGGCTCAATATCAAACTTAGACTTAGCCTAACATTTACGCATAGGCTCGTTTGGACTAAAGTCTGGAGGTATTCTACTTGAATACATTTTAAACTTAAATACCTCAAATATACCATCAAAATACCCAACCTGGGTATTTTGATTTAGGCTTAACCAAACTTTTGTCTTGGTCTTTGGCGTGGTCGTACTTATGGGCATGATCATTTCTAAGTTTTGTTTTGGTCCCTTATGCTTCGCGTACAATCAAACGCGTCAACGCGAGTTGAAAAAAGCGTTATAAAAATTAGAAAAGCAATTTGCAAGCGTTTTAAGGCGCGTTGAAGACGTTTTTGGCCATATCTACCTGTGCACATCACCTGTGCGTATGGGAAAAAGTTTTTCGGTAGATCTCGGTATGAGGAACGCATTTGCAAAAAGAATTTTTTAATACTTTGGTAATTGCTTTTCAAAAGTTTTAAAACGCTTTTTTTCAACGCGCGTTAACGCGTTTGAGTGTGCCCGAAACATTAATCGAGGTTAAGCTTGAGCTAATTTATGGGTAAAATTGATTGTGCGCAAATGTGATGTCGTATAAGGATGTAATATATCTATTTTAGGCTTTTATGCAAGGAAAGATGAAAATCAAAGGTTTGATATAATTTTTATATAAATACCGTATTTCCTCTAATTGAGCCCCCTATAATAGAGCCCCCTCCATGTAGTAAAAGACAGAAAATCGTCTTTCGTCTGCAAAGCAGTTTACATAATGACTTCACTATTTCTTCATTTCAAAGTGGTAAACAGGCTGACCAGAACAAAAGCAAAGCTTGTTTACTAGACAATGCTGTTGGCTAACCGCACAAATATGCTTTACCCGGAAATATGCTTTACCAAATGATTCGCTTGCTCAGTCTTCGTTTATTTCCATTATTATCGTGTCTGCTGCAGCAAATGCTAGAGCATCTGAAAAATAGAGCCCCCGGGGGCTCTATTAGAGGAAATATGGTAATAATGTGTGGGTCGATACTAATGGCTGGGCTATGTTTGTTCATTTTCGCACCAAAAATATCTTGTCCCTTTGAGAGTTGCACCTAAAACTTTGATTTTGCGAATAAGTATTTTTGGAACAAAACAATTCAGTGTAAAAAATAGGCTCAATTTTGGCTATTGGTGCCAAAATATTTTAGAGACGACACAAAACTAGCGCCTTTGGCGCCGAAAGAAATCGAATCAAAATTTGTTTCAGGAAATATCGTGAAAGCCATGAAGCTCAAGAATATTCTGGATCCCACGAAGCTGAAGTCTCGCCTTTAATCGAAAAATGGAGCGCATTTCCTACAATAATTCTATGACTCTTCCGTGATGATTTTCTTAGATTACTTTGACAAGAATATTGTCAGGTCATTATTAAAGTTAATATTACTATATGATTCAATAAATATTATTATTCAATAAAAGTTAAAACAGTGAACGTAACACGCAGCATTAAACATTGACATATGGCACGCAGGACACAAAATTTCCCGTTGTCGTATAATCTTTTAGGATCTAATATCGCAGATCAATTTTAACCTTTCATGCAAGGAAAGATGAAAATCAAAGGTTTGATAGAAGTCTTTATACAAACGTGGGTAGTCAATCCTTCAGACAACTAATTCCCTTGCTTGCAAACCACCTTGGGCCATCCAGAAATTAAGTGGTCTGAAGCGTGGAATGCCGAAAGACACCTAGTTAAGATGATAATTTCGGGTTTCGAGATTTTTGTAGGACAAATAATAGGAAATATTGATCTGCTGATCGGTATATTGCACGCAAGCTCACGATTCAAGGTTCTCGAGAATCAAGTCTGTTTGTCTCAAATTTTCGTCTTAAAAAAGTTGAGAATTTGAGACAAAAAGACTTAAATCTCGAGAACCTTGAATCGTGATCCTGCGTGCAATATACCGATCAGTAGCCCAGAATCTTAGCCGTCCCAAGCCGCTAGTACAATTGCCATTTAACGATAGTACCGCTATAAAATTGAATAAAAGTTTATTTCGTCTTAAAAATTGTACATGACTAGAAATTAGGACACAAAGCCATTTGGACTGCAAGAATTGTGTCGTTCATTGTCCCGCTTCACACAGCTGATTTCTTTCTCGATGGTTTTCAAGTTGCTGAAAATTTGCGCATCGCTCGCTCGGATTTCGGTCTGAAAATGGAAAAGTTAACCGTTACTTATAAATAAGTAATTACAGGGTGGCCCAATTTTGTGGTCGGTACTTCGTTTTTGATTATTGAAACATTTTTCCAATCATGTTGAGCTGATTTTTTCACACAATAAACTAGAAACTTGGTCAATTTTTCTGACACCAAACACACCGTACCAGCTTTTTTAAAAAGTCAAAAAATGCATTTTTAGAAAAAAACATTTTTTTGAAAATAAAAAAAACTTAATGATGATTTTTTGTTTATTTTTTGAGGTATCTGCCGGTGATTTTTTGCACATAGGGGTTTTCGGATGCGCTGATTCCGAGCCTGTAATCAGATTTTGGACGAAATTACAAATTTTGGCGTGTTTTTGGCATTCTGTAAAAACACTAGTTTTTGCCAAAATGATGTTTTTTCGTGCGATATTGAAAAACTGATAGCAGATTTGGAATCAGCGCAAAAAGTTACCCCAGAAACGATATTTGCAGAAAAAATTGCTTGAATTATCAAAAAATCACTTTTTAGACCGAGATGCCGAAAAAATTGATTTTTGGATAATTCAAGCAATTTTTTTCTGCAAATACCGTTTCCTCTTAAAAAATCAGCTCAACATGATTGGAAAAATGTTTCAATAATCAAAAACGAAGTACCGACCACAAAATTGGGCCACCCTGTATAAAATGTAATCCAAAATTCATGTCGCGTTCAAATTGGCGCCTTTTCTTGAAAATCATTTTTTTCCTTAAGTAATCTGCTTGGGAAAACAAAGGGAATAATTCTCGAGAAAATGCGGCAATTTGAACGCGACAGATAAATTACGCGTTGGATTTTATATTTGCTCGTACTGAAATTTCTCAGTTTTAAAATAATTTTAGGGACAAAGTACCCAAAACTTTCTCCACTAATAGTTCCCTGAGCATAAAAGCGTCCAGTACCTGTTCATTTAACCCTATGGACACATTTTCAAATATTTAACAAAACTTACAATCTCCTTCTTCAAATACTGAAACAGCTCCGTCCAGTTCGGGAAGCGCTTTTCCTCCGTTCCATCATTCAAATCCATTGTTGAAAAATTCGGTTCCAAAGAATTCACATTTTGAGCCTCAAAAAGCGATGTCGTCGCGAAAGACGAATTTGCATCGGTCGGGAAAGTGTCGCCTTCTCCGACGTGACTGCCACCGCTCATGTATCCCAGAGAAGATTGTAGCGGGCTGTTTTGTTGCGTCTCGTTGAGCGATCTGTGGACTTGCTCTGGAGACGATGAGGTCGAGGAGAGATCGAAGAAATCCTCAAAGTTTGGAGGCACCACTGGCGCCAGACCGCTGCTGTCACAATGTTGGCCCTTTGCGGAAATGCTCTCGTCTAGAATGGCGCCGGCATGGTTAGTCATCTGGAATGCGTTTTGAGATATTGCGGTTTGGAATTTTCAATCGAGTTAAACTTTTTTGCCACTAATTTTTCTGTATGTCTCCATCATTGGCTATAGCCGAACAAATCGAATAAACTTTGGGTCACTTATGAGTCACTTACACGAAAGTTAAGGGGAAGAAATGTGCTACATTTTCTTTTAAAGAATATTCATTTAAAAAGAGGACTGAAAATGCTAACAACGAATTTTCTTAGTATTCTTCATTTTATTAGTATTGAAAAATACCTTCAAATAAATCTCGGTAGAAGTGATTTGACATTTCAAAGGATAAAATTAGCCTTAAATTTTCAAACCTAATCGGAAACTACCTACCTGTTCTGACTATTAGTTTTAAAATTTCTATAACTCAACATACCTGTCGATTTCTCTGCTTCGTTGTAGACGAGGAATTCGAGGAAGAAATTGAAGGACAATAAATGCCCTCGTCTGGACTGTTTGCAAAACTGGTCGCAGGTTCCCAGCATTTCGAAGTTGACATTTGCAACTGTGACAATGACAGATTTTTTGAGGTCGGCGGATTGTACAAGGAGGTTGTCATCAACGGTGCTGGAGCATTTTCTTCACTCTCGATTTGGTAGTGGATATTATATGGAAGGAAAGGCCTCTCTTCGGGTTCCGGAAGTCTAAAGTTGACGAAGTTGTAACATTTTTGAAACATAGGATCCTCTTTTTAAAAATAAAATTAATAAATTTAAAAGTAGCGAATTTTTGCTAAGAAGCAGTTTTTGGTGAGGCTTTACTTAAAAATTCTTGGTTCTTGACGCCGCCAATCAAAACTTTCATCTGATAAAAGACAAAATTTCTATTTTATTCATATTTCAAAACATTCCGTAATTTTTTGATATGATTGAATGGAAAACGACAAAAATTATATATTGATTGTAAAAAACAAAATTTGGAACACAAACATTTCAGATATCAAAATCAGTGTTCAAAACTAACCTCATCTCGAAGAAAGGACTGGTGGCCAGCTGGTATTTTTGATTGCCCGACTCCTTCCTTTGACCGGATTTCTCGGGATTGCTGCGGAACTTCAACGTGGACGTGTTATACAATTTTCTCAAGAACTTCTTCGCAGACTGCAATGTGCCCGCGTTGCTGCTGCCTGGAATTGGGCCTCTCGGGTTTGAGGTGGGGAGTGGCGGCTTTGCGGAACAGTCCATCACAGATTGGTTTCCAAACTTTGGACAGACAGCAAATCTGAAAATGAGCGAGATTAATGCCTGGAATTGCAATAATTTTAGTTAAAGGATCAAAGATGAAATATTTGCATCTAGAATTTGGGTGCTTCAAAACTTCTTGGGACATTTTTGAGAAAATATAAAGGTCACGAAGCAAAAATGTTTGAATTTTTCAATTAAAAATATCGAATCTTGGAAATTTCACGCATTTTGGGACGTCAATTATCCAGCCACAATTTGTTTTCGCTGTATCGAATTTCATATCTCGAGGTAAAAAATCACAATCTCGCTAGGAGTGTAATCTATCATTGGAAGGGACCTCAAAAGGAAATTCTGCGGGATTAGTCTCTATACGAGAGTTATGCGCAGTGGCTTCGCCGCTAACAAAAAAAGTTTCCTTTGTAGCGTCAAAAACCTGCATTTTTGCCAGTTTTTGGCAAAAAAAGGCCATTTTTTGAGATCGCCGCTCCCCAATTTTTGCGGATTCGTATACCATCTTTCTGAGACCTACAAAATGAACTATCACAGACCCCTGTATCGGAGGAACAAAAACTTTCCTTTGTAGCGTCAAAAACATGAATTTTTGAACTTTTGGACAAAAAAGGCCACTTTTTGAGATCGCCGCTCCCAAATTTTTGAAAACCCGGGCCCTACAGCTCGAGACCTACAAAATGGCTATCACACACTCCTGTATCGGGGGAATGAAAAAAGTTACGCCGTGTGACAAACGAACGGACACGTGCGACTTAGGTAGAGTGGAATTTCTAAACAAGCAACAAACTTTTGGTGTTTTATCAAGCGGCTGAAAAATAAATTCAGCTCATTATAAATGGTTTTTGCCTTATGGTTTTGTTTTTGACTTTCAAATGGGTTTTGGACACAAAGATCTTTATCTGCAGACCCAGCGCTTTTCTGGTAATCAAAATTTATTCTAGCATAAAATCGATTTTCGTCCAAAGCTGCAAAACAATACCATTGTTCCCAGACAAAGTGTTGACATAAAACATTTAAAGAAGTTATCTACCGACCAGACTTTCATTTTGACGCTTTTCTGGTGATCTAAATTTGTTTAAAGGTGCGCGATTTCCCAATCCGAGACTAACCAAAAAAATTTCAAAATCAGGATTTCGATACAATTTTCCTAAAAACGTTTATTTACGAAAAGGACTTTTTCTCTTAAAGCGACATCGGTTGATGACGAAGAACCAGTGAAAAAGTTTTTCAGGAAAACTCCTTTGATTTTCATAAATCATCGAGCCGGTCCAAAATAATATGGATTAAGCACACTGGCTATTGAAATCTATAAAAACCGCGTTTTGTCTTCAGAAACAAAGTTCAGCTGACAAGTTATGCAGACATTTTTTATTTAAAAAAGATGATGAATAGCCAACCTGGTCGCATTATCCAGACTTTTCGTGCGCTGCCTCATATCCTCCGTCGGCTGGACTTTCCTCGACTTTGCGAATGATCGATCCATTGTACTGGTCTCGGCGAAGCTGCAGCACGGATCGATCACAAACACCGCCGGCTTTGATCCGGATCTGGCTTCGGTCAGCGGAGGTGTGGTCTGGGTTGGAGACGAAACTTTCTCGGGATTATATACATTCGGTCTTCGGGGCAGGGAATTGACATTGTACCGGGTTGGAGATTTGTTGGTTCTGCTTGTGGATATTCCGGATTTCGACCCAGTTCCTGGGGCGTTTCTAGGGACTGAACACTGGATGAGGCGATCGTTCAAGGCGTCCATGGATCTATTGAAGGATGGCTTTCGGCAGAGCCGGCTGTCAACAATCACTGAAAATTGAGATTGTACATTTGGATTCCTCGTTTTCGTTGAGCATAATAGGATCCATGAAAGACCTTTCTTGAGAGCCAGAACTATATTGTCGATATTTACATTAGTCAATTTTCGGCATAATAAACTCTAGAATCCAGGAACATATAGCGGAGCCAGGATTTGGGGTATCAACAGCAGAACACATAAACTCAAAATTTGGTACCTCTTTGAACTGTCTTCAATCTTCTATCATTTTGGAATAGTGTATCTGCTAGGCAGCATAGACTAAAAAGTTGGAAATACGATTTTCGCTACACCCCAAATCCCAGCTGCAACCCTGCCAAAAATGTTTAAAAATGAACAAGTAACGTAGCTTACCGTTTTCATACGTATTCTGCGCACAATACTGAACATATTCCGTGGAAGAATAGCAATCACCGCCTCTCTTTCCCAATTTGGTCCACTTGTCGGAACACTCGGAGCCCTGCCGCCTGAAGGGCCGCTCCACTGGATTTGGACTCATTTCAAACATCTCTGAAGGAGCTGATTGGACCAACTCTTGGAGGGAAATGCTCAGAGACTCCCGGATCGATTTCGACAATCGGACAGATTTTGGAGCTCTTAAAGTCGTGCTGGGACGCGTTTCGATCTGAATTGTCGAATTGATTTGCTGATTTGCATTCAAGGTTGAGTCCTTGTTTTTGCACTTTTCCGGTTCGAAAGATCTGAAAATCCGTTACATTAGAAAAGCTGCCGTTTTACGGGATCACGTGGAGGTTTTTGTAACGTATTACCTTTATTAACCCCCTCCCCCCAAAAAAATTCATTAAAATGGCGTAGAAAAGAGTTCCGACAGGGCAAATGGCGATTTGAATTTGCGCCAAAACATATTTGCATGCCAAAGGGGTTAAAAGGGGCCGCTGAAAATTTTTAATGAGGGGGATTACTCGGCAGGGGTCTCCTCTAGAGATTGGTAAAAAAAATTTGAGTGGGGCCTTATTAGAGTAAAAATTTTCACAGTCAACACTTTTCCCTATTAGAGGAGGCTCTGTTCAGCATCAAGAAAAGAGCCTCCTCTGATAGGGAAAAGTGTTGACTGTGAAAATTTTTACTCGAATAAGGCCCCACTCAAATTTTTTACCAATCTCTAGAGGAGACCCCTGCCGAGTAATCCCCCTCATTAAAAATTTTCAGCGGCCCCTTTTAACCCCTTTGGCATGCAATTATGTTTTGGCGCAAATTCAAATCGCCATTTGCCCTGTCGGAACTCTTTTCTACGCCATTTTATATGTGGTAGGAGGCTCATGGTAGGTGATAAAGGTGTTTTTAACCTCCCCTTGGGTACACCACCCCAGGTGTCCTAATACCTTTAGAGAATCTCCAACCCAATCCTCGCTAAATGAGTTTTTCCCATTAGAAAAGCGACGTAATGCTTCAGAGATAGGCTGAGATTTAATGGATTAGCACAAAGGAGGAAGCTTGAGCTGGATGAGACACTTAGCTGATTGCTAATTTGATTTCGGTTAATCCAGTTTTGTGTGCGTGGATCTCTAAAGTGTTGCGGTAATTTATTTTGCGAGAGAGAACGGTCCAAAATTTGGACTTCAAATTGTGGAAATTCCCCCAACAAAAGTGGTATTTTTCGGGTTCCCGAGAGAAATATTTGCGGAGTATTTTCGATACACTTTCATAGAGGAATAAAAAATATTGCTAAAAATTTTACGACTATTTTACAAAAAACGCGAACACATTTTTTGTCGAAAATATGACACTACCAATTTTTCCAATTTTGCTATTTTCCATCCAGCAATTTAAAAAATCGGACTAAACCCTATTTTTAAGAAAATGTGAAACAACAAAAAATTCAAAAAAAAATTCCACATACAAATTAAGCCTGCGAGAATCGAAAGGTTAGAAATAAAAAGGCAGAAAAGTAGAAAAATTGCCGAATTACCGGAATGTATTTCCTGGGGGTATTTTTTTCTCACTTACAAAATTAAAAGGAAATGCAAAAATAGTCAAATTTTTCAACTGGCAAATTATTTTACTTCCTCCTTTACCCATTTTTTACTCCTAACACCTAAAAAATCCATCGAAAATTCTTCAAGAGACCTGAGTCTCAAAAACTGGAGAAGATCCTTTGAAGATCTTCTCTCTTTGAAGATCTTCTTTGTTAAAACAAAAAGCGATATCCTTCGCAATTAATCCACACCTTGATCCACTAAATCAAATAATATCAAGGGCTATGGAAGGGGCAAAGGCACAACAATTATTGTCACTCATGTCCGTGAAAATGAGTGAAGAAATGTGGGAGAAAGTGTGGATTCCCTCTCGGAGGATGAGGATCTCGGGCGAAGGATGGTGCGTAGGTGGACCGAATGAATGAATGACTGGCTGCCCGGTTGGCTGAGGTTCCAGGATTTCGGGATGAGAAATGAGATGAGCAAGGGAAAAGGTGTAAGCACGGGGATTAATGGCAACAGGGAGCATTCCTATGACTAATTTTGAGCAAAGCCATCAGCCAGAAGCGATTTATTTGAAAAATAGGAACAAAAGTATCAAAACTGTGCGTTTAAAATTCCTTTTTAAGGTATTCTTTATTGTATTCCTGATTCACTAATCACACCTGTATCTTTAAAATCGTTACGTTTTCGAAGTGGCGCGTTTTATGTTTTTGTATTGATAAAAAATTATATGGCCAAGTTATCCACCAAAATTTTCATTAGACCCCTCACTAGAATCCCTTCCAATCTAAACAAATATTCAAGTGCAGATTTGCACTTCCAGGCGCAAAACAACCAAAAATAAAGCGCGCCAATTTGAAAATGTCGATTGATGATTATAGAACATCTTTAATTTGACAACATTATTGGATATGATTAATCGGATCAAGTAGGCTGGGAAGAAGGCCAATGTTCGTAAATGAGATTTGCTGGCCGATTAATTTTCGAGACTCGCAGATTGGACATTGCCGGAAGGTAAATTATAAGTTTTAAGGACTTCCGCCTCATTGAAACTACGTTTTACTCACTTGGCGTTCTGCCCAAACACCACTAAAGACTTCGAAAGTCCCCAAACTGACTTTGATCTTACCTTAAATTTAATCAGTCCAAAGGTATCCCAGAATATGCACGGACATGATTTTGAGAAAATTGTGAGCAGCGGAGAGTTGTGTGTAAGCACAAGGATTAGTGTTGAGGGTGAGCATTCTTTAGAGAAATTTTGATCCAGATCACTTTCCACTTCAGAGCCCAGCTAAAGACAAGGCTTTGAAGGATCAATTACAGCTCGGCGAGCCAAAAGAAATCCAGTTGGCTAACATGTGAGTCAATTTTTGGATATGCTTTCAGGAAGACTGTTTCGGTTTCGTAATCCTATAGATGAGATAGTATATATGAAGGAATGTGGGGAATTTATTGAATTTTGAGGTTTCATATGACAAATCTTTGACCAAACTGGGTTGGAAAAAATATTTTTGTGAAAAAGATGCAAATCTTGAATTCTGAAAATCCTCAAAACATGCTGTTTGCGGAATTTTAAAACCAAAAAAATGCGCAAAAACGATTTAAAATGTCAGTAAAAATGGCATTTTCGAGAAACATAGCCAAAAATTTGGATTCAACGGAAAAAAAAGCTATTCTTAGCGTTCCTTTCCCGGATACAAAGTATAACTAAGAGTTATACCTCTACCACTATAGTAAAGGTGGTATATGATTTCACTACCGCTTTAGCCAAAATGGTCATTACTATTCCAAAATCGCAACATGTTAGTGATATGCTTTTATCTCGACTAAAAGTTGCGGTGTTTATCAAAAGTCATCCATCTCGATCCCAGAAACATAATAATAATAGATCCCTCGAATTTTTGCTATAGCACTTATTTCCCTATTCCCGTCTCCTATGTAAAAACGCAAACAAATGTCCAGCGTTGAAGTGTCCACTACAACTATAAATCCTCTTAGTAGCACTATATACTATTGATAACTATTAGCAAGTGATTTAGGGCAGTTTTAAGAGTAAATTACGAAAAACTATACGAATAAGCAAGAAAAGGGCGATCCATCACTCAGGCCAGCCTCGCCTCCGGCTATCACCGGTAGAAATGAAATGAGCAGTGAGTCAAACGGCCCTTCAAAGGCCCAATCCTGGATGGGTACCTTCCAAACAGTCGCTTACACCAATTCAAAGTCAGGAACACATGTCTTTTCGGCGGCGGCGGAGGGTGGAGGATTGTTATTGACGACTAATTAATTGCCGAGCACTTTCGGGTGGGCAGAACAAAGGAGCCGATTTTTGAGCAATAAATGTTTGGGGCATGGATTTTGAGGTTGGGGTATTGATGACGGAGAAATGTGTTTTGAAACGATTGGCACGCTTTTGGTTTAAGGATCAGCAAATTAAAATATCTGGTGCCGTGACGCTCGGATGTTTTCTGAACCCGAGAGTTGGGAGGTCGGTATTCTCCAGTCTGAATCTTTTAGAGCAGACTTTTCCGGTGATATTCTCAAATCTCAATTTTAGGGTAGTAATATGAGGATTCACTCGCGTTTTGAATTTTTAACCAGTGATCGTGGCTTTTTGGAAGCCATAAATAGGGAAAACGATCCAGGAAAAACGGCATGCTAAGGTTAAATTTTTATTTCCTCCTACAAATTTTTGGAAATTAGAGGTAAGGATCTTGCCTACTACTACCACTTTGGTGGCCATGATAAGGTACTTTCTTCGGATACTTCAAGGAGTTTCAAGATTACCCCTTGACTTTTTCTGCATATGAGCTTAACCCTAACATATCAAAATTTGGAAAACTAACCTCGTAATTTTTAGCTCAGCTGGAATCTCTGAAGGCATTGCGGGAACGGAATATTTGTGTGAAAATCGCCTTGACGCCTCGCCAACTTTCCATGTGCCAAAGGCCACGGAACGATACGAGCTCCTTGGATGATACACTGAGTCAGGTTTCGAGGAAATAATCGCTGTGCTGAAACTGAGGCTCTGTGAATCGTTCAAAGTTCGCGAAGTTGCCGGCGACGTGAAGGCGGCCATGCCTAAAGAAACGTTTTTTAAACGTTGAAAGATACAGCGAATATTGCAACAATAAACAAAGGTTCAAATATGCTAAACATGCCGTAATCAATTTAAATTGCCATTACAGAAGATATTTTGATTTATAATTCGAGAAAAAAATTAGAGTTACAAAGTTTATAATTTTTAAACTAAAAACATTACTATTGTCCGAAATTCAAGACTTTTGTGCAATTTCCTTATTTTTGTGCTTTACGCTCAAAAATTTGGATTGAAACTTTGGATTCTATAGAGTAACATCGACGCAAAAAGCGGTTATATGAGAAGATATTTCGGAAAAAGAGAGTACAACAACCAAACCCGAGAAGGTCATGGGTCCAAGAGGTTGGGGTCATAATTTTAAACTAAGAAAAAGTTGGAATTCCAAAAATTCATTCCTATGAACGCGCATTCAAAATTTTTTTCTTGATTGTACCTCTTAAAGCTCCATGGTTATCCCTGACTCAGACTTGAAATTGGCTGTTGCAAAAAAAAAGAAGTACTATAAGGTCGTGCTATAAGCTCTGATTCTGAGACATTCTATACGGAGAAAATAGGATACAAACTCGAGGACTCATTCAAACTTGTGGAAATCCACTAAAATCCTAATGTTCCATTAATAAAAAAAGTACGCCATTCGCATTAAACTTTCCATTAAATTTAAGTATCAATAAACCGCTTAAATCCTCGATGAACATAACAATGAATAATGCATTGCTTGACATAACCTCAAAGACTACATAATAAAGAAGAGCCTGGGAAATGCTAAAGAATTTAGAAAAATGAACAGCTGAGGAAGTAAATAATATGCCTGCGGCTGAGGACATAAAATCAGAAAATAGCAGATTGCAGAAACAAATCGCATATATCGAAAATCCTCGTCAAATAGCTCAAAGCAGCGCTCTCACCCACGTCAAGAGTATTGGCGTTTTTAGAACAATTTTTGTCGCAGCAAAAACTCAATTAGCCCTCGCTCAAAACTATGATGAAAGGAATATCGGGGACGGGATTGTAAGATACGCTGATCCTTGTAAAACACCAGCGGAAGAATGCCTTTTAGGTGTTTTACCATGTTTCGAAAGATTCTTGACAATTGTACAAGAATATCTGCGTTTGAATTCGCGCGCTGTTTGAGCATCCACTTACCTTTGTGGAAGGGTGCAAACGAAGGGGAATGTATGCCAAAACAACGCGTCAATTCAAACGCGGATATTCAGCTTCCTCTGCCAGGGCAGTTAATTTTGGATCAGATATGAGAAATCACGCCACCTTAAATCGGAAAGGAACAAAAAATTAGAATTAATCAAAGATCTTCTCAAATTCTGTAAAAGAGAAAACTGAAACTCATTATAGACTTATGACGCACAAACTATCCTGAAATCTCTTCAGGATTTCAAACATAAAAGTTTAATGTATAAAAGAAGATCGTAAAAATCCTCTAAAGTGATATTTTCGTCATGTTGAAGTCTATGAAGTCTGAGCAGCAATGCGAGTAAATAGTATGCTGCTCATTCGAAGCATGAAAGCATGGAAGTGTTTGACGGGCGCCCTCCAACCTCAGGCCGACAGCCGCCGCGATAGGCAATCAAACCGCGAGCATTATTATATGTTTGAAGGAGAAAGGTCCCGTTAGATAGCTGTACAGATTTGGGACCCTGGCCAAGCACATTTTCAGGATACAGGCCCCTTTTATGACTTTGCTTAACCCCAATGCGAATAAACCCTTTTTGTGGTATGAAAGGGCATAGAAAACAGCTGATCGAAGTGAGAGAAGAAATAACGGAATAGCTTTGAGGAAGGAATTTGGAAGAATGTTTGTTGAAATGAAACACAACTTAATAGGAATTCCAAGACTAGGACAATAATTTTGATAATGTTCAAAATTTGTTCAATGGATCAAGAGGCGCTTTGCTAAGGAGTTTAAATTTCGCGCCAGCAAATCAAAATGTACCGAAGGGAAACGAAAGGCGGTTCAAATAATTAAATACAGCTTTAAAAATATTTGGAGCAAAGATAAAGTAGAAAAAATTCACTGAAGCGGTGAAAATTTGGAGAACTCGGGAAACTTGACGCGAATTTTTCCTCCAATTTTTCCCGCGAGGTTATAAAATTTGCTCAAAAATTCAGCCCGTAAGTTAGGAGGAACTAGGAAAATTTTGAAATCCAAGGGAAAATTAACTATAGTTTTTCAAATGGAAAATGTTTTTGAAAAACAGACAAACAAAGAAACTAAAAAATTATAATTCTGAGCCTTTACGAAAGAATCCGGACAGCTTGGACTTGAATGATTTAAACTTACGAAAGGTAGCTCTTTCTCAATGATTTTCTCGCAAATTGTGTGGTTCTAATTCTTGAAAAACTCCCAGAAAACACCAAAAACCCTTTCAAACAGATTAAAATGACATCCGCAGCGCTATTTTACGACTTTCTTAACCCCAAAGACAAACTATGAAAGCATTTCCGTCAAGGAGCATCCGAAAACAGCTGAAACACACAAACTAAAACGGCAGCACATATTTGTACATAAAAAGTGCAGCTGAACTGGCCCGACTCCTCAGCCATCTGACAGCAATCACACATTCGCTGATAGCGGTTTTTATAATACACTGCCAGCTCCCAAATCGCCGCCGAATGGCCAATGTGCTGGAGGGCGATGGCCACCCCCAGACCATTTTGTCCCTTTGGATGTCCCATCAGATTGAAGGGATCAAAACAGAGCGCCTCTAATCTGATCGGGTTTATTGGTTTATATTGACAATTGAAAGGCTTTTGAAGAGATTAGAGCCGATGTTGGGGGGGACAGGGGTGGTCGAACAAAAATGGGACTTTGGGACAAAACTGAAACGATTTCCGGGATTGTTTTCAAAACCAAATGCCATAAAGGAGATAACTGTAAATAACAGTCATTTGGTTTTCGAATAAAGGAATGCGAAGGAGCCATGGGCCAAGTTTCAGAATTTTTGGTTTAAAGATTCAAGCCTCTAGGAATTCCCCGGAAGTTTCTCTTTTTTCTGAAATTTTAGCTTCTTAAAAGTTTCAGTTACTCTCTAGCTTATCAAAATAATCCGACATTGAGTGCAATTATACTCAATTATTGCGATCTCCCAAACAGTAACGAAAAAGAGTGAGTGAAGAATAAAAATAAGTACGACCGTTACGCAACATAAAACACAGAACTATGGGAAAGTATCATATTATGATGTTTCCAATAATCTGGCAAGCTCCCTAAATTTTGCTGACATATATTCGGAGTGACAACTTTGCTGCGCAAATTTTGCGGTGATGGTTGACTGCTGAAAGAAACGGAGATATTGCCTCCTGGTTTATGAGGGCCGCTCGCTAATCCTTGCCGCCGCCTCCGTGCCTCGAAATTTGCATATTACAGCCAGCGCAATTTTATTGTTTAGAATGACTGCGGAGGGTGGTCGGGGCTGTAAATGGGGAAATTTGACTAGATGGTACTATAAACACAAAATGGAAAGGTGTTTGAGTCTCGAGATGAATATAGAAAGACTCTATGATTTTGAAGATACCTTTTATGTATGTTACATATTTACTTTGGCATAACGTCTTTACGCGAAAAATTTCGACTTTGAAAATGAACTAATCAACAATGAAATGAATTGTTGCAATACCAAAAACTATATAAAATGTTTCATGAGGAATGTTGTAGCAAAAATTGCTTGCCAATTATCCCAGTGGCCAAATGAGAGCGATGGGATAGTAATTGATGACATCTCCAACCTATGAATCTTAAAAAGGTTTTGAAGTTTGAAAATAAGCGTAGAAATGCTTACTCATAGGAATGATTACGTCATCAACAATAATACCTCCTTGTCAATTGGCCTGTGGGGCCACGAGCTAAATAAGCAAATTCGATCAGTTAAAAGTAACAAATTATGAAGTTTTGGCGAATTGACGGCTACGTCAACATCACCATGGAAAATATTTTAATATTTTTGAATTTCCGCTAAAATTTTTTGAAATTCCTGAAACTTAAAATATACTCTAAAAGTTGACGTCTCCGGAATAGGGGCATGTCCACATTCCGAAAAAGTGAAAGGAAGGAAAAGGAATCTGAATACCGCGAATTTTGTTTGACATAAAATCCTATAATTAAATCGAAAATAAAGTTGACCAAACTCAATTTTTGCGAAATGGAAATTAAAAAGGATTTCTTTTGAACGAACCTTGAGAACAAACCACTCAAGTGAAACAAAGAAAATGTTTCAAACGAAAAGACATATGTCAAAGATTAATACCGAAAATGACATGGGAAAATATTTTGTCCAGTGAGTTTCGATAACTGTTCTAAAAATTGACATTGGCTGTGAACGATTTTAATTGAGTGTTTAAAGCTCATGAACGACAGATTTTGCTGCTTCAGGTAGCAATTCAGCAATTTTTTCCAGCCAAATGGGATCGGGATCGGTTTTTGTGCAGATTATATTTCTGTACCAAAATGGGGCAAGCTTTTTGGTAAAGACTGAAATTTGGGTAAGCGATAAAAAATGACTAAGTCAAAATTTTGCCGCATTTAAAGCGAATACAGCATTTAGCATAAGCTTTTTATGTAAAGCCAAACCTTGATAAGTGCATCATCTCCATTTCAGCTCTAAGTGATGCACTTATCGATGTTTGACTACATTAATCACTCTCATGACATGACACTTAACATGGATCATAACTTTGAAACGCCTTTTAAACTCCAATTTCCAAAGGTCACGGATATAATGTCAAAGTGGCCGCTTTCTAATCGCGGAATAATAAATATTTCCAGGAGCGAGGGAGCATTTGAGAAAAATTCGAAGAGATTAATGGGACGGAAAATTGTTTTGTGGATGGGACCGCGGGCAATGGCGACGGCGGGATATTTGGTGGCTGGTCAGAAGATCGCTGGAATCTCTTTCCAGCTCTCCAACGGCGCTTTTTGTCAATTCCGTCGCTTGCGTCGAATATTTGGGCTTTATTGCGCCCTTTGAGTGTTTGCGCGGGGGGAAGGGGAGGGGGGCTTGTCTGTTTGTGTTGTATAAAGTGGCCTCCATTGCGCTTGCAAATATGTGCGAAATAAAAAAACACTCTGTACTTTGTCTCTGCTGTCTGCACTATTCTCTGTTGTACTTTTCGATAATTAGTCACAATTTGACGGGAAAGCAAGTTCGATGTTAGGGAAGCCTTCACCTTGTTAACTTTCAAGGTGAAGGCTTCAACAGTTTTTGAACAGAAAATCGGTGATGTAATTATATGGCGAGTTCAAACTCTGATTTAACACAATGCTTCGGGAGGTAATGACATTGAGACTACGAGTATCTAAAGAAAAGGTTCGGAAAAAAAGTAAAATTAGACAATAACCCCCTAAAAATTCAACTTTTTATGGTTAACCCCCGAAATTCGCTCACCCTGAAATTTTTTTCTGGCTACGTGCCACGTGACAAGTGTTGCAACGCGTCAGGAAATCGAAAATGCCCTAAAGGCGGCTCCGAAAAGGAGGCAACTTAAAAAGAGCAAGGCCTCCAAAATCGCGGCAGATGGTACAGCTCGAGGTCAAATGTAAGTAAATTTAGAGTTGACTCCTCACACATACGAGCCGGCATACAGAATTTTGTGATAGGATTGAATATTTCTTAATATAAATCAGGAAAAATTATGAATTTCGCCAAAAGGAAGTGGAAGTCAGCAAAATAGGCAAAAAATTCGCAACAATTGTCAATTTTTGAATTTTACTTCCTTGGATAAATAAAAATGAAATATATTTTTAGATTCGTTTTTTCTTGGCACCAATTTTTTTCTTCCAGAATTCCTTTTTCGTCCTAATATCGAAATGTGGCGCCAAAAACAATTTTTTCCCAACAATATCTCCGTTTTAGGCCAAACATTTTAACTTTTAACATTGGCGCAAATGAATATTCTGAAGCCAGAAAATGATCAATCCCAGCTAGCGATCCAAAATCTTGGTAATTTTTCAACACATTCCATTATCGCACGTTGGCAATCCTGAAAACAGCAAAGAAACAGCTCGACTTTTCGAGAGGCAAAGCACTCCAAAGAATTTCTCGCCAGTAACAAAAGCAAATGTAAAAACAAATCTCGAAGAAGCACAAAGTTGACAAAATTCGACAATGAATAGAACTTTAGTGTGTTCCCGGGTGAAATCCGTGCGCAGAGCAAATAAATATGTGGAACTTCTCGAGATTTGTCTTCCGAGAGGATATAGTCGCTCTCCGAGAAAAAAAGAACAGGTAGAGATTTGAGGTATCTCGTAGCCGTTCCTCTTTTGTTTGGTCTCCAATTGTTTAACCCGGGAACGCTTTCCCGCTTTTTGCGCTATTGCGGTTGCGCTTTCCTTTGTTTATATTTGCATTGGAAGTGTCGAAAAAAGTTCGCCGTTTGGCGTACTCTCATATAGTAGATCAAGATCTGAACATGATGCGAGACTGGTGACATATACATTTCGGGATTTGGTCCGAAATTGGAGAAACGATATTTCTGAGAACTTTTTCTTTCCTCGTTCTAAAGCAAAACAGACAGAATGCCAGAAAGTTAGCATTATTATATGCCTTCCCTAAGTCAGTTTACACTGTTTCATATCACAACAAAGGGGAAGATCATTTCGTTTATACCCCAATCCCGCAGATTGGGGAACAGTGATATCGAAAAGCTGAAAATTTCAGCTAGAAATTATTTGGAATTCATGTGAATGGTGCCTTATTTGGGCATTTATTAAAAAACTTTTTTAAGCACTCAAGAGATCCGTTTTATTCGTTCTCAATCAAAGTATGTGTGCCGTTAAATAAAACAATAGAAACAACAATTGAAAACGTTATTGTTATTAGTTTTTATTAGTCCAAATTCCTCTCTACGCCCCATTTTCGCTGAGTGGTTCCAATTCCGAACACGAGCTTTTGATTCCGTTAACTTCGAGGGTCGGCAGGTCCATTAGTCCGAGATTTGATGGAGTGTCATCGGGAATGTGGATTCCCACAAATAATTGGTAGAGCCAAACGCCCAAAGGGCCGCCGAAGAGTGGAGCCACGATCGGGATCCAAAAGTAGTAGTTGTGGTATCTGGAATCATACGATTATTATCCAGAAATAATATTATAAATATTTATTTGAATAAATAGAGCAAGTAAAATCCCCAAAGGGACTATACCTTAATAAGTTAGAATTGATTTTAAATTCAAATTTCAAAAGTTACTTACGAGAAAACCTCCCATCCATATCCGCCAAATACGAAAGCGAAGAGTCGTGGACCGAAGTCACGAGCTGGATTGATGGGATTACCCAGCATCATGCCATATGATGAGCCAACCACGAACAATCCGAGGCCAAAGAAGAGTGGTTGTAATCCGGTGGGAATCTTATTCCGTTTGTCGATTATGGCCGCTATGAAAAGGCAGAGTAGTGCTGTGCCAATTACCTGGAAAAAGTGTTCATTGATTTGGTTGAAACGATCCCAGAAAATTTAGCCAGTAAAAATTGATTAAGGTTTTATCCAAAAAAGTTTTGTGATAAAAAAAGTTCATTATATTCAAAATTGAGTATTCTTAAGGTCATGGATGGAAAAGAATCAACTTTCATTAATTTGCTTATACTTTTCATCATAAATTTTACTATTATTTTCAAGTATTTATTATTAAGAACATGGAAATGTCGAGATTTGTCTGAAGCTTTGTAATTCGAGAAAATATCATTCATGATATTCTCTATTAAACTTTTTATATGGAATTTCACTTTGAGGATTTCATCATTCCTTGCCCATCCGAGGTATTCTAGTTCTATTTAGCCAATGCCCTATATAGTTCTATTAGTTGCACTATTAGATGTCGCTAAGGATTGAAAAAATTTACTTTGCTCCGAATTATTTGGTGCAAAACGAAAAGTCTTTATAAGGATATATTATAAGGCTTGCCTTAAGGTGTTAAATATATTATTGTTTTTTGAACTTTAAAATTTATTTGGAGAAAAACGACAAATATGGAACAAGGCTAATATAAGGTTATATGCTCTAAGCCTAAGGTACCCTACCGCTATCAGACGTCATAAGCTCTCAATAACTAATACTTCGAAAATTTAAACGTTCACTCTCGGAAATCGCTAAAGCAATAATCACAAAAAATTATACCTGATCAAGAAAAGCTGACGAGTGGGAGATGTGTTCCTTTGGGAATGAGCAAAACAAACCGGCTGTGGCCTTGTTTCCCGTTATCGTTCGGATTCCACCAGTGAAGTTTTGTATTTGATCTGAAAATAATCACAACAATTCATCAAGTCAAAGTATAATTAAAAAATATACCGGCATAAGCCCAGTAAGTCAACCCGGATCCAAGGAAAGCTGCAATGGTCTGAACGATGGAGTAGTAGAAAAAGTGTACCAGCGAGAGTTTTCCGAGAGTGCACATGGCAAGGGACACGGCTGGGTTCATGTGGCCACCTAAAATGTTAGCCATAATTTTGGAATGATCTTGATATACAGAATATTGAGTACCGCTATCCGCGGATAATGGCAACATTTATGAGATAGTTCCATGTTTATAATAAAACATACATAGCAAAAATTCTTACCTGATGTTTTGAATGTTCCATAGACGCAAAGAGCCACGAGAAAGCCCCATCCCAAATGCACGTGAGTCCTAAATATAAAGTGAATGAAAATCATTTATAACGGTTGTTTCAGCATAAATGCATGGAATCTAACTGTATAAAATACAGGTAGATATTTCAGAGCTGTAATTCTTTCTGGTTTACATAACGAGCTATTCGAAATTGTGGCGCCAAACAAATACACTTTTGAATCAGCGCCAATCGTTTCGAAGAGCTTTTTATATAATTCCATTTGAATTACAACCTTGGGAACTCTTTCCTTGGCTGCGACATTTCCGCATGGAATTTAAAGAGAAAGTAAGTATTGCATAGAAATCTGATTTCGTAGTGAAATTGATCAATATAAAAATTTATAAAGTAAAGTTTCATCGTTATTATCTCATGTAAAATGTCTCGCTTGATAATATTTTTTATGTGAATTTACTGCAAATAAAGCCCTAGAAATTCTTACCTTTCCTTTCGAGGTGAAAATCGAAAAGCCAAAAATAGAATAAATTTTGGAACTTTAGTCATCATTCTCTTATAAAGTCCGTTGGGATTAATCTTTTCTTGGTCAAAATTTTCAGGGATTCCAAAATACGCCTAAAGAAATCCAAACCCAGTGAAACAAAATGATCGAAAAATGCGCTTACCATGTATTAAGTTTCCCTTCACTGAGCACATGCTGAAGCACAATTCCGGTACCCGCACACTGAAATATGAGAAAATTAATTATAAAATGACAAAAAAAGGTCAAAAACGTACCAAAAGTAGTGTCGTAGCAAAGAACTCTGATAACAAATTCACCAAAAGTGGGTCTAAAATGAAATAAATGATCGGTATGTCCATGAAATATTTTTATGAAGGAAACTTACTTCTGACGCGAAATCTGCGACGTAACCGTTCCGGGAACTCTTCGACTATGGCCATTCTCTGAAAAGTATCGTTTATTTTCATGATAGAAAATCGTGATCATAAATTATCGATAAGATTCAAATTTGCGCCCTTTTCTTGTGAATAATTCTCTTTGATCTCAAGCAATCTGCTTGATTACGTGAATGACGACTGTTTGAATGATCCTCAAGAAAAGGCGCATTATAATTTGATCTATGATTTATGAAGACGATTTTAAGTATGTTATCGAACCGTTTATAATTGAAAGCAACGGAAACAAATGCAACAAATGATAAGAAAGGAATGTAAATAGATTTATAGCACTAATAGCGTTTATTCACAGTGATTATTTTTCGATAGCTTTGCAAAAATAGGAAGGCTTTTGCTCTCGCTGTGCAGAATTTTGCAGTAAGAAAATTGAGAATCGAACTCCTTTAAAAATATTTTGAAACGTGAAATCCTAAAAATACTAAAAACATTAAAAATAGAATTATTTTTTTAAACATTAACCACATCTTCCTAAATAGGAGAACGAAGCTTTTGGAAAAAATAATACAGACCATTGGGAACCCATTATATTTGTCGATATCTAGGTTTGAGCCTACAATCTAGCGCCGGCAAGGCAGGTGCTTTCTATTGTACAATCAGTACAGTAATAAGTAAGATGAATAGAAATTGTGCACAGAAATCAAATCGGGAACCAGACGCATCAAAGTTGCAAAATTGTGCTCTACTGGATTATGCAAATTTGCGACCAAAGACAATACACTTGGACCGGAACTGTCTGCGATTTCCATCATAATAACTTCTGTGTTCCAAAAATCACAGAGCAGGACTGACAATAGTATAAGGAACGAACGGAAAATGGGCAATACCCCTCGGGGAAAATCTTAGCAGAAGAAATACCCCAAGGAATTCCAGTTTTCTTCATTGGTTTAAAAATACATGGTGCTTCAGGATCTGGGTTGGCCCGAGAATATTGTAAGGAGTATTTCTCTGAATTTTTAAATTGCAAAACCAAATTCGGCTAAAATGACAAAAGGCCACAGAGCCTAGAATATTCTGTCTCTCAAAAGTAATTTTATTAGAATGAGTTTCTCCAAACTTTTATGCAAACCCAACCTCAGTTTATATACTTGTTAGAAAGGATGTGAAAGATATGGACAGATTGGGTGTTGCCTGTGTGCAAAGAGGAACGAATGAGCATATGAGAAGAAAGAGTAAAGGCTGTCTGGGCCGGCAGCTGGCGGGATTTCGAAAGAACTGCGCCATCGCCGCAATTGTATGGGTTAGGAATGCCCATTTGCCGGGAGCATAAAGCTTTGTGATCAGTGATCATTGATGTGTGACGTGGGCTGGTCACTCCAAAAAGTGAGGTAGAAGCAGAAAATTTCATAATCGAAAAGGCAAATCTGTGATAAATAAGCTAGAAAGGGATCTAACGGATGGGTCTGATGAAAAATTGCAAGATAAATGTAAAGATGTGGAAAAATCTCTAAAATACGTAAAAATGTCCAAACAGTATTCATTCAAAGGATTCCTGAAAATTCGTGGTATTAAACTGTTTCTCCGAAATTTCAGAAAACGTCAAATTTTGCTTGAAAAAACATCCGTTCCTAACATTTCATTAAAAATTCCTTAACAATACTTCATTAAAAGTCCTCCATACGCCCTAGCTTATCCGATAAAGAAATATCCGAGTTCAGAAAATTTCAGGATTTCGAAACGGCGAATGAACATTTTGTTAGAAACGTAAAGAATTTTGTTCTGTGATCATTGATGTTTGATGCGGGTTGGTCACTAGAAAATGAACAAGTGTGAGGAAAAGCAGTTATGAATAGGGCCAAAAATTAAGAAGAAGCACAAAATGTAATGAAGTAATGTTTGGCTTTTAGACATTCGTCGATGGTAAAAAGTCTAGCTTCAAACTAGTTTTCCATCATTCAAACACAAACGTTTTCTTTGTGTAAGTTTTAAATGTGTTGAATCGTGATAAAAAATAAGCGATTTGAAGCAAAGAGAAATTCAATCAAAAACATATCGCTATTTGGATGTCTTTACTCCTGTTAAAAGCTATGCCTGAAGATGTGTCTGCATAGAAATAAAAATGTTGGACAATACAATCTGAGTAAGGATTCATAGGCGGCAAAAACTTTCAAAACTTAAACCGACATTGGCCAAAAAGATACACTTCTCTCAAATACACATAAAAAATGAACAAAGAAGAAAGTGAAATTTTTAGGATGGCTGTCAAGATATGCCTCTAAGACGATAAAATGAATAATTGGCTTACATTATAACAAATCTCTCCTAATATTTCGCAACAATATGGTTGAGAGTGCTACAAAACCAAAAAAAGTTTTTTCGGTTAAAGTGCTAGAATACAGAAATCTAATTTGGATAAGAGCAAAAACAATGTGACAGTTTCAAATGTCGAAAAAGTACCTTTCTTTTTTCGAAGTAAACGTCGAAATTATCGAATCCCGACATAAATTCCAACAATAAATCGCATAAAGTTCACTAAAATAAAATATTTGAATAAAATGCCAGACGTATGAAAAATCGCGTGCGAAAATTTGAATAAAATGTGTCTTTGTGAAATTTCATACCAGTTTTTCTCAGAGTCTGAAACGTAAAATACCGTATTTTCTCTAATTGAGCCCCCCCCTATAATTGAGCCCCCCTAGAGAAAGAGAAATAGCGTGTAAAAGTGAGAGGTTAGAGAAAAATTTTGCCCGAATTTGGGGGATTGAAATAATTAAGCCCCCGGGGGCTTAATTAGAGAAAATACGGTAACTGGACAATGCTTTAATCGCAATAAAAACGTTAATACATTCAAACGTTCAAATAAAAAATTAGGAATTTTGGGAAAAAAATATTGCAAAGTTTTCAGATATTTTTAGTACAATCTTTTTTGAAAATAACAATGTTTTGAAAATTTTGTACGCGCCTCATCTAAATTTTTTATTATATAATAGGTACTTTTATAAAACTTTCCATTATCTTCTCTATAAAAAATATATGAAATATTTTCCCGATATAATTCTTTCCCAAAATAGCGGAATAGTACCCAAAAAAATTGAGCCATAAAAAGTCGCAGACATAACTTTAATCAAAAATTGGAACGAGAAGATTAAAAATTGAAAAGCTAGACAATTTACGCCTTTTTTTGTGCTAAAGAGGGAACAAGCCAACTTTTTCAATCAATCGGAATCGAGAGCAAGCCTTTGGCCTCGCATACCGCAAGCTGGCAAAACGGAATATGCGTGCGAATTTGAAAGTATCATTCAAATTTCTGGTTGTATTTTCCTAAGCAAAAATGAGTGCAGAGTCAGAGTCCCGACTAGAGACGGCGGCGAACGAAATTGGCTTGAGAGTTGGGCCTTGCCGCCTGATACTCGAGCTGTTGCTAGAGGAAAAGGGGCACAAAGAGAGGAGGAACGAGAGCAGAAAAGAAACATGTGCCACCTTCAGAGAGAAGGACATGGCTTTGTGCGCTCCTCAGCCCCAACCCAATGCTTTTTCTCTTACTCATCGCCGCTCTGTATATAAAAAATATGTCCTTCCTTGTCGCTAATTCTCACCAGTCCCGCTTTAAGAATATGAGTTGCTGGAGCAACAGTTGTTTTATGAGGTCGTGTGACAGGTAAAAATATGGAAATACAGAAATGAAAATTTGTGGAATTAAAGTGGTAATAAAAGCGAAGATTCAAAATGAAA
Source organism: Ditylenchus destructor (assembly GCA_022814885.1). Lineage (NCBI taxonomy): Eukaryota > Metazoa > Nematoda > Chromadorea > Rhabditida > Anguinidae > Ditylenchus > Ditylenchus destructor. The sequence continues at coordinate 836,828 of JAKKPZ010000018.1, read as the reverse complement.
GAAAAACGAAGAGAGTAAAAGTTTCAGGATGGCAGTTAAGAGTGGGTGCCAAGGCGAGGATGTGAAAGAGACATTTATATGTCCATAAAAAGAAAATTTAGTTGCCCAAAAAGTGCCTGGAGGCTTTAATAATTGGCTTACATTATAGGAAAACTATCCTAATATTTATCGCAACAATATTGTTGAGAGACTTATGGAACCAACAAATATTTTCGTTATTAAATGATAAAATATGGGAATTTAGTATGAAAAACGTGATACTTCTCTCATTCTCTGATTCGAGACATGCTGAAATAACCTGCAGAAAAATTAGATGACACCTGACATGGTTGTCAAAACAGATAAAAATTGGCTGGATAGATAAAATTTGACCTACAATATATTTGATCTGACTTGTGTATGTCTAGACGGCAATGAAATTTTGGTGACAAATTCAAGAAAACATATTTTGTCATTTTTAATAATGTTGCCAACTTTTTCAAAAATTCAATATCCTTGAAACTATTTTCTGAACTTTTTCTGCATCAAAAAAGAATACCAAACTGAAATTTCGTGGATCAGCTCAACCAAGTAAAATTATCCTAGTTCAGAGTCACTATGACTGTTCCGCGGCAACTGCCGCTAAATAAATAGACGAAAGGTTAAATTTGGGCGGCAATAATTCAATGTGAGGTGATTATGAGCGTTCCATTGGGCCAATAAAATCAAAGTTTTTGCTAAAGAGAAAGATAACGGAAATAATCGATATGCTTCCTCAGCGGAGCTTAATGGCTAATGCACACAATCGCTGGCGAATGAATGAATGGAAATTCAACGAAACTTCCCTTTTCAGGAACACAAAACAATAATTCATTACGCACACCATATGACCGAATGATAACGGAAAGCTATGCAAATGATAGCGGAAAATGATTTGACGATAATTTTCGACAGTAAATAACGGCTTTGCATTAAAATAAAGAAATTTGAGACAAATATGGGCAAAGAAAGTGATTATATGGTAGTTCCAAAAGTGATTTTTTGTGGAAGATGGCAATACAAAATTGGGCAAAAACAAGGGGCCGTCAAAATCACTCACGAGACGAAAAAGGACTCATTGAAAATATCAACCACGTTTTGTTTTTCAAGCTTTAATCACCGTTATTCAATATATGGAACATTTGCTTTATGATTCATCAGAAAATCTCATCTGAAGTATTTGCAATTGAAAGGTTCGACTAAAAGTCCTTTCATTATTTCCTCTTATTTGCCGGCAATACAGTGCTAAACTTTCGTCGGCGATCTATTTTAAGCTTCCCAGACACCTATTTGTAAGGATCGAAAAAAGGCTTAGCCGTCCCAGACAATTTACCCTTCTCTAATGAGTGTAAATAATAACGCTTGAGTGGAAAGTGAACCGAAGACCATGAACAAAAGTCACCTGCGAGTTCCACAGCTGACAAAAGCGTTTAAAATTTCCGATTCCGACAATTTACGGCAAGACTGAACCAAAATCAGAGATCAAAATTCCATGTAAAACCTCAAAATCGGAATGTTCATAATCCGAAACAGAACCGAAACTTTCAAGCTTTTGGCTCGCCTGAAATTAAAAAGTTTCAGGCTGCTTTCGCTTACCTAATTCTTAAAATCGGGATCAAGATTCCTGAAAATCCCATCACATACAGGGTGCGCAATCATATTAATACATCAGGAATGTATTGATTTCCGAACCATAAAGCTGATTTGTATAGTTTGTTTACTTGTAATCCGAATCAAAAAATCTGATTTTTTGATAAAAGATGGAATTTAAAATTTATATAATATCCCAATTTAGAACATTTTTGTTAAATATATTAAAAATAAAAACCAAGAATTTTACCTTTACAAAAATCAATGAACGGATTAACCTTAGCCAAGACTGAAAGTGGAACTGGCCAAATACCTCTCTTCCCCCAAGGCTCTTCTCTATCCCATTTATTGTTACAGGGTTCTAATGTTCCTCTCACAAATAACCAAGTACACTCATACTCACTTGCACCTTTTGAACACCGTTATTTTTAGCCAACACTGTAACACCTATTTGCCTCGGTTCGAGATCCCAAAAACACACAAAACTAAAAAATTTCAGACTCAGCCCTTCGCCGCTATCGATTTGTAAACAATAACGAGCCGTTATTAACGGTAAGGCGAGATCGAAGGAAAGGAAGATAAGAGTGAGGAAGTAGAAAAGTCCTTGCATATTACAACACCACGTGAGCCCGGCACCAGCATCAAGACCGAGTGTTTCGGTCTGGGCTGTAATGCTACATTTATACCTTTTCTAATTGCTGCAAATTTTTTAGCAATCACAAAGACTGCTGCAGCATATCAAAAATCGTGCAAGTGCAAAGTTTAAAGCACAGGAGACTGCTGGCAATGACTTACCAAATATGGTCTGTCCCACCGGCCCATCATCTTTAATTAGTCGGTAAGTCGTCAAGGCGGCAATTATGACTTTGAACAGTGCATTGTTCTTGAATAGACGTAGATAGTGGAATGATTGAGCGTTTAAGAACGGCAGGTAATAAATAAAAGTACGTTCCAAGCTTCCTAAAAATTGCATTGAAAAATTGATTGGAAGAAAATGGAACTTGTATGGAATCTTGCGCCGGAGTTTCGTTTTTTGGAGTCGTTGAAGATTTCATTTTTTGTATTTTATTGGCATTAAGCACAAAATAGGTAATATGCATTGAAATTCGATACAAAATTTATTGAAAACGCGGGTACAAAAAATACGATATTTACATTCGAACAACGAAAAAATTGAGAACGCTTCGAACAAGTTCCCTGTAATTACCTGGGTATATAACATGAGAGATCAAATGCTCTGCACTTTAACTACGAAACTCCGAACGTTGTCTTGTCTTTCTCATTTCAAACATGGCGAGATAGTGTTCTTTTCTACGGGGTAGCGAAATAGACAAAAAATTTTCATAGTTTTTGTGGAAGCGACTCTGTGAAATATGTCTATTTCTCTAGCCACCAGAGAAGAAAGAAACTATCTCTCCTCGTTTGACAGAGGAAAGATTCGTCAAACTCGTTCTGCTGTAGCGGAAAATTCAATACAAATTTTTATATGGCAATATATCAATAAATGTTTTTTATAACCTTCTCAAAAATTATTTCAGGCATTTTTTACTTTAATAAGTAGTAAATATATATGCAATCTAAAAAACTTTCTATTACCGGAGCACCAAAATAGTTCATCCCTGAATTTTTAGTCATATCCATAACGTTGCGAAAATTTTTATAGCATGACTCAAAATTTAGGTTGGATATTCTTAGCTCAGGTTTGATAAAACTTTATTCAGTTGAGAGTAATGAAATATAAACAAAGCTTCCATCGGCCCCGCCTACTTTTTATTTGTCATAAAGTACACATAAAAAAATTTCAACAATAAATTAACGAAATAAATTAAATGGAGGTGATGTGGAAGATAGGCGAGATTTTTCGCAGTGAGAAAATCGATTTTTCGTAGAGAGTGCAGGAAGGAAGTGGTAAGAGGAAGAAGAGCGACGACAGAGCGATCGTTGGCTGTTGACTTTGGGAACAATCGAAATATGCGGTGACAATCAACGGAATAAGGATCTGGGAGAGTAGAGGAAAGTTCCGATTACAAACGGTAAACAATAAATAAGGAAATGTGAGCAAAGATTTAGTGGTAACGTTTTTGACAAATTTATGGATTCCCTGCTCGATTGGCTTTTGGTTTCGCAGTCGTTTTGAGAAAGTTGATGAGATCGCCGATGAAATTTCCTTCGTTGCCCAGTCCGCCCTAAATGTAAAAATTATAAATTTTTTTGTTAAGATAAAAATTGAGCGTAGTTTCGTAAATTTATCAAGGCCTTCACTCTAATCAACGCTGTGGGTTTTAAGTAGAGAATCTTCAGTTTCTGAACTATTTCCAGTACATTGTTAGATATATTATGTTAATAGTTGCCAATTTTAAATATCTTATTGTTACTCAAAAAGTCATTCTTTCTACAAAATGTTTCAATCGTAAAAATAAGATCAGCGAACAAAAACATACTCGAATTGTTTGATTGTTGCCCATATTCAAATTTGTGCCAGCGACGACGCCTTTTCCTTTCTCCACTCCATAGGTCGAGTCTGTGCCATATTCTGTGCCGTTGACAAGAACGCCGCCCTTTGCTGAAATGACATTTACCAATTTTTGATTCCTAAACTTCTTTAGGAAACGTTCTTTTATAAAATTTTGAAATAACTTTTTTATTTAAAATATCCACAAAAGCGTACCTGCTTTTCCCAAAATTTTTGAAATTTCCCGAGCAAATCAATTATGCTTTCGGGATTACCCCGTCAATTCTTTTAGTTAAGAAGGAAAAGGAAAAAGATTCATTTTTTATCCTAAGTAATTTCCAGAACACAGTTAATTTTAGAAACTTTTAATCTCAATTCCAAAAGTTATACAACGTTTCCATGGTTATACTTACATTTCGTCGTAAAAGTTCCATTTTTGTCGACATTTATTTCCATTCCGGAATTTGATCCATACCCCAGCACATTCAATCCATTGTTTATGCCAATCACGGCTCCGCCCTCTGGCATTTTTGTGATATTCAAACTTCCGAATGGCAGCGGAATCTCAAACGCTGTAAACAAAAGGACCATTTTTATTTGCTGAATAAAACGCTAACTGGCTAATAATAACTGCTAAAAGCTAATTAGAAAAGATAATTACCTCGACCACCAAAGAATACGCTTAATAGCAAGAAAATGTGAATTGTCGATACCATTTTTGGACTGACGCTAAAATTTGCAACGAAGAAATGACCACACGCAGTTTACTATGCACTTTGTAACAAATACTGAATGAAACTCCGAATGAGGACCGAACTCCAACGTGATCGGAACATTCTAGATTAGATATAATGAAAACTGTCCATCAGGCTAATCCTCATCAGATTATGCAAATCACATAAATGCACTCTTTTCTCAACAAGATACCGAGAAAGGTCATTCGGTATATCTCTAATGATACTTGTTCAATTCAATCACATCACAGAAAAATTGGATTTTCAATACAACCTGAGGGATATAGGACATTTCGACAAATCCTTATAAAAATGGTTATTCAGTCTAGCGCTTAAGCCTAAGACCAGGGTTGCCATAGACTCGGCTCCAAAAATAAGAACATTTGCCTCAAAAACTAAGATTTCGGGGTCAAAAATAATTTCTATTTTTAATTAATTCTATTTATAATTTCTTCAAACCATAGGGCCCCCTATGGTTTTTTGGCAAAAATTTTTTCCAAGTGTATTCTTAGGGGTGCATTTTTTCAAATTTTTTTCCAAGTGCATTCTTAGGGGTGCATTTTTTCAAATTTTTTCCAAGTGCATTCTTAGGGGTGCATTTTTTCAAATTTTTAAAATTCGCGTCGAAACTATCATGCGAATATTTTTATTCTGCATGAATGAAAAAATAGCGCCGCAGGCGAAAATTTTTCAATTTTAGGCGATATTCATAAAAATTTGCACTATTTTTAAATACTTGGAGAAAAAACGGCATCCAAATAGCGCCGCAGGCGAAAATTTTTAGGAAAAGTTGCTTGTATTTCAAAAATTCCCATTTGGAAATGGAAATTTCGTGAAAATAAGGACAAAATAAGAACATTGGCCAAAAATAAGAACAAATCTTAGAAATAAGGACATTTTATTTTTCTAAGATTTGGACCCTCAAAATAAGAACAAATCTTAGAAATAAGGACATATGGCAACCCTGCCTAAGACTAAGCCTAAAATAACGGTTAAAATAAGGAGTTGGCGAAATTAAGGATTTGAAATGTCCATTTTATAAGGATTTGGCGAAATGTCCGTATCCGGAACTCAGTGCTTCTTAAATTACCGGAACATAGCAATAAACTTTTTCTATGACCCTGATCAATTTATCCGTCAAAAGGCTGCTTTTTTCGTTTTAAAGTAAACCGTTAGCAATTCAATAACAAAACGACTTTATTCCTCCGTACATTTTCTACAAATAATGAACATTCCAAAAAGATAGATTATTGTGATGCCATGTTTGATCTTTTTGCAGCTGTGTTTAAAATAAATCAACGATGGGAGCCAAAAGTCGCTCTGTGCTGGATTCCCCTCAGCGTACTTCATTGTTTTCGACAACGTTATTCAGCACCGGTCGTTCAAGATCCGCGGTGTTGGACAGTCTTTTGAGCATCTAAATTGAGAGAGATCAGTCTCAAACTTGAAAACAGTTCATTTTTTAATTTGTGGCTTTTCTTCGATCCCGAATCTGTAAGAACCCATAAAGTCGAGATAAGCTAGAGCTTTCAGGCGTAAGCCAATGTTAAGTTATATCTAAGGACATTTTAACTCAATCTCAGGGCTAAGCACCTGAAAAAGGTAAAAGTTGGCACCCCCATCCCAACTGGGCCGACATCTTTTTAAATAATGGTGCATTTTCAAACAGTAATAATTGCTATGAAGTTTTACCTCATTTCTCGTCCAAAAGCTATGCAGTCTGTTCCACCTGGGGAAATTGTATGCGCGGACTTCCCGCCCGAAGCTCAGACTTCCACTGTCTGGCGCAAATGCTCTCGGCTCGTGTCTTTCGCTTCTGTACAATGGCAGTCTGAAAGTTGGATGCTATAATTCCACAGCATTTTTGGTAGTTTTGCAGTAAATCAATGTTTAATGATCCTGATAACAGGCAACGTAATGATTCTCTCCTTAGGGAATATCGATTGAAAATGAGAACATTAAGATCAAAAATTTGCACTCGTAATTTCATGCAGAATCTGTATTTCAAATCAATTTTTATCGGAAAAGCCTAAAGTATGAAAATTGAAAAAACTGCAATTGAGAAAAATTTTTGGGGTAAAGGTAAACCACAGGTGAAACAGTTCTGAATGGAGGACAACTGATCTAAGGACAACTCTGATGATGTAAGGACCCTTAGGATCAAGCTTAGGCTCGAAAAGGGTTCAAATATGCGCCAATCGCTGGCAACATCTGGATGCCGGATCAGGGCTGAAAGACAAAAGGCTTACTCTTGCAAGACGAATCCGTCGGCGGTTCTTGAAGTGTCTGACAGTAATAAAACGAATAAATATGCGCAGAGAAGTGAATTAATCGCAGAGAATACAAAAACTCTTAGTCGGATCATCATTTTGTGTCTGTTTATGGATTCCCACCAAAGCGCTGATTGCAAATTGCTAAAAATAAACACATAAATAATCCGTTATAAGTCACTTAAATGGCAAAAATGTCACAACCGCAAACCAACAAAATGAAATACAAAGTGCAAAGGCCATAAGTGTTGCCGAGTAAAGGCAAAAGCGAGAATGCCGCTTATAAGAGGGCGGGATAAAAGTGGGATTTTATATAGGAAACGAATTCATTTCCGCAGATATCGCAAAATAGATAATGTTAAATAATAAAATTGATGATACGATTAACCAAGATTTTTACAATAAGTGGCATTTGTGCTCGGCCCTTCAGGATTAGATGCTAAAACCTATTTTTTCATATGAGCCATTTTCTATAGCAATGCCGCAATGTGTATGCGTTTTATGTCACAGAAAAACTGATTATTCCGCCCGGACCGCAATCTGGCCCGATTCCAAAAGAATATACAGAGAACATTCGGGTTGATCCGGGTTTTAATTTCGGCTCTGCCCAAACCAATTTCCAGACCCAATTTCTTGATCATGCCCAGTGAATTTTCTGGCATAACCCAGGACAAAAAGAAAATCTCTCCAACAATCAGCTTTTCATGGAAAAATAAGTTCTTCCTGAACACACTTTAAACTTTGCAGCGAAAATGTCAGTTTGGTCAAATGGATCCTGGCTGCAATCCAGGAATGCTTCCAAAAGCCAAAATGTGTATATATAACCCTAATTTGGAACATTCCGCTTCTGGAAACATTACGAAAGCTTCAGACTGACTCGTGCAGGAAAATGACCAACACAATAACAAGTTTTTCTGGCACTTCCAAGAATCATGAGCCAAAATTTCGTGTTGCCGGCCGCCCCAAAAGTGGACTTCCGAAGCGGAAGACGACCCTCGCACAGGGCAGAGCCCTCGTTTCGCTCCCAGAAAATCTTGTGCAAAGTCAGTTAAGCCCCTTAGGCTAAGGGGATAAATAGGGCATAAGAATGATGAAAATAAAACGCCATCGAACAGTTACTGAGGTCATCTCCTTATTTGGCGATTGCAAAAAGTTTGTCTACTCGGAGAATGTTTACAATGATGAGAAAGGAGGGAAAATAGAGACAAAAATGGACATCTGCTCTCCATTTTTGGGTATAATTCAAAGTACCAAAAATAGGGTCCTGACGAAATATTGGCGTGTCAGGAAATTTTCATACCGGACACATGGTTTGAGGTGAGAAAGTCGAGATGCCGCAGTTTTTACTTTTGAATTTTTTCTTCAAGCCTGATGCCAGTCTATTAAAGTCCTGTCGATATTAATTACAGAACTTTTGGTAAGTGAATATCAGGTGGGGACATAAATGTTGAGAAAGAGATCGCTATCTCATTTTTAAATTTTGAATTTTGGCGGCTATGCGGCCGCGGCTGGAACGTTCTCTTCTCCAAAGAGAGAGTATGAATTAACCAAAGTCACACTCTCTCTTTGGTTATTTCCCACTGCATATGCATTGGAAAATGCATATCAATTCGGTGCTAGTGTGCGGCGCACGCTCTGTTTGTCTGTCGTCTCTTCTCTCTCTCAATGAAGAGAACGTTCCAGCCGCGGCCGCATAGCCGCCAAAATTCAAAATTTAAAAATGAGATAGCGATCTCTTTCTCAACATTTATGTCCCCACCTGATATGAGTGGTCACATGGATTTCAGTGCCTGTGCAGGCACCTCCGGCGATTTAACAGGTAGAACAAAGAAAAGATTGAAGAAAAATGAATCAAAATTGAATAAAAAAGAAAACCCCAAAAAATGAAAATGCACAAATATCCCACAAAATCCAAACACTGTTACCTGAAATACGGCGAGATCTAACAAGGAAGTAGCGAAATCCGTGCCATAACACTAAAGTACTCTCCAGGAGACCAAAGCCTATCAAAAAATCAATGAGTCATATCGCCATAATCCGCTTTCAAAAAGCAACTTGTAAGTGTATTCTACACGATAAGAATCCAGAAAGCCAGTTAAGTCGAGCCAAACAAGACTCTGAGAAGTGGGTGCTGGTTGTTTCTGGGCCATTGGTTTCGGAGAGCAAAAATTCAAAACTTCCGGCCATCAAACATCAAAGAATGATTAAAGAAAGGCCGAATTAGACATCATTCAAGAAGCCGGAAAAGCGAGAATGGCCATTATTTTGATACGTTAAAATGCAACAAAAACATATATTTGGAGCAGAAATTCGTTCGTTTTTTGATCTCCGAACCTCTTTTACTCAATCAACTCCTGGATTAATGACCACAAATGAATATTTAGTATCATGATGACGTCATTTCTCGAAAAATTGTAAAAACTCACCAAAAAGTGCTTTAGGTGCCGGGAATTTGAGAACCGGTGGGGAAAATTAGAAGATATGTGTTATTGGAAATACAAAAATGTATCTGATGCAAAAATTAGGCCAAATTCAAAGGTAACATAATTTTTTTGCCCGTCGGAATACGATTAATTTTGAGTATAAATACCTTCAATCCCGAAACCTGGACGGTTAAACAAACAGAAACCACGTGATTTGCCCGCATGCTACCAAAAATATCTCGGATTCTAAAAATATCCAAAAAATACGTCGAGAGCAGAATTTGGGGGCATATTTTCATTGCATGTGTATTTGTTTGTAAACAGAGGTCAATCACGTGCATTGCTTTGGCCTTTCCGGAAATGCGATACAAATTCCTTATAATTTTATCCTAGCAAAACACGGCAAACAAAGTATTACCTGGGCCCAAAAATAACACCCTCTGGAATATGACTATGGCGGCTCAATTAGGCGCCAAATCATATTTACCGTTCCAAAAAAGGCTAGGTTCAATCTAATTTTGGAAGCGTTCCCAACTTTTCATAATGCCGTCGGAAAACGCTGGAGGAGTAGAGGACCAAGGTGGGAGGTCGGATGAATCGAATTTCCCGAATTTTCTCTGAAAGCGACCGCCGGTTCCCAGGACCACTTAGTTCCCCTTTGCTCAAAACGGGGGAGGAATATGTTTCGGGAAAGTGGGCGGAAAATATACTGGATATAAGTATAAGTCTAGGTTTAATACAAACCCTGAGGCGATTTTGTCGAAACGTATATATATTATACAAAATAAATAATAAAATATTGATCGAATGCCAGTATAATGTTAGTCGAGGTATAAAGTAGCTTATGCTACAAAGTATCTTCTGCTTTAAAATGAAACAATTTAAATGGCAAAATTAAATTTTCTCGGGTTCAATACAGCAATTTACGCTTGTTGAGCACTTAGAGAAGATTCTGGAAAAATCTCTCAGTGTTCTATAATATTTTTAGAAAACCATTTTTGGCGTATTATACAAAGATAAAGTAACAAATTCAATTCAAAATGAAACTTTTCTCTCCTAAAGACACTGTAAATAATTGAATTAACGCCCCCATGCGGATATTTTTCAAACATGAACGTATTTGAAAGTCGTTATTGGAGACATCGAAAATGGCCATAATTTTCACAAAAAAAGTGCACTTTTTTGATACCTGCGTAAAAAACTGTTTACACATTCCCGAGTCAGAATTGCCAGGGGAGCATTTTGAGCTATCATGCGTCCAAAAAGGAGCTGATCCCGAAAAGTTCCAAAGGGGGCCCCGACCGACATCAATCCTGCGAAATAGGTTAGAGTGGACAATCTTACCAAAGGAATTATCCTTCAAGTATAAGCTCCGAAGTTGGCTTTTCAGCAGTTTTTCGAGGTTGGTGTTCCAAGCTACTTTCTAGAAGCCTTCAATTCGAGCAAAATCTACAACTAGAAGGAATACAGTATCAAACCATATTGATAATATTTATGACCCAAATTCTTGACTCAAACATCCATGAAGTCATTCATTCATTCAAGTTCCGGATTACGAATTGTACACAACACTTCCTGTGGGTGGGTTCGCTCAGACCGAGATTGGCTACAAGGTTCGCTATGCTTCCTCAAATGGATATATTATGAGGTGTAATTATTTCGTGGAACGAACGGGCTTCTTTTAGAGCAGGAAATGGGCTCTTAATACAGAGAGAGACAATAGAACGGGGGCCGCGCCGGCCACCTCGTGGCTTAAATAATCCACGCAGGATTAATTTCAGACAGCCTTCGAGAATGGCGTTAAGCTTTATATAAGCCCTATTGTTATGAGAATTGCAATTTTTGAGAATTGTTGTAAGGATTCCAAGTTTTCGTCTGGATATTGTAAAAGAAAGCAAACAAACATAAAAACTAATTATCGAGATTTTCATTAACTTCAATAACAAATAACTAAAAACGAAATGGCGACAAAGAAACGGTAAATAATATGAAATAACCGTTATAATTGCCTTTGTATAATCCTCTGAAATGAAGCTAAAATGAAACAATTTCTTTCTCTTTTAAGGTTTCCCTCGCAAAACGTAAAAAATGGCCAATTTTAATAATTTTTGAAGAGAATATCGTAACGGATTATGTGGCAAAATGAACGGACTGGTTACAAAATTTCATTTTTTAGTGGGAAAAATTAACTAAAGTTGTTGGGTTATTTGCGGGGCTTTATACAGAAAAGGTCAAATATACCCTTGCGAATTTCCTTTGATAATTTAGCAAAAAAATGTTCGCTGAGGCATCCTAATCCCAGTGAAAGCTGGCATCTGGACAGTCTCTCTTTACAGGATCAAATCCTATAAATAATTAACCCTTAAACAAAGTGATATGAAGCAGAGCTTGACTATTGGCAATGTAATTTTATGGGAGCATTGTCAAGAATCTCGCGTCATGTTTTGATATTGTAAACAAAGGCAGCAAACCTCATAGTTTATTCCATTTTCGGTCATTTATGGGCATGTGGCATGGCTTTTATCGTTTCGACTGGGTTTAATATGCCTAAGGGGATATTCGTTGGAGATAAAATTCGGGATAAAAATCATCAAAGTGGACCAAGACCTGAGGCATTGACTCTTTTGATTCCAAATGCAAATATCGAAGCTTGAAGCAGATTATTAATAAAGCAACCTTCAAGGAGAAATTTTAAGACTAAAATAATGGCCAAATCGAGCAGCCTGGATGACAAAAGTTCGGAACACTGCAAAGGAGTGAAAAGAATTTTCATTGACTCTGTCAATGACGCAGCGGAAATTTATTATTATTTCATCAGCCAAGAGGCTTATCCATATTTGGAGCCTTTCATCTCTTTATTTCGAAAATGTTTTGTTGGCGGCGAGCCGGAAAATCGTGGAGAATATGGCAGCATAAAAGGTCCTAAGAATCCAAAACACATTTTTGCATATCACATTGTTTTTCCTAAAACGCCGGATGCGTTTTTTGGTGAGCGAAAGATTGCGCAAATAATTTCGAAAATAGTATTTTGCTGAAAATAAGTGTTGAAATTGATGGACTTTGTGTGCAAAAGTGCACGGCGGTTTTGCACTATAAAGTGGTGCAATCCTATGTTATAAGTGCACTGCTTTTCCAATCTTGTGGCGAGAAGCTTCCTTATTGGGATTTAGCAAGTTTTCGACACGAAATTAAGGAAAGCATTGCACTATAATATTTATAGTGCAAATCTGCCGCACACAAACTCAATTAATTCCGACACAAATTGCCAACAAAAATGTGTGACTTTTTTCGAAATTGTTCAGTTTAAGTAACGGACTGGGAAGCGTTATGATGTGCTATTATCACGACTACACATTTTCGGTAGCATACTAACTACGCACTACAACTAAACGTCAGTCAAAGTTCTCTGATAGCGGAAACAAGGAACAGTTATTCTCTGAGGAATTTTGTGGTCCGCGTACGAAATCGCCTTATGCGATAAAATTTGAAACTATGAAACATTTATAAAAACGTTGTTTTACAATCATAAAAATAAGCATATAATTACGGAAGATGAAAATTAGTTTAAAAATGAAAAACCTGTGCCAAATGCTGGAAATCAGTAAGAGTAATATCCAATTACCGAACAAATTTTCTTCGAATAAGGTAATATATTCCTTAGAAATATTTTTGGCTAACCCCTATTTGGTATTTGGCACTACATTTTGTTAAGTTTATAAATTTTGGTCCTGGAATCGGGTGGATCCAGAATCAACGGGCACACTTACCCGTTTCTCAACAATATCCAGGGAAGTAGCAGGTTAAGTGCGAGAAATTTGTGTGGAATATGCCTCCAAATTATTCTCACATGAACAAAACGTCCCTCCAGGAGTTTGTCATAAGCGCAGACTTAAAATGTTTCAATCTGCGTCAAGACCAGTTATTTGAAACAAATCTGAGACAAGCAAGATTAGGTTCAGTCTTTTATGCGTCAGCTTGCAAAATTATGCGACTTCTCTCAAACCGGAATATAGATTAATCTAACCGGAATTAAAAACGTCTATCGTCACATAACAAAAAAGTCTATCAAAAGTTTGTTTTGTGGATTAAGTCCACTTCCTGCGGCCATCAAAACAACAGTTGCGCACGTAATTGTTGCGACGTTGATGGCGCGAATTGACTTCTTTTTGACTCAAAATTGGAAAAAAGTCAGCAGAATAATTAGTTTTCAAAATTAATCCACGCACCTGATGGCGTGGATTAGAGTCTGAGCGTCAGGCTGTTGTGGGTGCGCATTATACACCTGGGAGGTTAGCCGCGCGCACTTTTGGAATCAAGAACAATTCCTATTAAAAGTGTGATTCAAAGGTTTTGGGAATTTTGGTTCTTCACGCTATTTTCAGATAATTAACTTTTTGGTAGAAATGATAGTCTCGAATCTCATGAGGATTCGATTCGCAGAAGGTTGTTATAACTGCTATCGATGTAAGTGCTAATTTGCGCACTTTGTGTCTTAGTTTCGAGTAAATTCCGTTAACTAAACTTTCTAGAAATGATAGGTTTTAAAAACAAAGTGCAAAAAAGCACGTGAAGAATGTGTGGAATGTGCTTTCCCGGTATTTGATCCCGAAAAAGAACAAAGTTTTTTTCTGAAAAGGACAACTTTTGGATTCTGTCAAAGTTAGAGCTTTAAACCTAAAATTATGGCAGAAAGTGGAAACTTCCTCAAAGATTCACTATAACTAGAAAAACCTAACAGATTCTTGAGCTGATTCTCAGAACGCCTGAAGCCAATTATATTTTTACTTCACATTAGCAAAGTCGCACTTCAGGTTATATTTTTGGTAACACCAATTTGAAAAGCTCCATTTAGCCTCTAGCTTCCAAGGGGCACTCATGCCGAATGTGGCCTGCAGAAATTTTTTCAGAAATAATTTATTTAACACTAAAAACAACAATGGATGTGTTTTATATAATATTTTGCCTTGTCTACCCAAAAATTAAAATCGCTTCATTGCGCCTATTAAAAGCCAGACTGCCGCAGAATTGTGCGATAAAATACACAATTTTATTGAAAACGGATCCCTTTTATAGTGTTATCGGCCATGTGAGTTCGAATTCAAAGGAATTTTTGAACATGTCATGTATAGAAGCATGGAAGGTCTATTCTAGCATTCCAAGGTCTTAATCTGGGTTCTAAAACCCTCAGGGAAAATTTTGTATTTGTCAATTGTATTTTCCATAAATTAACCGTAATAAAGTTTTGGAACAAAAATTTTGGGTTGAAGCCGGAATATAAAATTCTACAAATTTTTCACGTGATTTAGTTTCGCGATTTTCTGTGAAGTATTGAAATAGTTTAAAGTAGTTCAAAATACAAAGAAAAGTGAAAATGCATGGAATTATTTACCGATATTTGATCGCAAAAGCCAAATTTCGTGAGACTTTGTTTTATTACAGGTTTAAAAACTAGATTATATTGAGGAAAATAAAAACCGTCGCAAAATTTCGTAATTATTATTTAGAAAAGCGGCTAAATTCCTGGAATACCGCATAGTATTAATAGCATATTTTCGATTATATACCTGCTACTTAGAACCAACAAGAAAAGATACTGTAATTATTAGTGCAGCAATTCTATTTCGGATGCAACCTATTTCTAATCCAATATGCTATCCTTTTTGTTTACCACCTGATATAAAATGGCAAAAACACTTTAATCTGGTTAACAGTAAGCCACTAACTCTGTTTGCAGATTTTGTTCTGCGTGAGAAACTTGAAAATGTAAACTAATTACTGAAAGGCAAACTGAAACCTTTGATATTGACGTCACCAAAAAAATAATACATTAAGTACGATTTTATTATATAATTTCCCTCAAGCATTCCAATCAGACGTTTGCAGTAAATTTTTTGTTTACAGAAAATGTCAAAATTGGCTTGAGACTTTTCAAGCATTAACTTTTCCAAATTCTCATGCTGATTTTTTATCAACATATTTCTGACCAAAAACGTTCGCTAGGACAAAGTCTCACAAAAGTTGCACTTTTCTCGTATAAATGTCAAAAAATAATTCCGCGCATTTTCACGTAATTTTGTCTCATCTTTTGGCCAAAGCCTAATTAAATACTTTGTTTTCCGGAATTCCTCAAAACTAAAATTCGTTTAGCGAATTTCGCAAAAATTGCTAAATAAGTCACATTCCCGAAGTTTTCAATTCTAATAAGCCAAAGGCTATTTATGAAATGTTTTGACATTTCATTAACATTTCCACGTGATTTAGGATGTCAGTTTAGTTTAATCCGCCTGTTTTCCGGAAGCGAGGAAACAAGAAAAAGCCTACAAAATAAAGTGCAAGGAAGCTCCATCCAAAGATGTGACTAAAAATAACCGGAAAAGTGCAATAATTTGGAAAATGCAGCATAAAATGAAGGCTTCAGTTGAAAGCTTGCGCATAAAAAATGTATTAGTTAAAAAAGTGACAACTGGGTTTTCGAATTTCCGGGATATTCCAACATTTTATAATTATTGATCATCTTCTAGAATAATGTAGAATACTTTCTCAAAATTTGGAAACATTCATGTATATTCTAGAACAATAAAAAAGGTGCCGGAACGTTCATTTGCATTTTTACGATCATTTATTATTTATTGCTAGTGGGTTTTCGAGCAGAAAACTAAATTTTAAAACATAAAGCTTCTGCTAAATAGAAAAAAGTAAAATAAATAATAGAAACTATATAAAAATGTAACATTTTCAGCGAAAAGTAACATAATAAAAAGACTTTTATTCCAAAAACCAGAAAACATTTCTCAGACGGCGACTTATAAAACATTTCTGAAAGGGCTCCACCTGGAGATTTCCCAAATTAGAAGCCCAGCAAAGTGCACTGATCCGGCAATTAATGGGTCCACTCCAGGGCTTAATCGCATTATTGCACAGATTCGCCGAAAAGAGCGCTAATGGTCCAACTCACAGCATTTTTGGGTTGTTTGGTGAGAAAGACACACTTTTTTTGGAGCAGAACTGGTGGAAAATAAAAATATTGGACGCCCGTTAATTTCGCCTGACGCAATGTTTTATGAATGGAACGTTGGAATCATGGGAATGGAAAACGGATGTTTATGCTAAAGCTTTATATCATATAATAAACACGAGTTCGGCTTGAAAGAAAAGACAGAAAGCAGAATAATCGGAAGAAAATCCAGAGAAAGGTAGCAATTCTCACTAGAAAAATGTTTGTAAAATACTCTCAGGAACAGAAACACTTTATTCTGACATCAGAAAAGTGTTTCTGCACTTTCGTTTTTGTTATCACTTATTTTTCAGTAATTTTTCGTCCAGTTGTTTCTCAACGAGAAATGTTGTGGCATCACGTTGGCAACAAGCCATAGGCGTTAAAAATTCTGCGTCGTGCAATTGACTCTATTTTACTAGGACTAGCAACTCTGAGTAACAAGTCTAAGAAAAATGCACTTAACTTAGATACCCAAATGAAAAATTGGTGGTAAATTTTCAAAGAATTCGGAATATCACCCCTAGAGCAAACCACAAAATTTAAGTTTTTGGCTTTGCATTGAAAATTGAGTGCCGATGTTTCAAAAATGGAAGCCAAGCGATGCTTAGCGGAGCTTATAAGCATAAGCTCGTGTGTATTGGCGTTTTGTAAACAATAATTCGCATGCATTTCTCACGATTTCCATTAAGTTGAAACGCGATACGAGCAAAGCAACTGAGTTTTGCAACCTGAATTCCAATGGATTTCCATTCGAGAGTCTCGAATCGAAATCTCTTTGCAACCCCAAAAGTCCACATGGAATTGAAATTTGTTCCTGGAAGAATATCAAATTTTCTCAAAGTTTGCTTTGAAATGTAAACGAAGAAAATGACACGAGACAAGCAAAGTAAAGTTTACGATTTGCAATATTGATACTTTTCAGGTAACAGGGAATATTTGCAGGATAAATTTTTTATAGACTTATATGGAAATTTTTGAAAGTGCTCAGAATATGTCAAATATTTATTTTTGGGTAGTTAGATAGCTACAAGAATTAAATATTTTACATTTTGTTCTCAAAAACGATAATTTGTTAAAAACGTAAAACTTTTTTCAGGAGCTCCAATCTTCATGACCTCTTCAGGACCTTCAATTTCCCTTGAAAATTTTGCAGTAATCTCCATAAAACACTGCGGAATCCTCAAACCTTTAAACCAAGCAAATTCATTCTACCCTAGAAATTAAAGAATATTTTCAATAGAAAAGTTAATTAAAAATTCTGAAATAAAATATAATAAAGTTTTCAACATTTTTACTCTTTATAGTGGCCTTATTAGCTCAGCATGTGATGATGATGCCGATTCTCGGCATCATTATCTAGCGGTGCATAACATTATAATGAGTATAGTAATTTATGATGTAACACATATTTTCGTAGACAAGGAAATTATAGCCGGATTCGCAAATATTTTGGTTTCTTTCGAATCTGATGCATAAAAAAAGTAAATAACAGCTTAAGAAAATGGCGCAAGTACAAATTATGCAGCGGAAATGTCATGGATCCTCGACATATCCACGGCATCTGCATTTGTACTTGCGCCGTTTTCTTGAGCTGTTATTTATTCTTCTCGAAATCCAATCAAAATGTCTACATCACGTCATTTTAAATGACATTTTGGATTCATAGCGTTATCGCCCTAATTTCCTAAGAATAAGGTTGAATAATTTATTTCCGGGGAATAGAATCAGAGAGTTCAAATTTGAAGTTCATAACCGTCAGTAATTCTATCTCGTTGTGGAAGGCTAATAGAAAACGTTAAAAAACATTACCAAAAATGCTATTTTAAGCCCAAATATTTGAATTACCACTGAAATATATCCTTGGAAGTTAGCCAAACATGACGCATAGAATGGGAGATTAACAAGCAACCGACATAAATAAAAGAAACATTTTTGTGTGAAATAATTAGGCCAACTGACCATTTTTAGATTGATATAAACAGTTTTTCTATGGTTATGGCAAATTTTTTAGTTATTATTAGGCATCGGAATTTTACACCGAGCGAATTTTACTCCGAGCGATTCCGAGTCCGGACTCGGATTCGGACTCGATAGGGTTCCAATATCAGTTGACGAGTCCGAGTCCGAACTCGCCGAGACTTTATAGCCGAGACTTTATAGCATAGAAAGAGTAACTGAGACCGGGCGATATATGTGTGTATTATTCATCAGCTCCTCTTCCAGAAAAGAGTTGCAAACATATGTAAACATCAGTTCGCCTGCACTTTCCAATTCTGGATGCTCTTTTGCCGCATAGCAGAAAATATTTCTCGAGTAGTCCACTTGGCCGGGATCCATCTCAGGATAACGGTATAGTGTTTCCGGCCCGCTCCATGGTCCCACCAACGCCAAGGCATTGCTAAACAGCGCTCGCCTCTCCATGAATGATGCTGCGGGCATTACAGCTATCCAGCATTCTTCGTGCGGGTGGTAACGGACTGTGAATTCGGTGTTGGCGTCAGGGAATATCTGAAATATTCGGGACGATGGATTTTTCAAAATTTATTAGCAAATAATGAGCTTATAACAACAACTAGTGTCTTAACTGGAATTTTCTAGGCCCTAGGTTTAAGAAACCAATGCCCTGGATTCAAGTTAGACTTTTAAGATCAAATGACTTTTTATTCTATCAGTATCAGTAGTTAAAATAGTTCTATTCCAAACAGTTATACACGATTGGATTCTCTTCTTATATAAAAGTGAGGGATTAATTATTCAGTCCATCATTGAGTTATATTTATTCCAAGTTATATTTATTCCAAGAATAACGTTTGTTTCTGATGATCCAAAGCTGCCCTTCAAATTTCGCAGACATCAATTTCCAGTAAAGCTTGCATTTGCGATGACTATCAATAAAAGCCAGGGCCAAACATTCAACTTTGTTGGAGTAAATTTGATTAACGATGTATTCAGTCATGGACAATTATATGTTGCGGCATCAAGAGTCAGAAAAATGGCTGATTTAAAGATTCAATTGAATCCAGCAAGAGAACACAATTTGGTCAAGAACGTGGTTTTCAAGGAGCTTCTGGAAGACTGAGACGCCGTATGGAGCTTGCCCTTTGCTGTCCATAAAGAGCCATCTGTTACCTTCTTCCATTTTTCAAAGTAAGTTTTACATTTTAAGTATGCACAAAAATAATCATACATTTTTAGACTTTTCTGATGATTTCAACTTTCTTCACTCTTTCATTGGTATCTTCAATTTTTTGCCAGGTAAAATTTCATAAATTATTTAACATATCAGCAAATGTTTTATTTTCAGGAAATGCTTTTCTCTTTCAACAAGCGCGCGCTAAGTTCAAGTCTCGCGGGGTTCGCTGAACTCGTTGTGGGGACCGCTTGGACGTCTCTCCTTGGGAAATTCGCATCTCCAGGTAAGATTTTAGATTTTCAGGGCAACATAAATTAACTTAAACATTTTAGAACTCCTTCTTCTCTGAATGACTGACAAATAACGCTCGTAAATAATTTCCTCATCTTGCAACGATATATATCAGTTTGTAGCCCACAATCTCAGCTTTCAGATTTGCTTTAACTTTGCTCATTGTGATAGTAAAAAAGTATTTTTAGACAATAATTAAAATGACTACTTGAGACGAAAATCTTAAAAATTTGCGACAACACGAAGAAGTTTTGTTGAAGAAATTTTTCGTGAATTTATTTAAAGGAATAATAAAGTGCCTAGGCTTGCTGTGAAACATTTGCAAAGGAGTCCACGGATTCCACTTCCGGTTTTTTCCAGTCTTTCAATTTTGTCTTTCTGTTTGATGTTGTGACGGGCACGAACAAATTGGCCAGAACGGAGGATGGAATTCGGTACATAAACCATGTCTTAAGAGAATGGGTTTAAATTAATCTTCTATTCTCAGATGTACAAATGTAGGAAATTAACCATAAGTTACATAAATTTTGGGCCGGGACACCTGCACATCATGTCATACGACAGATTTGTAAAAATTTGCTAAAATCGATGTGCCAATTGCATGTTAAACACTGTCTAACTTGTTTTGGTTCATTAAAATAAAAGCAGAATTCAGAGCAAAGGGCGATCCTTTCATATAATACATGAAATTAATTAATCAATTTCCGCAAGCCGGGGGCCGGTTGAAGCCAGAAAAGGTAATACTTGTAAAATATTCATTTATTCATAGCATGAAATCGAATACAAGAACAGTCAAAATGTCAATAACATGATTTCAGTTCTGTTTCAGTTCAGTTCATTTTGTTGTCTAATTCATTGTTTAATTCACCCTTTAATTCCTCGCCCTGGGATCCTTTGGGCCCCACTTCCCACGCTTCACACGGACGGCATCAAGGATGTGTTGATTCGTAGACTTTTGTTCTCCTGAAAATTTTATGATCATCTGCGAAAATTCAGGAAATTTTCCTAATATCATTTGTATTTTCTTATCAATATTAATCAATAATAAATGCAGGGATAGTTATCGGTTCTTATAAGTTCTTATAAGTTCTAAAAAAAATTTATACACGGAGTTTTTGTACACTATGTGTGATATTTTAACTATTTTGTAAAGTGATATATGAAAGCTATATACCAGATTAAAGCAGACAAAATGGGCAACAAAATAATACCTAACATTCATAGTCATTCATTCTTTCTAAAAGAAATATTCATTATTGAAAAGTGGTGTCAGAACTTATTGGCCACCCGACATTTAGCAGTTTTTTCTTTGAATTGTCTGAACGCAAAAGCTTGGCGTTGAGGTAAAATCGTTCCTGGAGTAATTCTAATCTGGCCATGATGCCTACTCTATTCTAAGGATAATCTCCTAAAATAAAATAGGAGAAAAAAGACCTTATGGAATCATAAATCCACCTAGAAGCTTATGGTAGACTTTTCCACAACGGAACCCGTAGGGCATGGAAATTGCAATAGAAAGTTTTCATCTTCTAGAACTTATTAATCCCTAAGGAAATCTTCTAGAAATTATAATAACTTACCACCAGCCATTGTAAGTCCGATGATCATGAGAAGGACCAAGATGAAAGCGAAAATCTTCATAATTGGCGATAGCAGAAATTTGAGAATATGTGTTTTGAATTTATGGTTACATAGTACAAAATCTGGCCGTATTTATACCATCCGGCACCTCCGTTAATAACGCTCCGAGGCCCACCCATATTAAACTAAACTCTCGAGTGGCCCCAAGGCGTGACTTTTTTCTGCTCTGCAGTACTTTGTTAAATTGTTGCAAGTGTTTCCAGGAAAGGATAGTGATTACAGTCAACACCTCGTCTCTCACTGTCCCTCTCTGTCCCTCAGCAACACCTCCCCTGTCCATGTTCCTGGTAGACATTGGTCTGAGATGAGTTCTCTGGAACGCTGGCGCTATTTAGGTCAGTTGTCTAAAATGTAACAATAAAGAAAATCTAGTGTAATGATTAAAGTTCGAAACGAATAACAAAATTCCCAGACAAAAATCTTTGGAGAAAATGCTTCAGACATGTTTGTAACTCATGATTCCCTGATGCGCGGTTCCGGGTGCAAATGTTTATGGCAAAACAAAAACCTCAAGACTCGACTGCCTGTTTACAACGCCACTTTCGGGGACTGCACCCTTGTTCAGTGCAATGGACAGTTCCCCCCTCTAAGGGGCGGAACTGTCCATTTACCCTTTCAGGAAAAGGCGTAAACAGAACATTTGTCAATAAATCATCGAAAAGAAAAACGCAACGAACCCAAATGAAAAATTAATGAACCCAGAACTTTATCAAAGAAAAACTTATAAAACCCCATTATATTAGGATGATGCAAAAGTTTTGAAGAATTTTGGAAATTTTGTGAAAAACACGCCAAAAATTGTGAAAAACAGGCGAAATATACCAATTTTGGAAGCTTGGATTTATGAATTGAATCTAGAATATTTATTTAAAAATCTGTAAGTTTGTAAAAAACTACCTTAAATTCTTGGTCGGTAAAAGCTAGCGCACTATTTCGATAGAAATCCAAAGCAGGCTTCAAGATTTCGAACGGTGTGTTGGGGGAATTCCATGGAAACAGTTCTTGCAAATGGTCAACGTTTTCGAATAAGTCGCAGAGCCGATCTTTTGAATTCCGATCTGTAAGGGCAAACCGAATATGGCGAAGAAATTTTTCGTGAATTTATTTAAAGGAATCCCAATCTGTAGTCTCTCCTGAAAGCTGGCGAGTGGTCTTTTATAGTACGCATCAGACTGGATTCGAGAATAAAGTGCCTGGGCTTGCTGTGAAACATTTGCAAAGGAGTCCACGGATTCCATTTCCGGTTTTTCCAGTCTTTCAATGTGTCGATGGTTGTTTTGATCAACTTTTTAGCCTGTAAAACACCAATTAAATTTTGCTATCAAAATTTAAAAACCTGTAAAAGATCTAAGACTTCGGTCTGAAGACTAGCTGTGGCCGGTTTCAAAAGTGCCATTACTTTATCCAAAAGAACGAGTGCAAACAGGAAAATAACGAAATTTGTGAATTTGAACCTTTTTCTCTCGATTCCGATGCATTTTTCAGAATTTCATCAAGTTTTTCATTGGAAATGCACTTTTTCGGAAACACCTCATTTTTCTAGATATTAAAAACTAATTTTTCATAATATTTTACCAAGATCGTTTCAAACAACCATGGTGCCTTTGTGAAAGTTGCTCAGCACATCGAGTTCAACACAACTGTATACTTTTTTGGTTAAAACAATATTTTTTTGAATTTCAGCATGAAAATCCGCGTTACTCCCAAAATCGATAAAATTGATGATGCAAGGCATATTTTTATATGTCTTGCCTATATCAATCATCAACGTATCATCAAAAACTTCAAAAATACAAGTTGCATCAATTCGAATGAAACGGCGAGGTTTTGCGGAATTTGGAACACCGTGTCAGTAGTTTTTACCCCAGGCTTTGGGACCTGCCGAATCTTCATTTGCACTTTAACAGTGCGTCTAACACTCTCTAATCTAACTTATATTAGAGATTTTACGGGAAATTTTTAACGGACGTACATTTTCTATGAATTCCCATTTGATATGTCCACGGAAGTGAGCAAAGTACCCGTTTGGATATATTTTAATGTTATATTTTAATGTTGGCATTCTAATGAAATTGGCTGGCATTCTTCCAAGCCAGCCAATTTCCTTCCTTGTTCAAGAATTCCCATTGCCCCAGGGAAACATTAACCGCTCCATGCTTCAGGTGTCCCAGAGAGAGTCGAGTAAGAGCCGTGTATTGATTCCCAGCCACTGGCTGAATGACCGAAAAACAGTACAAAAATTGACTGTCGATAACCACAGAGGTTCCCAACAGTACAGTTGTTCTGAAAATTACAATATATTTAAAATTCAGAAAGGTAAGATGTCTTTTTCTGATATAAGGATTTATTAATAAAATCAGGTCAATTCATGACGGCGTGACATTTGAACGCCAGCTATTTTTAGCCATTACTTAGCATTAATGATCTTCAAGTTATATTTTAATGTTTTCTTCAGAATTTCATTAAAAATTTATACAAACCAACGCTCGAATTTTGATTCATCAAAATTAGGTATAGTGACCAGATCCATTCCCATATTTTCGATATTTAACGGTCCGGTATCGTTTGTTGCGTGGTATCGAGACAGCAAAACATGTAAATGATCGTTATAAACAAAGCCATCAGGTGGCCAATACCATTCATCGTCCGTATATGTGTCTGGAAATAGTAAATTTCTTATAGCAATTATCGCATATGTCTACTGAAAAGAATCAACAGATTAGAAAACGAGCCTAAACTCGCACTTTCGGCTGTCTTTCGGCAAAATTTGTCTAAAATCTAAGAAATCGATTGCTACCTCCGTTTTTGCAACTTTCATAGTCAACGCTCCTCAAAAATTCTTTTCCTCTTTAACGAGAACATCGGTGCATTTGACGTTATGTTTTATTATGGAAGTTGACCATTTGACGGTGCTAATCTATTTTTAGCCAAAAATTGAATTTAAGATATTTTTATGTCAAAATTTTGGAACGTGTTTTGTCTGAGAAATCCAATGGATTATTATATACTATTATAGTTAAAGCTCCTCAATGCAGTTTTTGTCGAAAATTTCCTTGAATGACTTTCCAAGTCATTGGGATCGCATCTCTGAGTTTATGCCCATTTTAATGATCTTACATTTAGAAAATTCCTTACCAAAGAAAGCGCGCGCTGTATCTGCTCCCATATGGGACCAGTAATATTGCGGTACTGAACAATTATTTTGTTGCTTATCACAAAACAGAATGCCAATGGAATTGCGTGGAAATGCGATCACATTACGATACATTTCATATGTGCCATTGGAAGAGCCCACAAAGGTGTCTCCAAAGAGCCATAGGTGGCGGTCATTACCTAATGCAATCGAATATGCTACATCCGCGCCTTGCCAGCCGTTCAGGAAAGGAAAGCTGATTTTCGACGAAGAAAAGATGAGAGTTGAATCCTGTAAAATCATATTTAAAAAAAAAATTTCACCTGATTCATACTATCAAACTACAAAATAATGATTTTATTAATAAAAACCTGCTTTTTATTGACCTTCTTTTCATCTTACTCCACTGTTACTCATTCCAAAGCATTTGCGTCCCATCACGGTACTCTAATTTCAAAACACAACTGTCTCACCACGAATTTGGATAAAGAGTCTTCTATGCTAAATCCAGTTCAATGCTCGCATAACACAAAAGTTTTGTGAAAACTCTATTCGATGACTAACACAAACAATTTCGTTCATAATTGATTGCCACTTAAACATTGTATTGGAAATTATTGCAGAAAACCTCTTAAAAATTACACATTCATTGATATTACCTATTATTTCCATCTTATTCACATATCATTTTACAGGCAAATCTGCGCAGACAAGCAAACTGACAATGGAAGTCGATAAAATCATGAACGACATCGATGCACAGCACGCCGAAACTCCTTCTAAATGCGACAACAATCAGAAGGCCAATCCGGTGGTACCGCGCAAAGATACCGAAATCGCAAGTGGATCCAAGAATAAACAGGTAAATTTACATTTCAACTGACACTTTTAGCCACCCAAAAAGGGTAGAGTGTCAGTAGGTTCTCTCTTTCTCCCCTTAAGGGTGATAAAACTTTTGTAACTACGTTAGCATCTACTGATGAGACTCGACTAACGTAGTAGTAAGCTAATTCTATCCGTCTAGGTTTAGAGTCGAAACGGTTAGAATATCATTAACATTTTCCATCACTCTTTCGTACTTCTCCCAAAAACAATCTCATTATTAGGTAACAAACTAAAAATATTATTAACAAAATACTATTACTTTACTCCGAAGTCGTACAATGTCGGTGGAGGAACCTTAGGTTCCCCTCTTCGTACGCAACTTCGGCTCTATTACTTCTAAACAAACTCTTAGTTACCATTTTACTTTACCAATAGGTAAAAGGTTTTGTCACTAACTGGCTTCGGCACATATTAGTGACACTATTAAATAATACTTTAACTTACCTCTTGGCTGCTCCGGCAGTCTGGTCGTAGAGGCGACCCTCGGCATATCGCCACAACTGGCTGAGACTTCGGTCAAAGCCCTGGAGCTAGACTCCTGGTCACTTCGGTGGCCACTCCGGCGGAGGCTTCGGCCGATGCGGGATTCAAAAAACCCTCCAACCTATTAGGAACTTCCCTCGGGGAGGACCGAACGGCTGGAAACCCCATATATAATTGACAATGTTGGACATGGTTCAACAAAGTCGATATATATATGGGTTTTCACACACATGAGTGTAAAAATCAGGTCGTTCATCAAATAATAAGGTGTGCGTTAACTAAAACCTCTAGGTAAATCCAACAAGGTAATGGGGATATCCATCACCTACTTTAACAAACTAATTAAATACTATATACCAAAACATAATATTAAAACTTCACCTATAATGATAATGGCCTATAAAATACTAAAATAATGTTTTCTTAAAATCAAAACAAAACAAAAATTATCCATACTAGATACTATAACTATACTAATTCTTCCTAATTACAGAAAAGGCGCCTGAGCTAAGCATCATTCCTACAAAACTTCAAGGCTAAGAAGCGCGCTCTCGAAGATCAACTCGAAGCAGACCAAGAACAGTTCGACGAGAAAATGACTAAAAAACCAAAAGATTCCTATTTATTTGACTTATTTGTGACTGTATTAAAACCATATAAAGTTCATTTTCTTCTAAATAAATTTCGCCTCATTTGTCAACAATAAATAGTTATAAATTCTCTATGGATAAACGATTTAATGTACGTGAACTGTTCCACAAACATAAAAACAAAAATCTTATTCAATCTATTAAATCTACTTTTTACTAAAACACATAGAATACCCAAACCATAAGGTATCGTTTTAACAAAAAACAGCAAACCCTACACCCATACATCTAGTAAGGGTGTCTGTAAAATTTTCTTAAATAATACAAACAACATATCCTTTTCACCAATACATTTCAATAGAGTAAGGATAGTGTTACAAATTAAAATAAATCTTTTTAATCATACATCTAACGGGAAAAGTTGCTACACCGGACTGTATGCTTAGCGCTGGTCAAAACATGGCAACAGCAAACACAGTTCCTAAGAGGGGTATTTACCTCTTTTTACTCCTCCCATGGCATGTTTGGCTTCTCACCATAGTTAACTGCATCTCAAATTTTAACTAGCTATTGTACAATATTTTGTAGGTATCAGTACCCATATTTACCGGTCAAACGCGACAGGTCTATATGATAACGGTGTCCTTATCATGAAACAAGGACTGGACCCGTTATTTGGTACGATATCCTCCTTTTTAATGATCTTATTCGGTAAAATACATTAATTGTGGAACATACTATGAAGTGAGGTTTAAAGAGGTACACTCGTCATAGCTTAAGCCAGCTACACGGGTGCTTACTTAAGGCTTGCTAAATCAAAAAACAACCTCAAACCAGCAAATAACCTTTGGCAATCTCAATTTAAAACGGTCATGAATGACCAACTAACGGTTCACAAAAATGGGAATTCTTATATCTGCAAGTACAACAAACGAAAAGACACCTTACAGGAACATCACTTTGAAAAATGTAATAAAAAGGGTAAAAAACCATGTAAAATATGTCCTCATCATGATAACAAATTTATACATGGTTATGGTAGTTATGTTTACGAAACAGTTAATCAAAATAATTCCGAAAAAATAACCTGTACAAGCAAAAATTTGGTATACCAAATATTCTGCAACAAATGCAAAATTAGTTATATTGGCGAAACCGAACAAACAATTAGAGCAAGATTTTCACAACATTTAAAATCGGTAGAAGACAATAAACTAGACACACTACTGGTAAACCATTTCAACAACATACATTCAATAAATGACATGCGTATTCGAATTGTCCACAAATTACATGACAACTGCCCCAAAGCAACTAGACTTCAAGCCGAGAATTTCTGGATTCACCAGACAATCAGTATTCACCCATTTGGCTTAAACGATAAAATTCAAGGCTACGAAGGTTTTGCTAGTAATGTTAAAGCAAATATGGACAAAAATCTTAATCACTATTTTTCAAATCCTATACCCAGACCTAACAGAAAACATAACAGAAATAAGGGTAGTTCAGTAAAAGAACTACCTAATATCAAAGAAAACATAACACAAATTCCACTAACAACCTTGCATAAACTTCCTAATTTATTCAGCAACTGTAAAAAACAACAAACTGAAAAACTTAAAAACAACTTAATAACTTCCCATAAAGATGTTAATACCAAACTGGCTATTAACATCTTATACAAAATTAAAAACCGACAAAAATGCGCAAACGATATTGTAAAAACTCCTATTTATTTAAATATTGACTACAATAATAGCATCATTGACAAACTAGGAGTACGCAATATTGTGCACGACAGCGAAATAGAAAGATTGTTACAAACCAAAAAAAGTCATTTAAATATAATAACCACATACAATCTTCCTAAAACAAGTTTTGTCAGATTTACCAATTACAACTTTGTTCTTAAACAACTAAACACAGATAACATCAAAGGATTGTTAACACAAGACTGCGGATGCCAAATATCCGAATTTAAAAATAACACTTTAAAACATATAGTTACAGGCGAAACTAAAGTTGTAAAATCCCAAGTTATCGAAAACATTTTAAATAAAGGTACCAAATATAGAGATAACTACAAACTATCCCTAGACAAATTTAGGGGATCACTCTTCAAGTATGCATCTGATTTGGTAGACAAAATCATAGTGAAAACCAAAAACAGAGATTTACTTCATGTTAAAAATAAGGTCATCCAACGGTTCATCACTATAGGTGAACAGAGATGGCATAGAATAATTGGTAATTCTAAACACGTTCAAGGTAACGAAAGCTGCCATGCTAAAATAAACAATGGAAATCTAGTTATAACTAATGTAGATAAAGCCGGTAACAACTTTGCTTTTATTTGCAAAAAATTCTACCTTCAAACATTATGTGAAGAAGTTGGCATACAAGTCGATAATAATGAAATAACATTTAAAGGCAACAAGACATATGCCCCTTCAGATAAAAGTAAAGAAACCATATTTAACGAATACAAAGATTTCTACAAAGCTATGAAAATAGAAACTGACTTAGAAATGCTAAACATTCCACTCATATTCGCTATTCCAAAATTCCACAAGAACCCGATTAAATTCCGATTTATTGCTGGCGCAAAAAACGCCATCTCTAAACCACTAAACATAATAGTTGTCCGTATACTGGAAACAGTTAAAAACCACATTTATAATTACTGTGCACAGACGAAAGCCAGAAGCGGCATAAATATGAATTGGTCGGTTAATTCTAGTGGTCAAGTCACAAACATGTTAAAATCATGCAATAAAAATATTAACGAACTTTATTGTGGCGATTTCAGTAATTTATTCACAGCATTACCACATGAGGAAGTTATAAACAACATAATGCATTTGTACCATATGACATTTGATGGAAACAGCAGATCCAATATTCAATGCAATTACTATAAAAGTTTCTTTAGTACGTCAACTTACAAAAACTATGAATCATACAATTTAGCGGACGTATACATATTAATTTCATACCTTGTTAAAAACAGTTACATACAGTTTGCAGGATGTAACTTCCTGCAAATCTGTGGTATTCCCCAAGGGGGAAACGCCAGTCCAATAATCGCAGACTTAACTTTGACAGCTATGGAACTAAAATACATGCAAGCCTGTTCTAATGACACATTAAAAAGAGAAATATCACTCTCATTCCGATATATTGACGATATTTTATGTTTAAGCAATCATTTAAGAGAAGAAACTGTTAGTATATATGGGAAGGTACTAGAATTAAACCAAACTAGTAAACCAACTGAGACAGCATTTCTCGATCTCTACATCAGTTTGGACAACGGAAAAATAAAAATTCAAACATATGACAAAACAAGGGATTATAACTTTGAAGTTATAAAATACCCAAAATTTGATAGTTGCATTCCCAAAAACATGATTAGTAACAGGCCCGTAGCCAGAAAAAATTTTCGGGGGGGTTGAGATTTCAGGGGGGTTGAGAAGTGAAAAAAACGCATTCTTAGGGGTGCATTTTTCAAAATTTTCTCCAAAATTTTTAAAACCATAGGGGGGACCCTATTGATTTTTTTTGGCTTCCGAATTTCGGGGGGGGGGGGGGGCACAACCCCCCCCACCCCCCCCCCGGCTACGGGCCTGATTAGTAACATACTAATCACGGAAGTTATCAGATACAGTAAAACAAATAATACTGTAGATAAACTCATGTACAACCTTACACTATTATTTGAAACCTTCAAACGAAATGGCTGCCCTGATAAATTCTTAAAAAACAATATAAACCGTATCATAGGAAATAAAAAAGACTTTATTAACCATATAAATAAAGATACTATATCATGTCTTCATAGCTTCAGGGCAAAATTTTCACCTGATTCATACTATCAAACTACAAAATAATGATTTTATTAATAAAAACCTGCTTTTTATTGACCTTCTTTTCATCTTACTCCACTGTTACTCATTCCAAAGCATTTGCGTCCCATCACGGTACTCTAATTTCAAAACACAACTGTCTCACCACGAATTTGGATAAAGAGTCTTCTATGCTAAATCCAGTTCAATGCTCGCATAACACAAAAGTTTTGTGAAAACTCTATTCGATGACTAACACAAACAATTTCGTTCATAATTGATTGCCACTTAAACATTGTATTGGAAATTATTGCAGAAAACCTCTTAAAAATTACACATTCATTGATATTACCTATTATTTCCATCTTATTTACATATCATTTTACAGGCAAATCTGCGCAGACAAGCAAACTGACAATGGAAGTCGATAAAATCATGAACGACATCGATGCACAGCACGCCGAAACTCCTTCTAAATGCGACAACAATCAGAAGGCCAATCCGGTGGTACCGCGCAAAGATACCGAAATCGCAAGTGGATCCAAGAATAAACAGGTAAATTTACATTTCAACTGACACTTTTAGCCACCCAAAAAGGGTAGAGTGTCAGTAGGTTCTCTCTTTCTCCCCTTAAGGGTGATAAAACTTTTGTAACTACGTTAGCATCTACTGATGAGACTCGACTAACGTAGTAGTAAGCTAATTCTATCCGTCTAGGTTTAGAGTCGAAACGGTTAGAATATCATTAACATTTTCTCCCAAAAACAATCTCATTATTAGGTAACAAACTAAAAATATTATTAACAAAATACTATTACCTTGCTAGCAAATTATCCAATATCAAAATCTTATCCTATTCACATCTTCATTTACATTCAAACAGTGTTATCTAATGTACTGAATTTGAATTTAATTTCAGGTGACAGCGATTCAGCAATTGATGTTTTAAAGGGTGAGGAATAAATAATGAGACCGGACAAAATTAAATTTTTTCCCGAGAACATGCAGAACCCAAAACTCGTATCTGGTACTCTATAAAAAGATAAGTTCTAAGGATTCTAATAAAGAAAAAATTAGGTCAATACGTTTTGTGAAACCTTCATAACGGTAGGTTCAAAGTTGACCACTCATTTTTGAACATGTGTTTTTCACCGAATTCCTAGCTTTCGCAAAGGGAACACTCCGAAATTTTTCACGCACTAAGATCTCCAGAGCGTATCTCATGTTACCCCTTTACACCTTGTTACGATCCCACAAGTATCACGAAATATGAGGGATTTTGTGAATTTCTCACCACCGAAACCTGTCTGAGCCTGCGCAGATTTTACACGTGTGTTGCACTTGGCTTCAAAGATGACCCGGGCAAGTTATATATCAAAAGAAAGCCAGTAACCAGGTAGACACAAATAACATTTTTAATATGGCCTAACTGCGTTTTACGATCATTTTTATTGGAATGTTTGAAAAAACGGGATTTTTAAAGTGTAATTTTTTGAAAATGCGCCAAAATTTGCGCATTTTGGCAGAGTATTCGCAAGAACTAGTATTTTTTTTCAAACACAACATGATGTCAGCTCTCGATTGGTATATAACATGTCTGGGAGGAGATGGCCACCCAAAGCGAGAAAATCCCTTAAATGAATCGAGGTCGTGTGATTTTCGTACGAAATAATACTTTTTCGAAATGTTCCAAATTTCGCCGTTCCAAAATCATACGTAGAATTCAAATACGTCTTTCAAATTTTTCTTTCAAGCTTCCGCCCTCCTCACAGTTCGGACACACGCTGGCCCTTGGTCAACGAATGGGAAGAGGCCAGATCAAAGTGGGGCGAGGATTTGTAAACGCAGTGTTAGTTAGAGTAAAATTAGAATAAACTTATGAGCCAAAGAAATCAAGCATTAAAATTTCGAACACCAAATGAAAAGCTTACATTTTAGTTTATCCACTCTAACCTACCGTAAACTCTCTAGTTTAACCCCCGGGGGTATAATTATTCAATCGAGCTCTAGAGGGGGGGGGCAAAATTCGAGGGAGGGGTAAAATTAGGGGGAGGGGTTAAATTAGAGAGTTTACGGTATTTGGCAGAATGGAGACGTCCAATGTGTCCCAATTTTCACAACTTTCCACGCTCCTCACCGTTTTCAGCGATCTTGGTGTCGATGGATAGATCTCGACCAGGTCCGACCGAACAGATCGGCTTCTAGAAGGTTCTGGAAGCTCTGGGACATTTGGCTGTATCTGGTATTGGAAGCAAGGAAAGGATCCCAAATTTTATCCCTCTATAGCAAAACGACACCGCGAAGGCCGCGGTTTTTCCTTCTTGTCGGGGCTATTACGACATCCTAATCTTTCTTGATTTTAAACTCGTCCATAAATTTAGGTTTCCTCCAGGCCTCCAACCAAAAACCTCCCCTTTCTTGATTTTCTCTCTCCCAAACTCCAACCATTTTTCACATCTAATCGAATTAAACGACATTGGACAATCATTAGGGGAAGAAGAGATGGAGCAATAAATTGTGCGCATGAATCAATGAAAATACTCTCTTATATTTTTGCAGTTTCGCCATTTATATTTTGTTTTTATCAAAATGTTTCCATTGTTTCTGCTTTGGAACCGCTCTGGATTAATTCAACTACGGAAGCGGTTGAGTCCGGAGTGGATATCCGTAGGGTAGAGGCTGAGTACTGTCATCCGCAACAGGTGAGATATTTTTAACCAAAGCCCCGACACAATAGAAATTTTTTGCAAACCCCTCAATAAAAATCCAGGAAGATATGGGAAAATGCAAATCCAAAAGGGCCTGTTGGCTGGCGCGGTGCAGCTAGCTTAATCCCCCCAGGATAAATTCCCAAAGATGGAGAATTTGCTTTGTTCTGTGGGAAATTCCGGATAATGCCAAAATCTGAACGTGTCGCTCTCTTGCACTCACTCGTGAAATATCATAATTTCAGACACATGTTCCGGAAATTTATTACATCTCATATGAAAATGTGGAACCAATATTCGGGCTGGAAATAGCCGAAGAGCTGCTCAAAAAGTACGCTTTCGTCGCAATCAACTTTGTAAGTTCTTCTACAGTAAATCTCTAATTTCGTCCCCTCTCTAGATAGGTTAAATAACTTAGCCTCCGATGGTAAAGTTTGAGGTCTACGGTAACAACTGCTAGCTGTGCGTTTAACAGTTATTCTTGCTTATTCCAGGCCAGTTTGTGCAAGGACCTGGCATTGAGATGGGAAACGGAAAATGCTCAAAAAGTGCCAACTGATGCTGAAAGACCAGTTTCCATGAACCTTGAACCACCTCCGAAGCCTCTACCGCCTTCATCCGTGGTTGTGGAAAAGGATACACTGTATGTCTTTCTTTGAGGATAAATAAAGTGTTGGTACTTTGAATAATTTACTCATGGTTTTTATGGTTGCGGAAACAACCTCACCTGAAAATTAACGTTTGTCTGTAGCTACTATGATTTTGCCTACAGGACGTTTTGCCTACTCCTTGTAAAAAGGACGTTTTACGGCCCCAAATTCCCATTTTGGGTTAAAACAACCCTTATAAGGCGCCAAACAAGGATCTAGGCTTGGGGCCCCGCTGTGCACGCCTAAACGGACTTAATCTTAGGCTTAAGCTCCCGAACAACCCTTACGTTAGGCTAAACAACCGGTTACCGCCCAGTTGGGGGGGGGGGAATGACAGTTGGGGGGGGGGGGGCCTCCAGTTGGGGGGGGAATGGTGGCCCCCCAACTGGATGTCCCCCCGGTACTATTAGCCGATCGGGGGAGGGGGGGAACCAGTTATCGGGGGGGGGGGAAATTTCTATACATATTTATATAGTAAAAAATCAATAGGGGGGACCCTATTGATTTTTTTGCAAATGTATTTCAAAAAATACATTTAAATCCATGGGGTACCCCCTATGGATTTAAAAATTTTTGTCAAAAAAATCCATAGGGGGGGACCCTATTGATTTAAATATATTTTTAGAAATACATTTTTGTAAAAAAATCAATAGGGTCCCCCCTATTGATTTTTTTGACAAAAATTTTCGAAAAATTATTTTACTGAAAAAAATCCATAGGGGGGACCCTATGCATTGAAAAAAATTTTTTGCTAACATTTTGTGAAAAAATGAATAGGGTCCCCCCTATGGATTTTTTGAAAAAATTACCAAAAAAATTTTCAAAAAAAATATTTTCTTAAAAAATCTATAGGGGGTACCCTATGGATTCAAAAAATAATTTTGCTAACATTTTGCAAAAAAATCAATAGGGTCCCCCCTTTTGATTTTTTACTCTATAAATATATATAGAAATTCCCCCCCCCCGATAACTGGTTCCCCCCCCCGATCGGCTAATAGTACCGTCCCCCCAAGTGTCCTTTTTTTAAAAACGTTTTTTTACCCTAAAAATACATTTTTCTGCCCTAAAAGTGCGTTTATTATATTTTTAATGTCAAATCCACAAACAATAGAATTTCAGACTATTCACGGGTAAAATTTTCACAGCTTTTATTTCAGGCTTGGGTCCGAAGTCCAACTTCTACCGGCTAACGATAAAGATGACGAGAAAGAACAACAGATACAGCAAAGGTAAAGTTTGTTTTTCCTTTAACATATTGGTTTGGCCGGAAATTCTTGTCGGTGTTTTTAAACGTTTATATATCAAGCATTTATTCATCAATGTTCTTCATAATAATCACCATTATGATCTACAATGTGTGTCCATCTTACTGGTAAAAGGCGGATGCCTCTTTCCCAGAAAATTTTCTTTTTACGAGCAAAATACAAATCAAGGTGATTTTTGACATCGTCATCATTTTCAAAGTGTTTTTCTGCAATTTCGTTGGCCAAATCCCGGAACAACCAGTAGTCTGACGGGGCCAAGTCTGGGCTGTATGCAGGTCGTGGCAACACTTCCCAGCTCAAGTCCTGAAGTGTTGTTTGGTTAGTTTCGCAACATGGGGTCTAGCGTTGTCATGCTGAAGGATGACCTTTGGCTTTTCGGGCCGCTTTTCCCTGATGGCTTGTGCAAGCCGGCGAAGCTGAGCACTGTACGTAGCAGCTGTGAGTCTCTCCTTTCTGCCCAACAGTTCATAATGGATCACGCCTTCCATATCCCACCAGACAGAGAGCATTAACTTTTTCCCATAGCGATCTGGCTTTGGATCAGGTTTTGCCTTTTCTCCTGGGCCCGGTATCCAAGCACCATACTTTTTCTTATAGCCAAGAGCTTTCAAATGGTCTTCTACTGTAGAATGACTGGTCCCAAGCTGCTCTGCAAAATCGCGAGTTGATTGCCGGTTGTCTTCTGCTAATAATGCCAAAAGTGCTGGTTCATTTAGCTCGGAGAGTCTTCCAGAGTGTGGTTCATCTTCTAGGTCAATACTTCCTTGTTTAAAACGAGGAAACCATCTCTCGCAGGTTCGGGTGGAAATAGAGTCTTCGCCGTACACTGCGTTAATATTTTTAGCTGTTTGGGCCGCACTGGTGCCTTTGGAATATTCATAGAAAATTACATGCCGGAGGTGGTTATGAGGGAGATTGTTTTGAGAATTAATAATTTTAAGGAAAGAAAATAATAAAATGCTTGCTTTCCACATTTTCCAATAAAGGACTCTCTTGTGCATTAAATAGTATAAACACTTCCCAAGAAATTATTGATCACTGATAAGAATGGCCGACATAAAAAACACCGACAGGAATTTCCGGCCAAACCAATATTTTATTTTTGAATGTTGTTATAATTTTTATTAAATGCTTTAGATTAAGTGAAGAACTGGGAAGGAAAATCGAATTGGACAAGCCGTTAGTTTATAATGTGAAATATTCTTCTATTGGGTTTTTATGTTTAGAGTAGAAGTTGACGAAGATGACAAAAGCGTTGGAGTCGGAGGAGAGAAATCAGCCCAAAGTGCGATAAACTTTTTTTGAAAATTTCGAAATGTCGCTATTCATCTAAAACACGAGCCCTTTCTATGATGCGGCACTCTCAAAAACATCCCTTACAAAAAAGTTAAATGCAAATAACGGTCCGGTCGTATTAGGAAATGGGGCAAACTCAAGTTTCGATATTGATTCTTGGAAAATTTTCCAATCCGCTTTATGTGTTTAGGAGTTAGGAGTACCCGACTTTTCTTCTCCGGGATGTCTTTTCTTCCGTCTTCGGATAGCATTCTTCTTTTCTTTCCCTTGAAAAACCTTTTACCGTTACTAATGTTTATGAACCGAATTTTTAACCGTGTAACAATTTTTAGATGTCGGTCCCATCGGAATCGATCTTGCAAGTTTGGACGAGAAACAGATTCAAAGTCTCGAGAAAGCCGTGAGAGGCGAGAACGACACCGAGCTGGACGATATTTTCTCGAAAATTAGATGGCTTAACTTCTCCAAGCAGAAGCCATTTGCGTCGACTTTGATACTTCCCGTTATGAAACGAACCAAATATGATCCCAGGTATGGATCCTAACATTTTTTGATATGCTGAGTGATATTATAGAACTGCGCCGCGTTTGATTGAGGGCCAAATCGTGCATGTTCGCGTGGGAATACATGGTATTTATTGATTTAGATCGGAGCGGCCATATTACCTGAATGAATTTTTCAGTCCAATCTATCTCAAACTTCCAGCTCACGACCATGGCGAGTGATTTTATATAACTTGAAATTCCTTTGAACTTTGCTGTCAAGTAGAGATATCGTATTACCTCTAAAATTCGCTCATGGGCACTTTTTTCAGCCTCCCTTTAGTGAAGGTGTATTTGTAGAGTATAAGAGTATTAGGAGATAAGAAACCGTACACTAATACGTAAGCTTCAGGATTACGATATGGACATGTGGTAAGTACCTGTGGTAAGTAATGGTAAGACATGTGGTAAGTAAACACAAAGTATTTGTTTTTGTGATAAGAGATTTCACAAGGCATTATTGAATTCAGGCTAAGAATGTGTTGGCGTGATCCCCGTTTGGCACACGGCCTCAAGGCTCCAATACTCAGTGAGTTTGTGGAAATTATTCACCGTTTTGTTCTGTTTCCGACGACCCTCTAAATCGGGATGCTATTAACGACCATCAATTGCTTGATGTATCCCAAGCAAGTTTTCTCCCCAGAATGAGCTATTATTGAAGACAAATTTTTTAAGCAGGAGGTTATATTAGAACACTGAAAACACAAATACAGTATTTACGAATTCATAAATTTGCTTCATTTCAGTAACCGAAGAATCGTATTTGAAGTAAGTTCACGTTCTCTTATATGGATGCTTATTGTCACTCAAATTGTCCGTTTCAGAAAAATCTGGAGACCCGACGCATTCTTCGTCAACTCCGTAGATTCACTTTTTCATCGAATCACCTACCTGAACTTTTATATGTTCGTATTCCCTGACGGTGAAGTATACTTCGAGTCCAGGTATTGGTAACTTTAGGGTAAATATTTTTCTGGGACAAAGATTTTATTAATTTCTGCTTTTTCGAGTCAATAATACTGTTTTACGCTGAAAACGGAAAGTGAAAGATAACTTATCTTAAAACTATTTGCTCTGAGGAACGGCAGCAATGGTGCGACAATGAATTTTTGCTGCAGAACATCTTTATCCATAATCCTCTATAATTTTTTCTACTAAAAGTCAAACATATTTAGGTTGTATCTCAAACCGAAAAGTCTGCTGGTCTTATGCAAATATCCACACGACAGTCAAATAATATATTTGCGAATAAGTTCAAGTATGTTTTTCAATATTTTAATCTAACGAAATTGTTCATACATCATTAAACTATGTTTTAGTTGCATTCACAAACAATACGGTTCAATTCCAATGGTTCTCGAGGCGAGAAGAAGCCATAAACATTAATCGAAATGTACAATTGCCAGAGTTGTATATCGCTGGAGTGGAGAACACGCAGTGCGCCAGTCGAAGAAAAACAGGTATTTTCTTCGGGCACTCCTACTTTATTATATGGCTATTTCAGGCAATTTCTCGTGCATCGAGGCCCGGTTCTATATGAAGAGAAACATTGGTTTCTATTTTGCTCAAACATACCTCCCAACTGCAACATGTGAGTGCTTTGGATCTGTCTTTGGGCATGTTTGTTCGTTGTCAAATATATGGTGGGGTTATCCGATACGTGGGGCAACTCCATTTTGATTGCATCTCATCTCAAGCTTAATCTTAACTTCGTGATCGCTCAAAATGAAGCTCGGTCGTAACTCAACAACTTCTCTATAGCATAGAGTATTCAGTTACTCTGATAACTGACCAGGGTATAATCAGATACAAGTTCCCTCAATCATTCCCTAATACACATCCTGAACAGAAAATTTCGGAATTTAAAATATTTGTACGGCGCTTTTGAAAAATAGGCGGATTGTGTTGACTTAAAATGCATTTCATTAACCATTTTAGGCGTCATATTTTCATGGATCTCAGTTTGGCTCCCTGAAGAATTCGTTGAAGGACGTGTCTTTGTTGCGTTAACAGGTACGATACTTTCTAAAATTTTCTAGCAATTAATTGATCACTGGAAAATGAATTTTTATTGTTGAGGCCATTATTTGCGGATTAAAACAGCGAGCAACTTTGTGATTTAGAGACAAAAGTCCTGCTCTTTTGATCATTTTCTTCCGTTATTATCCCACTGATATGTAATTTTGGGGTATTTCAAGAGTTTAGGTCACAACTTCAAAATCATAGGGTAGGATATGATGATTCGGCACATCTTTCTGTAAACCAATTTGATTTCTAAAAATATATGATGAAACTATGACTAACATATGAAAAGTGGTGGCTAATCGTACACCCCATCTATGCTTTTGAAGAGGTGTGATCTAAACGATAGAAGAACCAGTTCTTTTATGATAATAGTTTCTTTTGTTGCATGTTATTACATTTTTAGTGTTTCTAACCCTGAGTGCAGAGAGTAATGCTGCCAAGGAAACACTGCCGAAGGTATCCTATGTCAAGGTAAGTTCCTTCCTTCCAATCTTAGATTTTATGAGAAAGCTTCTTAACGCTTTTTTTATTCAGGCGATTGACATTTGGTTCGGCTTCACGGCCACCTTCGTTTTCGCAACAATGTTCCAGGCCCTAGTGGTTATATCGCTGGAGCATATGAGCCAGCAAATGGTAAGTAAGCTCTGTTTTTTTCTCTCCCAAATTGGCATTTTTAGAAGAAAACCGTCGAGGAACAAAATGAGTCACTGAGCGTTCACAAAGCGACGCAACTGTTGCTAGACAGTAAGCGATACCATAGTTGGGGCCGAGGGTTGGACGAATTCTTCAAAGTTAGTCGCTTTCAGTATACAATCAAATCGTTTTAGCCGTTATAACTTATGCTTAAAAATTGCTGGCAAAAGACTAATCCAGAAATTATACTCACAATATTGTTTCAGGTGATGTATCCCGTGATAATGGTGACAGTTATTCATTTGAACCATTTTGCAGTTTAAATTTTCAGATAATTTTCCTCTTCATTTACATATTCGTCATAATCGAAGGAGATGAAAATAAATGTCTTCGAGGCAGCCAAGATTCTTCACACTCGGAACTTTAGTTTGAATTAACTTTTTTTGGCATCAGTTTTGAGTTTAATTTTAGCCACGGAATACTTTTTTGGTCTTAGAGTATCGCTTTTTGGCATTAGGGACTGGTGCAAAAAAAAATTTATGCCAAAAATTAGTGTGAAAAATGTTTGCACTTATGAGAACACTGTGAATGTATATTCGCTCAGTGTAACTGTAATTTATAATAATGAATAACTTTGTAAAGTAAGTAAATGTTGCAATAATTGTTTATCCACAATGAATTGTGCGACAATTAAAACTATTAATGCAAATTAAACTTTCGAAAAATCCATGCCCGCCTTAAAAGACGATTTTCCAAAGCAAAAAGAAAACGTTTGGTAGGAAAAGGTTAAAGAAAGGTTTAAGCTCTATAAACTGACCAACTTTTTCTCACTCCTCGTAATTGCTCAGGGGAACAGCAAATGACGCGCTATTGCCCCTCGTACTCCACAGCAGCGCTATTAGAGAAGGGCATACAAACTATTACGAGACTATTTAAACATGTCTAAAAGTTATTAACAAAATTTATTACCGATGTGAGGAACAAAGTTTTTTCTTCAAATCTATTGGTCTTCATTTTCTGGTTCACTTCCTTCTTCACTTGCACTTTTGCTCTTTGCGGAATTTCCTGGTTTTACTTTCTTCGCCGCAATCTTTTGAGGAACGTTTGGAGGTATTCTGTGCATGTTCTTCAGAGGCATAAGCATGTCGCCGTATTGAGGAGGTGGGGCCGGGGGCACTTCCTTTTTTGGCTGAGGCTTCTTCTTAGGCTTCGGTGGAGGCTTGTTGCAAGTATGCAACACATCAAAGTTAGCTCCGTTGCCCTGCTCCGTTGCACCGCCCTCTGTCGAGCTTTTTTTATCACTAGGCGAGCACCATCCCGACTGAATGCTATCGCCGTCGATGCGAAAGACCCACGTGCCCGGGCGGCCCACGTTGCTCTTTTCGGGAAGCGTTTCAAGGATATCGTCGGAGCACGATCCGTGGATCATGGTGTAGTGCTGTCCGTCGCCCAGGTCAAAGCCCGCTCTCGCTGGTTGTCCTGAAAGAAAACCTAATATATAAAAGTAGAGATAAAAGCGTTAAAATCCGAGATTCAGTCCAAAGGTCTTTTTGTGACAAAATTTTTAAAGGTGCAACAAGAACGATGTTGCTACTTTAGTATGATGAGCCAGCTTACCTCCTAGGCCATTTTGTCCTCCGCTCATATCGCCCGTTGTCCACTCGACTTTGTTGTAATAAAAAATCGCGAAAGATTGTTCGCCGTTTGTGGTGATCACCGCCTAAATCCTCAGGACTTATATTCGAATTAAGTCACATGTCCAAAACAGTTATTTATAATTACTGGCAATCCCACGATCATATTAATAAGTGTATGGGACCCAATTTCGGATGTGTCCCCAACTACTACGACCTACCTGAAATGTATTACGCCTTCTATCTGCCAGATCGCCAATGTATCGGCGACTCCGTTTACCTGCCGCTTTACTACTACACGTGCCTACGAACTCCATACGCTCGGCGTTCTGAGGAATATCCGGAAAGTATGTGACATTAATCCACGTTACAATCAGCATCCATTTTAGTTTCAGTCCAGAAAATTCTGGAAAACCCTTTGTCACCTCGTCACGCGCCTTTCTTAGCTCAGACGCTTTGGTCGATTGGCGATACCACACGTTACCCGTTGTTCGCGTGTCTACGTCCGCCCTGAAGCACACTTTTTCGGCATTGAAAGAACTAAGTCTTTATATTTTATTCGAAGAAGGTATAAATTATACCTTTGTTTTAAACAATGAAACACAATACTATTTTATGTAAATTATAAGAATAGAAATTTTAATGAAATTTCACCGTTTCTTAAGCTTACCATGAGCTTTGACATAAGATTTGATTTAGGTTAAGACTAAGCCTTGGATCTAGCTTACACATACGCCTAGTACTTGCCTTTAATTTAATTTTAAGTGAAAACCGAGCCTTAACGTGGACTTTGGTTTAAGCTTAGACTAGGCTTGAGTTTCAGTTTAGATCTGATCTCAAGCTTCAACTTAGGTTTAATTTCAGTCTTAAGATGGGATTTAAGCTTAAGCCTGTTGTTGGACTACTTAGCATTAAGCTTAAGGATACGTAAGCAAAGCCCACACTTTTTCATAAGCACCAAAAATGTGCTTCACTCACCAAAACGGCGCTATGGAACTGAATGCCTGCGGGAGCGGCATACAGGTCGGAGTGAATACACTAATTTCATTCGCGAAGGAAATGGTGCCGATCACGTTCACGAACATCGAATTAAATGATTGACCAAAAAAGGGAAACGGCTTCTTTAGGTTGACATCTCCATATGGCTCGCATTCTGCGCAGGAAACACAGCCTCGGCGCAGGGGTTTGTCTCCGTGACGGCGGCCGTGCTTGAAGAAATGGTTCAGACGCACCTTTGAGAATGTGAAGGGTAACAGAAGCAGCAAGACAGCTATCCGAATCCAGGTGCGCATAGCAATTTTTATCTGTAATATTCAAAGATGAGTTCTCAGGATAAAAAATGGGTTCAAATATTTTCTGGATTGTCGGTCCCAACACACACAATTTCCAGATTTTTACAGCAAAAATTCACACTTTTTCGGGCATTCAGGACAAAAACATCCACATTTTTGTGAATTTTACAGACAAAAATTAATAATTTCTTGGTTCTTAAGCCCGCTTTTCTTGCGAATTTAGGCGGCATATTCCAAATTTTCCAGATCACCACATTTTTCGGCAAATAAACAACAAATCCAGAGAAGTAAGCAAGCGATTTGGGTGAGGCATATATTTTAGCAGACTTGGAAGAACATTTTTGATTCGAGAGCTTGAAATAGAGCATGGAGTAAAGTGCTCCACTCCCTCTTTACAAAATAATTCTTATTGAAAAGAATACTCAGAGAAGAATGCCTTGAAAGTGTGCTCAGCTTTATTTGAGTCGAAATTTCATTATAAAATTTTCTCCAACTCATTCAAATCGGAATCTCTTTCACTTTGAATAAAATATAAATAATGCCCAAAGTTATAGAAAATATGCTAATTTTTAAAATTATTTATTTTGATGATTAATCCAAAAAATGTTGAAAACTGAATTTTAAACGTCATTTTTATTTAAGTCTAATTTTGGCCATAAAATTCTGTTTTGGTTACTTTATACCTCTATAGCATATCCATTGTTAGTTGTGTTCAATTTTATTAATTATGTATTTCAATAAACAATAATTGAAACTTTTATTGTTGCTTTTACTTACATTACAAAATTATTCACATCGTTATAAATTAGAAAAATATCAGCTAATAGACATTCAATGAGTTCTCATAAATAGCCGCAATGGAATCGTAGTCGGTGTCTCGGGGAGCGATCGGATTGGAACGGAAAGAGTTCAAGGCGGCATCCGTGAGCTTGTCCACTCCGCTGCGATCAAATCCGAGCGATGACAGTCCGTTGGGGCAGTTGAAGTCTGAAATTGTTGAATAATTTTTCTCTTGAGTTTTGTCACAATAAAGTCACTCGCATATTTTTATAACCATACCTCGATAGTTTTGGTGTTACAAGACTTTATATGAATTTCCTCCGTATGTGAAATTTGGATTTCAGATATCTTTTGACTTAAACAAGTCCAGGCAAACTTTGCTCATTACAAGCCTGTAAATCCGGAATTTAGTACGGGCTAGTTAACTTTTTTGGCATAAACATTAGTCTTGAATTTAGAAAAGATACAAATATTTTAACAAATAAATGGGAATTGCTAACGATTTCATCATATTTATGAACCGCTATCCCTTTGAATAATAATATCTATTGACTATTCGGAGATATGATGGACATCAACTAACAAGGGACAGTTCTGGCACTTCCATTGTAAGCCACCTCCCGTGATTTGGCGGGGGCAAAC
This sequence comes from Ditylenchus destructor, assembly GCA_022814885.1. Taxonomy (NCBI): domain Eukaryota; kingdom Metazoa; phylum Nematoda; class Chromadorea; order Rhabditida; family Anguinidae; genus Ditylenchus; species Ditylenchus destructor. The sequence goes on along the minus strand of JAKKPZ010000018.1, from coordinate 792,876 downwards.
AACAAAAAAGCCCAAAAAATGTTGTTGGCGAAATTTGCTGCGGTATTTTAGGCTGTCACATACTTTGCATTAGAATATTTTTCTGACTTATCCGGGCAACCCGTTCGATATCAAAGCATCTTAAAGATTATTGGACAGGGCTGTGCACAAAAGTAAAACTTTAATTCAACTCTCACCTTGCATGAATCCACGCAGTTGATCTGCCAAAGTGTGCGCAATCTTCTCTGTGCTGTCGGTGCTCTGAAACATCAAATCATAACTTAACCGAAAAACGAAACACTGAAAATTTTACTTTCAAATCGCCTCCGAGTAACTGTGACGCTTCCATGTGGCGTTTCGGGTCGGCCGGCGTTGTGAAGATGAAATCTTCTGGAGCAGTGCACACAACCGATAATCCGTGTGGGATGAGCGGGTGTCCCTTGTTATAGTCGGGATCGACGTATTTCTTGCCTTGCGAACTAAAGCTTTCAATGACAGAAAGAAACAAAATTTTGCAATAATTTTAATACAAAAGGGGTACCAATAAAGGTGGAAAATTTTTGGGGCAACAATTTCTGAGCAATATTCTTCTGAAAGTAAATATCGTAAGCAAATATCGATATGGGAATACAAGTAACTAGCGAAGTGGGGCCGCTTCGCGGCCCTCACTTCGCTAGGAAGCGGTTAGCGTGCACAGCGGGAGATTGGGTTCGTCATCGCTTCGCGCACCGCCATCAGTATGCCCTCGTCTGTATCAGTATGCCCACCGCCATCAGCGGTCAGATTGGGTTGTTCGGGAGTAAGGATTGTTCGGGAGTAGAGCAGCATGAGACTATTTCGGGCCTTCGGCCCTCAAGCAGCTGTTGTTCGGAAGTAAGGTTTGTTCGGGAGTATATGTTCCAAGTTCCCTCACATTCCAAGGGAGAAGGTCGGGCGCTCCGCGCCCGACCACAGGACTGGCTCGCCACCTGCGGTGGCTCGCAATGTTTATGGCTAAGATTGAATTCTACCTATACCTGACCTAAGTTCCCATTCCAAGGGGGAGGTCATCTGAAAATTCAGATGAGCAAAAACTGGTTACAAAAAGTCGCCTCCGGCGCTGACTTGTGTCTCTGACTGACTTGTGTCTCTGACTAATTTGTGTCTCTGACTGATTTGTGTCTCTGACTAATTTGTGTCTCTGACTAATTTGTGTCTCTGACTGACTTGTGTCTCTGACTAAAGCACCCCTAAAAATGACCTTCCAAAAATTCGGGACATACAGAGAATTCGCAAGCACCCCTAAAAATGACCTTCCAAAAATTCGGGACATACAGAGAATTCGCAAGCACCCCTAAAAATGACCTTCCAAAAATTCGGGACATACAGAGAATTCGCAAGCACCCCTAAAAATGACCTTCCAAAAATTCGGGACATACAGAGAATTCGCAAGCACCCCTAAAAATGACCTTCCAAAAATTCGGGACATACAGAGAATTCGCAAGCACCCCTAAAAATGACCTTCCAAAAATTCGGGACATACAGAGAATTCGCAAGCACCCCTAAAAATGACCTTCCAAAAATTCGGGACATACAGAGAAATACAGAATGCCAAAAGGCGGGAATTCAAATTTGAATTTCCCAGGTGACGCCGCACAGCTTTAACTTACTATAAGGATATACCATTCGCAAGTATACAATGACAATGATTTATGTTATCTTAACTTTAATGGCTGTAATTTCCGTGTGAATCTTCTGTGATTCGAATTCAATTTAAACACAATTCTTTCGGGCGAGTACATTCGTATAATGTATTAGTATAAAGATGTTGCAAAATAGGATACTTTTTTAAATTAAATATCTGTGCATGCAAAATCAAATTTTACAATACCCAAAATGACTTCCAAGAAAGAATTTTTCCGGGTTTACGATCCTATATTATGACAGAAAAGACATGAAAAATTAGGAAAAAGGATTAACGTTTTAAAATTGGCTCACTGTTTCGCCCCAAACAATGATTTTTTAAACTAAATTACAATTAGTATTCAGACTGTTTGTTTTATCCATTTAGTTTTATGCATTTCTTGTGCTGTTTATTATTTTTGCTATTATAAAATTTTAATTTGTGTTCACAGATATTTTACAAGCACCGAAAATGGTAAGCTTATATCTCCAATTTAAGATTGCTTGGATTCATACCGTAAAGTTCTATTTCAGAAAAATGGGGCAATAAAAAGAGAATAGTGCCCTAAGGATTTTAACAAAAAATCATGAGAAAACGCATGCCTGATTGGATAACTCAGGCCATGGCATAAATGGACTCCGGCGTTTCCAAAGCCCATTCCCGCAAAGGAGCTCGCCATAAGCATCGCCGTTCGAGCTTCCATGTCTTCAGGATCGAAAATTGAGCGGCGGAAATATTTTTTAATTATCTAAAAATGAGACAGTAAGGAGATAATTTTTCAAAACAACCAGCATAAAACTTACTCGAAGTGCCTCTCTCACCTGAAAAGCACTCAAATTACAGTTATCATGTCACTCAAAAGTGAAATATAAGACTGACCCAAACATCACTGACTGGATTACTTCCCTGGTATACCGGCCGCTCATCGGGACGGCTTGGTCTTGGAGTTCTCTAAAGATTGAAAGGAAAATTAAACATATGATATTACACTGGGCAAATGTTTTCTAACATTCCTCGAATTTTGAAAATCTATAAAAACCATTTTAGAAAGTTCCTAGAAAATTTTTATTAAGCTATTTTCTGAGCAAATATTTCTGGTGCAAATAAAATTTTGGGTACATTTGAATCTAAACATAGTATCTATTCCCGAATATTCGGCTCTAAACAATTTTACCATTGTGTATGGCTTCGCAGTATACGACTCCAGGGCGTGACAAAGGACGTCAAAACCAGAATAAATCGCAACATTTCTCGGCATGCCTAAAATGGAACATCTTAAAAGGAAACATACTTTATAACAAATCATACTTTTGACGTTTAACGGATCTACCACAGCAAGAGCGGGTTTGATGCATCGAAGACGAATGCCGGCTTTGCACTGCTTCTCGGGCATGTCGATGATTGACACACCTGAAGTTGCGAATATAATACACCGTTTGGGCGAATTATGGCAGCGAAAACAAACATTATGGTAAATAGTATCCAGGTTTATTTATTGCCCACAAACCTAATGCTATGCGATTTTGGTTTCTGCCCATTAGCTATATTCTTGATTTCTATGTGAACTTCGCTCTCAATACGACTTGGTCAATTTTAAAACCGGGTGATGAGTTCTTGTTTTACAAACCTATGTATTAAATATCTTTCCTACAATCTTCCTATGATATTTAATGACCCATAATATGAACTTGGAGTATACATCTGGAATACTGAACGCAAAGTAACATACCTGTTGTCTCACTTCCTAAAATTAATAAATAACTTTTACAAAGGACATGCATAAAATGTTTGACTTCATTTTATCATATACGTTGTAGGAATAATTCATATAATAATATATATATAATAATAATATAATAATATAATATAATAATAACAACTCAAAATTGGAGAAGCAATTTTTAAATTTTAGGTGCTATATTATTTCCTGAATGGATAGCTAAATGAGCTCTACATCTTGGAAAAAGCATGATTCGAGCCAAATAAGAGAATCGCGAAAACATATGGACTGGAATCTGGCCTTATATGGACGACGTAAATAAAGTCTTATCTTGTTCAACGAAATTTACCAGTTCCAGCAGTGGTTGGAACGGCGATAAGTGGGAGCATGGCCTTTTCCGGCAAGAGAGCTTTACCAAAAGGCTTTTGGACCTGAAATATATTATAGATTCCAAATTATCTAAGCCCATAAAAATATTACGTAGTCAAGAAATTCCGCAGCAGGATTCGACGTGTACAACGCGGCGGCCTAAATAATGTAGATAAAGGTCAGGATCTGTTTGGTTATATTTGTCTTTTGTTCTTTCAGAATAATATTTAGAAAATGATCTCGAAACAAAACCCACTTTGGCAGTATCGATGACGGAGCCACCGCCTACGGCGACGAAGCAATCAAACTTTTTGGCTCTGGAGTAGTCAATGGCGCTTTGCATGCCTGAAAATTAATTTATCAATATTGGTACAACTTGAGATCAAGGTAAGACCAGGCCAACTTTTTAGAGCTCAGATTGGCATTACTCGCAGCTCGACCCATTTTCCCAATTTTCGATTAGGTCCAAATTGCTGCTGTTAAAATTTTTTTCCTGAATCTAATTCCAAACTAATTTTCTTATAAGAATTTCTATTTACTTTACGCATTTATTCAGGACAAAATTTAAGTGAATGTTCGATTCCACCGAAACGTTCTGCTCAAGCCACCGCATCTCTGATTGCATGATATTGGGTCATCCCTTTCAAAATGTCGCTTTTGATTTCAAATGGCGGTTTGAATTCGCGCCTTTTTGCATCTTCTCTGCTCATCTTCTCTGTGACTGGAACGTTCTCTTCATTGAGAGAGATAAGAGACGAGAGACAAACAGAGCGGGCGCCGCACACTAGCACCGAATTGATATGCATTTTCCAATGCATATGAAATGGGAATTCAACCAAAGCTTTGATTCAACCAAAGCTTTGGTTGAATTCCCATTTCATATGCATTGGAAAATGCATATCAATTCGGTGCTAGTGTGCGGCGCCCGCTCTGTTTGTCTCTCGTCTCTTATCTCTCTCAATGAAGAGAACGTTCCAGTCACAGAGAAGATGAGCAGAGAAGATGCAAAAAGGCGCGAATTCAAACCGCCATTTGAAATCAAAAGCGACATTTTGAAAGGGATGACCCACTATTTATTTGAGGGCATAAAATTTCTTACTTGTTACGGATGGTTCGCATCTGACTTCGTCAAACACGTTGCAAGGAAGACCCAGCTTACTGAAGGACGAGGCGACCTCTCTAAATGGATTAAAATTAGATGTTCTTCTGTTTTATCACAGAATATTTTTCAAATATATCTTTTTTACTACGAAGTTATGCAATTTTAGTTGCTGTTGCTCAATAAAAATCGTGATCTTCATTATATGTAACGCCTAAGGGAAACTTGGAAACTAATGACTCAAAATTTCTTCGGGAGCAGGAGAATTCGCTCCAGGAACAATGCATCTACAGTATGTTTTTTACAATTAATTTTTTAATTACATATATTCTAAACACCTGCAAAATTTGACGTTCACTTGAAAGGTTCTATAAATTCCCACAACTTCTAGAATGATCTAACTACTATTTTATACACTGGACAAACTATCACATTTTCTATGTACAAATTCTCACTTGAAAGCGACGGTGTTGGCAACATTCTTATCGGTGATGATGACCGGGTTCTTGCCTCCCATATTTTTCACATCGTAGCCGACTTCCGCTGTCACTCCAACGCCGAATCTCAGAGTTGAACTAAATTTCATTATATAATTAGGAAAAAACTATGAGAAAGGTGTAAAAGCGTACCTGATCATTTCGAAAGCATAATCAGCGTGTCCTAAAATTTGTTTTCTATAGCTAATCACGGATTCAAGCATTTTTAACGTTCGTTATTGTGAATTTCTTTAACCTGTATTCGATAAATCGGTATGACATTATGTGTATCGATCTGATTCGTTAGAGTGGAGAATTGGACCAAAAGTGTTTAAAAATCGTCTATTTCTAATTTTTAGCCAGAAAACTGTGAATTTTACCATTTTTGCATGTAATATAAAAAAAAACGGAAATTGACTAGAGAATTAATCTAGAACTTAGCATTTTAACCATTTTTTTGCTAAATAGCCGAATAATAGCTAAAGTTGTTCTTTTCCTTGCAAAAAAGTGAATACCACTTTTCTCAACATTTCTAATCTATTTGTCAATATAATTATAACAAAATTGTCGCATTTTATTCATTTTTAAATCAAAACTAACCTTCAGCCGAACAGCTACCGATTCCACTGCGAAGCGTAAGAGAATTGCTCCCGACTGGATCATGATGCGGACACACATGTTTGGCTTGAGACAGTCTGTAGAGCAAGCCCTGAGCCAGAGAAGCGCCTCGCGCACCCCATTTCGATGCCATTTCACTTTAAACGCTAAAATTGAACATGAGAATGTATGTAAGCAGGAAATTCCTTTCAAGACTAAGCAATGCAATGAATGTACAACGCAAAACGTTTCAATGCAGAACCTTTGTTGCAGCCGAAATTGTTTTTCAGATGAAATTGATTTCTCCTGGTTTTCAAGCATTATCACTTTAGTCTTGCCATAACCTTTTTTCCTAGGAAAAAATCAATACTGTCAGTAAATGATTTCGCACAGAGTAAATCGATAAATACCAAAAAACCAGAGGAAATCAGTTTCATCTGAAAAACAGCCTTGACCGCAACACGTATGAAATAAAATGCGACAAACGTCAGAGAAATCATTCCGTATAATCAATTCTCTAATGCGAGGGGTGTTTAAAGTCGCCCCACGTGCTGATTTGTTTCTTTCCTTTCGTCGGTCGATACTAAGTAAAAAGTGAGTGTTCTGTGACGTATCGCTGAAACGATATTTCCTTGTTTGAAAGGTGAATAGGTCATTAGTTAAGGTGGTTGAAAAGGTATAAACAAGATAATTTAATAACTTTGCATGCGAGTAAATATTGAGCATGAGATCAAGATTGAATAATAGGTCAATAAGGCAATAATAGTTCCCAAGAATTAATGGATTATTTGCAGTGAATGAGCTTAATATCCAAGATGTGCATAATACAAACACATTAATTTAGATTGAAATAGAGGGACGATAAATTTATTTGTGTGATAGAAAATTAATTGGACACAAAATTTGTCTATAGTCAGGAAACAAAAGCGACGCCTTGGTTACGAAGTTATTGTTTCGCATTTGTTTCGCATTTGTTCGTAGTTTGGTTAAATTTACTACGCGCTTGGTTTTTGTATTACACTAGCTATCGCGGCGTCCGTCCCTTTTTGATCTGTCCCACCTCTGCATCGGCCTGTTCGACCTATGTCGACCACCCAAAATTTTGTCGGATTCGTGTTCCCCGTCCCCGAAAACCCTATATATGACCCCACCCCCCATACAGCCTTCAAAAGACCAAAAATGCCATTTTCAACCTGTTCGACCTATGTCGACCCCAAATCTGAGTCGATTTTTACAAATTTATGGGAGGTGTTTACTATAGTGGTGATCTGGGTCGAAAACGGCCCGTAAGGGGTCGAAACGACAGTCCACGCAGGGACGCACGGACACCAGAAAATTAGTATTGTACCATCTACCTACAATAAATTTTTATCCAAGAAGGAATACAAGAACAATAATGCCGATAAAACTTCCTGGAGACCCAAAGTGGAGTTTAAGAGAAAAAGAGAGCAGTTGCATGCAGAATTGCTTTGGATTGTTTCTGTTATAGAATTATAATCTCATATTTGGGCTCTCCAAGTAGTCCATAGTCACGACATCGGTAATGCCATATGATAATGTGAAGCTAAAATCTTCATAAGACTGCACCAATGTTTCAATAAGCTTGCAGCCGGGATACTTGGGTTGAATAACTAGATCTTCCACTACAGATCTTACAGTGAAGTATGGCTTCTTTCGAGTATTGGATTAATCCATAAGTTCTGACGTTTTTGTAAGAAACATGCGTTATGTCGCGATATCACGCATGAAACGATACCGCGCCAAAAAACATCGCATCAGAATTTATGGATCAACACATACATGGATCAACCAATACACCTTTTTAGCCTCAGTTCAATGTTGTGATTGTCAGTCATCTTATAACGGTTCATTGCCGATTATGGACATTCGATTATATGTGAACTGTGCTTCGCAGTTTTATTCTTGAATTTTATATATATTGGCTATATGAAAGAATATGACAAAACATAACTGTTTGTTCCTTGTTCTACTTTTTCCGCTGTTTTTATTGACACTGAAACAATAACATTGTCACATTGGCCTGCGACCGATCGTGGATTGATTCGGCGGTTTTGATGGATTAGCACCGCTCCAAATAAAAGCCAAAGTATGTGTAATCCCGAAATCTACCTTTATACACTTCCGAAAATATCCTTTAAACACTCCAGACTTAAATTCTTTGCTGGCGGCAAATAATAAGATGGATTATTTCCTGAAAATCTTGCCGAAAGAAAATGACTTGGAGAAAATGGAAAATTCTAGAAGCAAAAAATTTTATTTTCTGTAAAACGAAACTCGTAGAAGTATTTTTTATGCTCATTTTACTTTACGCCAAACCCAAAATTGGAATTGCGCTGAACTTTTCGATTCAATTAGCCCGGAATGGCGCTATTGTTGTCCTCTTTTATTGTTCGGCGGCAATTTCCTCTTCGGCCGAAAAGAACGGCGTTTCTTTTTTGGCGCTTCCAAAACCAGGATCAGTTGCACCAAAAGAAACTGAGACCAAAGGCCATCCGTCTGGCTTAGACTGCAATGAATTAAAAATAGCCGAGGCGTTCTTTTTTATGCGTTTCATTCTTGCAACAATGCAAGACAACGGCGGGTTTATTGCCGTTTCAAAAGGCAAATAACTCAAACAAAAATATGTTTTACAACCTCCGTTTATGGATTTTTGAGGTCATAAAATGTTTGAACAAGGCCGAGAGTGTTGTTGTTGTGAAAATTTGTAAGCGTTTTGAACTATAAAGTTTTATTTTTTGAGTAAATAAGTAAAATTTTGGCAGGATAGAGTAATCCGATAAAATTCCGATATCCTCGCTAGATTCAGGTTGTTTAGGTGCAGCTTCCCAGAATCGCGACATATCCTAGGTCCAATGACAAATTTGATACAGACATTGTTCACGGAAAAGGAAAGAGAAAGTTGGAATTAGAAAATTTGGCATTCATTTCATTTTTCCCAATTATTCGGTTTTAGATCTATATCTTCCGTTCGTAAATGACAAGAAATGCGTGCGAAATTCCGGTTCGGAATGCAAAAAATCTAAAAATTTGTTTTAGTTATGCAAAGAATCTGATCTTGCGACACCTATCCGAAACATTTTTGCCTCTCTCTACGTCTCTTGAGGTGTGTTAAAATAAGTAAATATCACCTTTTTTATATCAAATTTATTACTTTTTAAATTCCTGTCCATTGAAGCATACGACGTTTATCTAATTTTTAATACGCAGATTCAATTCAAGAAGTGCTGTCGGCAATGACATTTTTCTTGCCTTTACGTTTAGTACTAAAACGTAACATACTGTGAAACCTGCTTGGCTTGACTTGTATCACCTCATCTACAACCCTTCCTTGCCTCTCACAAAATTCTCGGCTAAATTCAGTTCAAGCTTGTCCTTTGTATCCACAAGCCCTCAATTTCTTCTGTCAACCTCCTTTAAATTTGACCCTCGGCCAATCCCGCGCTGATTCTTTTGTTGCTTTCTATTATACTTTCTTTTTGTTTGCAATACAAACAAAAACTTCGAGTTAACACCTGAGTGGACGGAAATGAGGAAGTAGACAGCAATATTGTCGAGAATATCGACATTAGAGTGAATCTCGAGATTAGCTTTCACTCTCGCGCTTCCTTGACAACCGCTAATTGTTGTTTTGTGCCCCAATCCCGACTAAATACCGGATAGGCGATAGTTTCACCTGGCTTATTTTCACCTGTGATATTTCCCCTGCTGCCAACCTCATCCGCAATCTCATTACACATGTGATTAGCGGTCTTTTTAGTCAAATGACATGTGCTAATCAAGCATTGGGCAATGGCGAGAATGGTTGTTTACTGCACGCGACAGCGCCGGCTGGCTCTTGCCGAAGGAATTACAGCAACAAAAGCAGTGATGACTCACAATTTGGGGTGGGAAGAAGCTCGAGGAAGATTCGAGTTGATGTTTTGTGGGAACAGCCGCGATGATGTTAAGGCTTCTCAGTTTCGTCGGCACAGGTTAAGCCATGTTAAACATCATTTCGGGACTGCTGAAAGGGCATTTAGCTTTAAGGTAAAACTGCAAGGTAAGCTCAAAAAGATCAGTTCGCTTTTTCTGCAATTATTTCTTTTTGGGCAATGGTATTTTTTCTACATGGCCTTTAGAGCCATCTAGAATTTTCTAAAAGGATTTATAAAGTTTTGAACTTTTCTCGAAAATTTTATAAAGCAGTCCTATATTTTTTATATATCAATAAAAAAGTGCAAAAACCTGGAAAAACCGGAACACTCTATTATGTGAGTTCGATTTGGGTGCAATCGAACTTCGATTAGATTCGGCCAGTTTGCCTAGGCTGAAGAGGATCACATGGCGGTTTGGTGAAAGCACTCGAGAGCGGATAGATGAAATGGTTTGTCCTTTTTGTTTTTCAGCGCTTCGAAGCCTCTCCCTATCTCAGAGAGGATGCAGTATGTTATTTGTGGTGTTTATGTAATTAATGAAAGGGAAAGTTGATGTTTGGGTCTTGGTCATCCCTAAATACTAAGCGGCGTCGTGCGGATGTAGGCATATTTATAGTGCGTTGCGGCTTAAAAGAAATATCTGCCCACAATTCATTTTAGAGTAGCCATGTGCCAGGTTTGTTATTCACCAAGTCACATAAAAGTTAAACTGATGAATGCCTTGAAGGTATATCTTGAAAATTTAGCTGTTCTTGACTCTAAGTCTCACTTTATCCGATTAAAATCCGAACATACCGTCATTTTCTCCCTTCTCCGGTTAAATCCTTGACTTATTTTTGGATTCAAAATCTCATAATCGGATTTTCGCGCTAAAATTTTGCCCACGCATCATTTTTACAAAACCATTGCAATCCAGCAACTCCCTTCTCTGCCCGATTCGCTCTCCTTCGCTCTCGTTTTACGACACAGCCCTAAACTTTGTGATTTTCAATCTTCCGCATTGTCACTATCCTCAGGGACCAAAACCACCGGCAAAAGACCACAGAGCTGCCGCAAGAGACGACAGTTGTCTTCCGAGTCGCAAATATTTTCCTCGTCCTTGCCAGCTCCGCAACCAAAACCTCTCCCACATGGCAAAATTTTATGTTGGGGCGGGCAAATGAGCCTCAAACCCGAATGAATCCCATTCCATTTCCAGCGGCATTATTCCAGGCGCCAGAGCGGGGCCTTTTTCCTCAATTCTCCTCTTCCTGAAATATCTCTGACGTGTTCTCTAATGAAATAATAATATTGAATTATCCTTCATAATAAATCCCAAGCTTTTTATAATTGGGTTTCAGGACCAAAAAGAAACAATCGCTTCTTTTTTTCTGGATTGTACAATCTCGAAAGCATTTGATGCTTTTTTTAGGGTTTCCAATTCTTGTTTCGAGATTTGCCAAATTGACTTTCCATTTAAGGAACATCTCGTGGCCTGAGCCAATAATTTGTATTAGACATTTCTTCCTGAAAAATTTCCTTCCCGACTGATTATCCTTCATGGCCCATCCCGAATTCCGCCCCTGAGCCCAATTCTCGTTTAAAGTCGATTGGACAGCCGCACCGAAGAAAAAAGACAATTATTTTGAGGCTCAAAGCTCGTCGTTTGGTTAATGGGAGAATGGGTCCGCTCCCTCGGGGATTGATTGCTCGACTTTTGGCCTGCCGAAGTTTGTTGTTGTTTGTCCTTTTGCAATGAGTTTCGAAATGAAGCGCTCAGGGCTGCGATAATGTTGACGAATTGCTCGAGTTTTGTTGGGAATTCGTCGTCTGTCATATTCGCCTGAAGGAGTTTGTCGGGATCAATTTTTGGTAGAGAACTGTTGGCGAATTTTATTTTTAAAAGTTTGTTAGGGCTCTTCCAGAAATTATGTGATCAAAATTTATGGGACTTTTGCTAAAATATCTGAAGAAATAATTTTACTCTTTGTTACGTCTTTTTTCTTTTACCATGAAATCAAAGGACAAATGTACTTTGGCGACTTCTGAGTTGCTCCAAATTGGCCGAAATTTAGTTTTGGCTCGCGTCCCGATCACAAATCCATGTTTACTATTGCGCATACAAGTCGCCCTTATGCAAATTATATGTTGAACAGAAGTGTCGCATAATCCGCAAATGTGCCAATTTCCTCGCTTCAGGGAAGATCCACTCATAATATGCGTCGACTATTGTCCTTGAAAGGCACCAAAAGCCGTCAGTCAATTGTCCACTCAAATCAATTGAGGCAAATAGGGGACGGGGATGATGACTATTTAACAAGTTTGGGAGGAAACTTATAAATATATTTTTATCCTCTCTAAAGTTATTCACCTAAACCACATCCACTTAAGTTAAGCGTAAAAGTGCATAAGCCAATTTTTGGAGTCCTCAACAGTTCCCCTCAAGCTTAAGCCTCAAGTGAAGGCTAGAAATGTTGCTATTTTTAGGCCACCAAATAAGTATGGTATGTGTGCGCTATTACCATGCTAAAGATCAAGCTTAAGCGAACCGTGGACCCGAAATCCGTTTTGGACATGCTTTCTTAAAAACAGGAAAGTTTCATTTGGAACATTCTATAACCAGACTTCTTTCTAAAAGATTTTTTAATAAGAAATTTTGTCTATAACAGATTATGTCTTTTTCTGTTTCTGATCCAAAAACCAAATTTTACTTAAAAGTACCATTCCTGTGAAGTGTGTGATTTGCTAAGTAAAAGTCTAAGCGACTTGGCCTGATCGATAAAGTGTTATGAGCCATAATGTTTCGGATATGAATCAATTTTGATCTATATAATTCAATCCATCCTGTCAAATACTCCTCGGCTGTCACCAGATGTGCCACCCTTCTCACCTCCGATTTCCCAACTCAAGGAGACTCACAGCCACACACACATACAGTCTATTGACCTTGGAACACACCCAAGCCTCCGAATAATGGCCTCTCTAACCATTCAACTCATCATCTTTGATCGAATTGCGTTGTAATGGCCTCGTGTCGCGGACTTGAGGCGGCTGCCGGACACAGCGCTGTCTCTGTCTATCACCCACCCTTACACGGTCCCTATATTCATATTAAACAGGGCACGTCGGCGCCTTTTGCATGGTTTTGTTTCAAAAAGTGTGACAGGCCTGTTTTTGTCGATAAAATCCCGAGATTTTTGGTACATACCCTAATTCGGGTACGGGGAATCCGAATTTGGCATTATTTTTGGCATTCGGTTGGGGGGTTTTTGGCGTTCTGCCCATTTTCTGTTTTTGGGCGTTTAGTGGGAGGATTTTTTGCCCCCGGGGGTTTTCGGGGACGGGGAATCCGAATTTGGCACTATTTTTGGCATTCGGTTGGGGGGTTTTTGGCGTTCTGCCCATTTTCTGTTTTTGGCGGTTTTTTCCCAGGGAAAACCCAAATTTAAGAAAATTTACCTTGTTGCTGGTCGGAACGAGTCCTCCACGGTCGGCGAACATGAAAATTAAGCAAATTAACGGCTTAAAAAACAATACAGTAAAAAACTTACAAAAATTTTTGGGATCTTCCACACTACCCGGTGGCGGTTTCTACAGGCACCGATCCCGAATGCCCAACCCTGTGTACCACGCCCACAGGTAGGCCGCCGCGGTTCATCTGGAATTGAAATATTAGAAATTTTATTTTGAAAATTATCAAAAAGTTACCGGATTTTTCGCCTGAAAATGAAAAAAAGGTAACAAAAAAATTAATGTTACGCTGCGCCGCTTCATTCGTCGGTGGCATCGTCGTAGAAGAAGGCCGGGTCGTCCCAGAATTCGTATTCTTCTGCATCGTCCGGGCGCGGCCTGCTCGCTTCCAGAAGGCACTGGCTGAACCAGTACTTCAGCATGAAGATCTGGCGCCTGTCGTCGACCATCTTGTAGCGGCGCGCTTGTCGAGCGTAGGCGGCGTGAGTCGATTCGATGGCCTGCTCGGTGAACCAGGTGAGGTTGCCCCACTCCCTGGTGAGCTCCAGCCCGTGGCGGAAAAACATATGCCTGAAATTTGATCTTTGGTTAATCAATAATTTATGGAATGAAACTTACCCTTTTTGTTTCACATTTTCCATGGGCATGTTTGTGCGCATGTGTGCCAAGAGGTTGTCCATGCGGGAACCAAGTTCCTGGATCTCCTCAGGGCTGAGGAATTTTGACTCTATAAGTTAAAATTTAGTGTTCTTGACTGGGGGTCACTTAGTAAAACACCCCACTCTCGGGGGTCGCGCTTCTAATAAGACCCCCCATATGGCTAACTTTGAGGAAAATGGACCAATCTCAAAAATCTCTTCGGATTCGGACTCAGCGTAGTCGAAAACCCCCAAAACCGCCAAAAGGGGGTCAAAAACGGACATTTGGGCGGAATGCCAAATTTGGGGGGTTTTCAAAAAATGTCCGTTTTTGACCGTTTTATACGAAAAAATTTCGAAAAATCACGCAAAAACCTCTTAAAATCACCCCAAACAGCATTTTGCACTTCCATTTTTGGGAAACTAACTTTGATTGACAAGATTGCCTTAGGCAATTGGCAGATAACAGACCGCCAGAATTTTAAAATTCAATTTACTTACGTGAACTCCACGTGAAAATGGCCAGTTTTAGCCATTTCTCATAACGAAACCCGACAAAAGTCGAATTCATCCTCCAAAAATTGTTCCTGGGGGCCTTGTGAGATCACTCGACAAGGTTACCGACACCCCGGACAAAAAGTCCGTGTCCAGGAAAATGCCTCAGCACAAGTGCCGGGCAGTAAACATAACAAAAACCTCAACTTCCCGTCATTTCCAGCCCAAAAACGTCAAAAAACGCGATTTTCCCAACTTTCGTGGCGGGACCACCCCCGATCTGAGCTCAAATTCGGACTCAGCGCACCCGAAAACGGTATACCCCAAGAAATTGGGGCTGTTCTAGGCCAAAAACGTCAAAAAACGCAATTTTCCCAATTTTCGTGGCGGGACCACCCACGATCTGAGGTCAAATTCGGATTCCCCGTGACCGAAATAGGGTATCTACCAAAAATCCCAGTCGATTTCAGACGCAATACTTCGCATTTGCTCCAAAATACACGAAAATGGCCATTTTTGGGCAAAAAAACCTAAAAAATGTCGTATTGGGCTCAAATTTCCTCTTGTCCAAGATTTTTTATGAAAAAATAAAATTTGAAGTGTTGCTCGATCATACTGTACAAGTGAAATGTTCATAAGTCTGTCAATTATTAAAATCTGGGCTCTCAAAGTTGACCCATTTTGCACTGAAAAACGCAAAGTATGCCGACTTTGAAGCCCAAAATCTGAATAATTGACAGACTTATGAATATTTCACCCACGGGGTATGATAGAGCAACACCTGAACTTGCTTCCTGGCAAAAAAAATCTTTCATAAGAGGAGATTTGATTTTTGGCTGAAATTGGCCGCCACGCTTTTTGAAACAAGAGGAGCCGACGTGAGGGACAGAGAAATTTGCACTGCAGGAGAGAAAGAGAGTGAAATTTGCGGAGGTATCCCTTGTACAGGTGAGTTTTTTCATAAAATGGCGAATCTCGTGGAGCCTAGGGTCTCTCTCCTGGCTCGTCATGAACTCGGGAACGCGACAACAATTTTGATTATCGAATTTATCGGTATTGAGGCAGGCGAATTCCAAAGAAGCGACGAGAGTTGCAAAAGTTGCGTAGGGACCTTTTGAAAGGGCAGTCTCGGACAGTCCCGCAACTAATAAAATGGCGGCAGACGCGACAGACTTTGTTTGGCGCAGATTTCGCCCTCAACTTCGAGTCATAGAGGGATTCATTCACAGGTGCGGGTGGGAACATTGACAGTAAGGCCGTGAATGGTTTTTCACAATTGTGTCGCTGCAATTTGAATCAATTTTTGTGGGACAGCAATTCAATGTGCAATGACCGAGAATTTTCCGGTATCATAGGCGGCGTTAACTGCGCATTATTGTTTGTTGTATGATTGCCGGTTGATATTATGATCCGTTAATTTTTGTGTTAGTTCGGGGATTGTTTAGAGAAGTGATAGTTTTATTCTTTCTTTTATGCATGCTGCTCTTTTGCGCTTGGGTAACGTGATTGTAACGGTGGGAATAACAGTAATACCGCTATCACAATTGTCATTATCACTTCTGAGATCACTGTTCAGTTATGTTTCATAGCTAATCTCAATTATGCTTGGGCTACGCAAAGAATGGAAACTGGACTGGGTTTTGTGTATTATTCTCTTCCCAGTCTCTAGTTTAATCACAGTCTCTCCTTTGTTTTGTGTATTTCAGTGCTCTCTACAAAACCCAGCGAGCAACCCATTTCGTAAATCCAGTCCGATCAAATCGATTTGATTTTATGTTCTTTGTTCTAGATTCTTTGTGTAAACCAAAAATGAAATAAAATGAATTTGTCTGCAGTGCAAAGAGCGTTACAGCGCAGACATGAGAATGGGTTTGTGTATGCCTTGTCTCTGTCGAAAAGACGTGTTTCATGTCTGCTTTACAACGCAACCCATTCTGTAGAGACTACAGCGATGTGGTAAAACATAGGCTAGGGAAAAGAAAAATACAAAACCCAGTCCAGAATCCATGCTCTAGTGTAATAGAGCATTTGGATTTAGTGGTTGATGATTTTGGTTTGAATAAAAATGGTTCCGCCACGAATATGATATCATTTCAGATTTTCATCTTTGTTTCCTAAAGAAGGAATTTCAAAATAATCTCAAAAGGCTTTGATTGCAGAATAAAAATTTGGGTATTTCTTGTCCCAGCACGAATTTGACTAGCTTTTTTACTGTCAAAAAATGTTCATTCGTTATTTTATTATTCCATAAGAGTTCAAAGGTCGTTCCTCATAAGGCAAAAAATTTCTCACTCGAATCAATATTTGCCACGAACGTGCGCTTGTTTATTTATTCACCTGCGCATATTTTATTTTCGCTGGCGAGGAATTTTTAGCCTTTTTTATATAATAGTACAAATTGGCTGACAATTTTTGTTTACAGTTAGAAGGAAAAATTCATAGATTAATTTAAATTTGGGCCAAAAAAAGATAACCGTTTTTTTTCGCCGCCGACCTATGTAGGGAGTTAGTTCCTGAAACCCTACGATCATAATTCAAACTTCCAATTTCCTGCATCCTACATATTGACCCCGACCAAGTGTTATGAACAGAATGTTTCCTTTTCATCTCTCTTCAATGTTGCCAAACACGTTATCCTGCAAATATTCGAGCATTTCCATCACGTATTGATGTAAAAATGCAACTTCTTTATCTTTGTACTTTACAGATTTATTCTCATACATTCAATCACTCAATCCATTTCTCATCTAACCGACCATTGATCAATGGAGAAAGTGTCGACTAAGCTGAGAATCAAGAACGAGCTCGGCAGAGCGTTGGTGGGCGAGTTCCTCGGCACCGCCGTGCTCATGCTCGTGATTGGCTGCGTGGTGGCCCAATCGGTTCTGCCACGACCCTCAATGAACGCTCTTATCAACGTGAATGTCGGCGTGGGCCTCGGAATCGTTTTCGGCATCGCCATATGCGCGAGAGTGTCAGGTAGGCGTTTTATTGGAAAAAGTTGAACTTATAAATTTGCTTATTTTTGGACATTCAAAAACATTTCGGAAAAAATCAAACTGTCAAATTGAATTACTGTTTTTCAACCCGAACTAGGTCTGGGTATTGGACAGGAAATGTAAAAATGCATAAATTTAGAAACAAAATGGTTTAGATCGGAAAACGTAATTCTCCGGTTTAAATCTGAGAAAGGGAGTCCGGTACCATCCAAAGGCGAAATAATTAAAAAATCAAGATCTTCTATGTTTTCAGGTGGCCACATCAACCCCGCAGTCAGTTTGATGTTCCTAACCTTCGGACAAATCAGCGCTCTGCGCTTCGTCCTCTACGCTCTCGTTCAAACTGCTGGAGCTTTTGTGGGCGCTGCGCTCGCTTTTGCGGTATTTTTTTAAACATTTCGGCTTTGGAACCAAGAGTGTAATTCTGAATTTTTGAATTCCTGTCTTCAATAATTTTCACATGTATTCAAAATAGATTTTCTGCATTGGATTTATCCAGATCCAGCGAAAGTTTCAATCCAATCTCTACGATATTTGAAAATAGTGATTCTGGTTTAATTTTTTCGGGCTCAAGTCTGTTTTAAAGGAATCTTCAGAATTGAGCTTTAATTTAGAGCTTAATCTTGGTTCCCGAAGTATCTAGATAGTGTGGCTGAAATTAACTGATTATTAATGCAACTATTTCAGGTGTACTTCGGTATGTCTACTTACATTATTTTTGACACAAACCCTGCAACAATATCGCTTTTTAGATGCCATCAAGCAATTCGATCTTGGCGAGCGCCAGGTCTATGGCAGTCGTGCAACTGCGCAGATCTTCGCGTCATATCCGAACACTCACGTGGGATGGTTCACCGGAGTTATCGACCAAGTCATCGCAACCGCTCTTTTCTGCATGTTTATTGCGCATATTACTGATAAGCGAAACCATTACCCCGCCTGGACTCAGCCGTTGGTCATTGGAACAGTCTTCGTTATGATTGGAACTTGTTTCGCCTACAATGCTGGATACCCATGGTACGTCGTATTTGGGGAAAGGGCCAGTATTTTAATATAGAACCCCTCATTGTCAGCAGGTACCTTAAGGCGTCTGTCCCGCCAGACATGTTTAAAACCATATCTAATTTTTTCCCACTTCAAACTACCTTTCGCCTTCTTTAACAAGGTCGCGCCCCCTTGTTCTATGGGACATAATGTCTGGAAAACTCATTAGGTTATTTTAACAAGTTTAGAAACTTCGTGAGAAATATTCTTAAAAATTAAAAAGTGACTTTTTGCACACGGCTCTAGCTTTCTTTTGCGCCTTTTAATCGTACGAAGAATATATAAAATTCCGATTCAATTTGCCGAAAATTCCTTTAATAGAAAATTCAGTTCAAATGTAGTGTATTATTAATGTAAATTCACGTAGTAAGACAAAGAAAAAGGAAGGGAGTTATTTTAAAATTATAAATCTCAATATTCAGAATTCAATTTTAGCAACCCTGCTCGTGATTTCGGACCTCGTCTCTTCACCCTCATCGCTGGATATGGATTCGAAGTGTTCAGCTATAGAAACTACGGATGGTTCTGGATCCCGATCGTGGGGGTAAGGACTTGTCTGAGCACACAACCGATATTTTGCATTATCACAATTTCAGCCATTGATTGGAGGCGTCTTGGGAGGATGGATTTACAGACTCGCGATTGGAATCCATATTCCTCAGGATGAATATGAAGCCGTCGCGACGACAACTCGCGAACTGCAAGTTTTGACGACGGTCAAAGAGTGAGGTTTATTTTTCACTCATTATTATTTTTTAAATGTGCTAGATCCGGAAAATAATCATCCGAAAAATAACTCACCTAAAGAATCCTTAGACCTAAGTTTAATAGCCGTCTAAGACTGAGAGGCGAAACGGCTATTATTGTTTAACTAATATTATTATATCAAAATTTTTCCTTTTTTGCGTTTCTAGAAACGTTATATTATTAGTAATAAAATGTTTGAATTACCCCTACTTTTGAAGCGCTCTGATTGGCTACAGCCAATTTTTTGGCGAAAATTTAACACTTTATTACTAATTTTATCTCGTTAATCTAAAATTTCTAATTTCTCTTTTTCAGACCTAATGGCACCGAAGAGGCGTAAAAGTGTTCACTGCCGTTTAATCACATCTCAGAAATTCAGACGCTTCAAATTCGCATGACCAACAAATTTACATGTCCTTTATTATTAGTGTATTGTCGAGATTCTCGAATGCTTTTTGATTTACCTTCGCTTTACCTGATTTATTTTATGTGCAACTCCTCAAAGCTTTTAATGCAACATAACAATGCAACAGTATAAGCTTTATTAACCCGATAGTAATACTTCATGCTTATGACAATTAGCTGCTTTATTTAAGAAGACAATCACCTGAATAGAAAACTAACCAGTATTTTTGGCATTGTTTTATAAGGTTATGGTAATAAAATTATTGTAATGATCACACTTAAATTTTTAACAAACAGAATTTGGAATGAAACAATGGCACTCGTTGAGAAAAAGGATACAAGAAGATAATAAAAAATACTCTCAAAAAGTCAGAACTAAGGCAGTCAAAGCTAATTTTTACTAGTCAAATCGGATGTTTTTCGGCATAAATTTTTAGTCAGATTTGGCATGAAAAACTTTAATCGAACAAAAACTCATTATTTATGAAAATGCTTATTTTATTTTATCAATACTGATTGAATTAGTTTCGACTGCAACAATAGGATAAACATTTGACATATCTCATCGAATAAAAAGGAAAGGCACAAATCAAATGACAGAAAAGATAATTTTATTATAGAAAGTTTATAAATGTTTTAATGTGACCCTAACAACATTTAAAATTAAGTTTAAAAATCCTTGAAATCAAAGTACATTTCATTTACCGCATGTCGGCCAGCATCGACGACGGATGTTCGATGTATTCTTTAAGTAGATTGCTGAACCTGGCCATGGTGGCACCGTCCACAACGCGATGGTCTGCCGAGAAAGATACGTTGACCACGTTTTTCGCCACCAGGTTCTCTTGTTCATCGAATCGCGGAAGTTTTCTGACTCGACCGAGCGCCAGTATTGCGACCTGGGGAGCGAAAATCACGGGATTCACATATGTGCCGCTTCCAATCTGAATAAAATATGGTTAGAGAGCCATGGTTTTGACTGGCAGCGTGGCCAGCGGTTTGTGTCTAAAGAAATTTGTGTGGACCCGAAAAAATCACGATACTTTGGTTAATGAATGTATGCAAAAATGTTGGATAATTTTTGCAAAAGAAAAATTTTAAATTTACATTCGTTTAATTATTTTGAAGAATTTCATTCTTAATTCCAGGTAATTTTTTGGCCAAATAACTAATTTTTTATTTAAAAAAATGCAAGTCATCTAATTATTCTCAACTCTGAAAAATTTTGAAGCAATATTGCAATTCAAATTACCGGTGCTACCATTTCCTGTTTTGCTATGAATACAAAAAACTCACTGCCCCAATGTTCGAAATTGAGAAAGTGCCGCCAGTTAGATCTGAAGTGGAGAACTTCTTTTCTTTGCCCAGACGAAGCAGGCGATCCAACTCTGCAGCAATTTCCCATACGTTCTTCATATTGCATTCCTTTATGTTGGGCACGACCAAACCATCTGTAGTATCCATTGCGAGCGATATATTATGAGAGCTCTAAATTAGATAAATAGATAAGCGGTGCCACAAAAATTAAGCTCACCTTGTAGATCAGATTTTCCATCTTTTCGTCCATACTCGAGTTGATTATAGGAAATTCTTTCAATGCTAGAGACGTTGCCTGAAAACCAAAATTTGTGTCAGTGAAACGTTGCAGAATAAATAGTATTATGGGCTATTTGAATAATCTTACATGTGATTGTGTTTTAAGCTTAGTTTACTATGTTACCTGGTAATATAATTTTGTTGCATACTTTAACATTTTGAAAAAAATATATAATCCATATAACATTACGTTCATTCGTTTTGTTCATTTTAGTACGAAACGTGTGCCAGGAACTATCTTGTCTAAAATTAGGGTTAAAAGGTATAAAACAAATAATAAAATTTTCAGCTTATTTAGAAGTGTTAATTTATAAAGTATTTATTAATATATAAAATATAGTTTTATTTAGTGTTAAATTACATCTGTAATAAAATCCCCTAAAGTATAAATATGCCGAAAATATGCTCTTTTGGTGCTAATCTGGTGAGCGGATTAGAGCCAATAATAAAGAAAACCAGTACAAAGGTTATCACCACAAAGTTTAATCGTAAAGGAGATGTATTTTTTAACCCTTCATTGCGAAGCCATAGAAAAAAGGCAGAATGTCTGCGTTACCATTAGCTTTCTCTTAGATGAGCTGTCGTTATGAAAAACAACATGGCCGCCACGGCTTATTCATAGACGCTCTATTTCTTTGTGTAATAAACACTCCTTTCGTTTCTTTTCTTTTTGTGAAAGAGAGATAAAATCGATAATGTATGGAAATCCATACACTCGGCAATGAAGGGTTAAATTATGGTATCAATTTCTTTCTTTATTTGAATTTTGTGCCAATATTTTGAATCCTGAGTGGTTCTATTTCCAAATGAAGATGCATATTTTCCATTTTTCAAACGGAAAATATTCATCTTCCTGTTTTGTTGAATATAAAATTAATATTATTATAAAATTAATATATAATATTATATATAAAATTAATATATAATATAATATTATAAAATTATATTATATTATAAAATTAATTAAATTAATAGATTACCCCTTCATTTCCCAGTGTATCCAATCGGATACGATTTTGATTTGCTAAAGACTTTACAAAAAGAAAGAAACGAATGAGTGTTCATTATTCATACAAAGAGTTTGTCTGTAAATAGATCACATAGAAAAGAGAAATAAACAATGGCGGCCATCATGATTTTGATAGACAGCTCACCAAACGGAAAGCTAATGGTAACGCCAGATTTCTGCCCAAATTCTATGGCTCGGGCAATGAAGGGTTAATATTATTATAAAATTAACTAAAGTAAGATCATCAGGAATCATAAATTTACTGGTTCACAGAAGAATTACCTTGATTAAAAGAGGCATATAACTGAGCTTTATTCCACGCTTTTTCGCTTCTGAGTTCAATTGGTTGCGGGCTTCGATCAAATTGTCCATGCAGTACTAAATTGAACATGAACTTAGATTGTTATTCAACAAACTTAAAACACAAATTAAAACACTCACCTCATCGGAGTATCCAAAATGCGGTACTAAAAAAATAAGTAACTAAAAATATGAATTGCGTATAAATTACTTACTTTTAAGTGACTCAGACATAGATTTGATCATAGCTCGTCCATAACCACGAATCGGCACTATCGTATCTTCGGAAGTATAAAGAGAAACTTTCACGTTTGTAGACGGTCCTGTCTAAAATTAATGTAGGTTATATAAATTTTACTTTACTGAAGACATAAACGATTTCGACAAAAAATCATAAAAATTCACAAAAACAATCATTTCACTATTAAAAACACGATTAAGAGATGGTTCTGAGAAACTGACGTAGAAGGATTACATAGTAGCTGGATGTGTATAAGCTCTTTCAGCACTATTACTAATTTATCACGTCTCAAAGTGAAAAACATACCTGAGTGGGCATTTTAAGCGTTCCTAAACAAAAATTAAATTACTATATGACATGAAATTCAAAATTTACCTTTATCTTTGCCTAAATAATTCAGGATGTCTTCTTTGAGGATTCGCCCATCTTTACCAGTACCGTTGATTTTCGACACATCCACATTGCTTTCACGTACCATTCTCCGAACAGCAGGTGCAGCAAGGATTTTATTGTTATAATCGGTGCTTTGTACATTTGGGCTTTTGGCTGTCGGCTCAGATGGAGTGTCTAAAAAGAAATTTTATATTAGAAATGTAAAAGGGATTATGCTTAGCTACATCACTACGAGGAAAAAATATTATTTTACAAATTTTTTCACAAAATTAATATTTGCCCATTGCGAGTAGATGTAATTATTTTACCTCCTAAATGCTTCATGCTTAATCTACGTTCCTACGAACAGAATTATTGTTTTACGGGCTTACATTATCCGTTAAGGTGGAATAATTATAAGGAAGACTGAAATTATTATTTATTTCACTATAGAGCCAATGATTTTGTGAAACTATTTGTATGAAATTTTTTACGTATGAAATCTTCTGATAGAGCTCAAAAAGTGATATGGACCAAAAAGCGACAATGGAGATGATGCCCAAATAATTTTAAAAATATGCATTTGCTGGAAATTTGTTTTGGAATTATTTTTATAAATTTTATAAACAGCGGATTTGCACTATAACATCGAATATGAAGAGCATAATCAGTTCTTCGACGAATAAATGCGTTAACGTACCAGCTGATACATTTTTCTGATGTGTTTCCGTTGAGGTACGTTCATTGCTCTCGTCTGGCGTATCTATGTCGATCAGGGGTTGGCCTACCTGCGAAGGAACAATAAAATGCAAATTTCTTAACTCAATCAAATTTTTTGAAACAAGAATCCTATTTATTCAAATTTGGTTAAGTTCAATCCAAGTTATTATTTAAATGAGTACATATTCAGCCTATTCATAAATTGATACTTCAATTTACATATGATCAATTCTCTATCATAATATAACGAGCCACAAAACTCACTTGAGCGATATCGTCCACCTCATAATATCTAAATTGGGAACTTTAATTTATTTTATTCGGTTGCTAATGTATGAGATAAATATTGCAATAATCTTATGAGTACAAAAACGCATACAATCTTTTGATCACTCCAGCGTACCGACTTGTGATCGTAACGGAGGCTTTGTCACTTTGAACCACGCAGATGTCATCGAATTCGTTCACTTGATCACCGACTTTGACGTGCCTAAATTTACAATTGTCAAACAATCCGACGTTAATCCAAATTCTAATTAACAATGCAACATTTTTTAATAAATTAAAAACTAAAAAGTGAAATCCTAATTTAAATATAATTATGGCTACATAATTTATATTTTTTTACAAATATTCAACCATTGCACTTCCGGCACGCCAAAAGTTCGGGTCTTTATGATACTTAGGTTTGTGTGCTTAGGGTAATTGGGATATTCTAGAAGGACGAGCCAAAATTAATGTTCAGACTCCGGGTTTCCGATTCAGCAGATTTCAGGAATTTAATTTCAGCTGAACTTTTGGAATGGCGGAATTGAATTAAACAAGCGCGTGACACTCGCAAAATTTTCGAATATAGAGAGATAAAAATTTCATACAAGTATATTATGAATTAATTATCTAAGATTTTTGAAAATTTGAAGAAAATGGAAAAATTATGCAAAATTTTTAGAAGCCAATACTTTGTTCCCCAAAATATTTGATGCAACAAAAGTTTGATTACTTTTGTTTTTTCTGTCTCAGATGTCTTTGTCCTATCAGCTTTTAATTTACAATTTAGATCTATCTCCTTGGTCGTAAATCTAATATTAATCTCTGTATAGCAACCATATTAAAATGTCTTACCACTCTTTTACTTGAACTTCAGCGATGCCTTCACCAATATCCGAGAGTTTGAATTGTACGAGTCCGTTAAGTAAACCTAAAAAAATCAGAGAAAATTTCAAGGTTAAAAACCTAAAACTTACTTGAAAAATGGAATGAGCGTAAGTGATTTGAAAGTCGTGAAATGGCAGGCCGACGGCATTGAGAAAATAGAGCTAAGCGAGATCCACGAAGAAATATAGAATTCATCGGTCGAGGCACTTTGCGATTTCCAATAACCGGTCAGAATTTACATACAATTGAGGAAATAGAATATAAGTTGAGCAAAGAATATATCACAGACCTCAAAGGAAAAGATTTATTAAACTCTTTGTAGTTTAAACAAATGAAACGACTTGCAAATATTTTTGCGCGTGTTTGAATTAGCATTTATTGGGGACATTGGAAGTTTCACTCTTACTAGCCGGCTACGCCGGCTAGATTCGGTGGAGTCTATATTATGGTGGAGTCTATATATGGTTGAGATTCAATTCGTATGCCTTTGGGTATTTTAATTAATGCGCTTCGCGCATTAAACTGCCCCTAGGTTTTTCTAAGACATACCATTCCCGATTGTTTGGGAAGTCTGTGAAGCATAAAATGTGATATTATCTGACTCCTTTAGCGTCAATAACTCTCGATCTGTCAAGCGGTTCCGGCTGGAAATGACATATTCGTGATCAGCATGCTCAGGGCTGTCGTTTGACACCAAGATCAGCGAAAAGTAACGGGGGCATCGAAAATCGATTTTCGTGCCCTCGGGCACATTCGAGAGTCAATAACTCTCGATCTGTCAAGCGGTTCCGGCTGGAAATGACATATTCGTGATCAGCATGCTCAGGGCTGTCGTTTGACACCAAGATCAGAGAAAAGTAACGGGGGCATCGAAATTCGATACCATTTTCTACCAAAAAATCATGAAAAAGTCAATTTTCGTGGCGGGACCACCCCAAAAATTTTTGCGCCATTCGTCTTCCCGTGGCCGATTTAGGGGGGTAGCCGCAAGCCTGAGGTCCGGGAGCCTCAAAAAAGGGCCTAACTGCGTGCGGCAGACAAAGGTAAAGTGGCGGATTATAGGGTAGAAAAAACTTTATCATTCTAGCACAAGGAGAGGAAAATTCGCAGGGAACTAAATTTGCACAAACTAATGTATTTTCAACGAAAAATCGCAAAGTCACGTGGAAAATGGGAATGATGCAAGAGATGACGACATTGAGCAAATGATTATTTCTTTCTTGCCTTTCCTTTGATTGGGAACGTCTTCAAAATTGAATTTCAGTCTAATTGTCGTTTTAATATACCCTCAAGTCACATTTGGTTTGAATGTATGCATGGATAAGAAGCATTTGAGTCACATTTTATGTCACCCGTGACACACACACAATGACAATTGTGTTCTAGACGTTAATACTGAGGTATCAACGTGGTAGCACATTGGAATTCAAGTGAGAACGCATTCCAGGAACATATGGTTTGATTCTGCTTCTTCCCCGTTTTTGTACTAAACATTATTTAGTTTTATTATGTAACCTTTTGCACAACAGAGATCACATTTATTCGAGAAAATAATCAAAACCACTCAATATTCCAATTTCGAACAAAATGAATTTCAAACTGAATCCATATGCAAACCAAATTTCATGGAAATAAGACCTGTAATTAACCAAAAAATGTTTATTCAACGCTACAAATACACTATGAGTCAACATGATACGCCTTAAAACATTGGTCATGCAATCCTACACCACATTTTTCGCACTTTCGGTTTGTACATTTGCCACATTGTGCGCATCGAATTTGTGTTCCATTGACCATAATCCAGTGATCTCGATGGTCGTATCGAATATCCTCGCTCACCCTTTGCTTCTTACTCCTTGATTGAGCTTGGAAAGAGTTTCGCTTTGGTGCTTGCTTGTAAGCATCATCCGACAAATTTTCGTTTGTTGGCGGTTCGAGAAAAACGTCTGCACCAACTATTGCATCTATATCGAGCTCTTCCAAGTATTCTAACGCTTGCTTAACGTTCGTGGTATTTCTGGAAGGTGGTCTATATTACCGAGGTTTTTTGTATGGAATAAACATAAATTTTTCAAAATTTGCGGAACATTTTTGTGAGTCCTGAAAAATTTTCTAAAAATTTCCTGGCGCCTCCAGTGACAACGCCGGGAAAAGATTTACCTTTGCCCCTTCCTTGAGAAGTAGTTTATAGTGTTTGGCCAAAAAATCTATATTATCCAAGTTTATATTATTGAGATTTGACTGTACTAAAATGTAAATAAGCATACGTCTTGTTAATCGTTTTCTGACCGCCAACCGGCCACTCTTCATCTCTGTGCTTTCGACTCCAGTGATCCATCAAATTACTTGTATTCGAGGGCGGTTTAAAGGTCTTAAAGTAAAATGTTGCATAAATTTAAGTTATTAAACTATTACCTTAGAACACACCGAACATCTGATTGTTTCTTCTGAAACAAGATATTTGTTCCAAATAGGATGTGTTTTTTTACGACATTTCCTTCCGTCTGTTCCCGACATCCCACTGAGAATTCCGCTCGCCATATTGTTGAATAAAACGTATAAAACAAGTAATAATAATTACAGAATAGTACAATACAATAATGATATGTCACTAAAATGTTTATAACTGTAGTTTACTAAACAACTTTCCATGTGTTAAAACTGTAAAAGGTTGACTCACCTTTGTTTGCAGGGAATGAGTCATTCTGGTCTGGAATAACAGTGGCATCAGCCAATTCATCGATCGGTTCATCTTTGACCACAGGTGATTTTGAGGAGACATCAGTCATAATCTTTTGATCATTGGTCTCTAAAAAATCAGTTTTACACAATAATATTAACAGATTTTAGCAACAAATAAGTATTATCTCTTAAGAAGTCCCGAATATGAACTTGTTATTGCACAAATAAAATCGACAAAAAGCCTACGATAGTAAAAAGTTTCTTACCGTTATTTGAAAGAGCAGGACTTGCCGTAACCAACACATTGACTAAGCTCGGTTCGGCTGTCATAACGCAAGACATCTGTGCGTTCTCTCGATCAGTTTTCTTGTTGTTTTCGTCTTTCAGTCCAGAATTTTCCAATGTCCGGTTTCCTAGCTTATATGCTGATGAGTTTGCGGACATCGAACGTGGTTTGTCCACGGATTCGTTGAGACAGTCGGGATTGGTGATCAAATTCGATGAATTCAGAGACTTTCTCCTTTCCTCCACTGCGTCGTTCGTATCGCAAAAATTATGTCTTAAATCTGACGACGATTGAGCGGGCGCTGAAAAGCCAAACTTTAGCAGATTTACAGGATAACAACTTTTTATAAATATACTTGGATGTGCGGTAGTTTCCAATTCGTCTTTATGGATCGGTCTGATTTGGAAAACACGCGCCCTTTTCCTGGACGAAATATCCGCAAATTGACTTGTTGTAGGACCTTGGCAATTGTTGCCATTTGGCTCAGTAAGTCTTGAAAATGTTTGGTATACGGATTCATTAAGACAGCCATAGATCGCCAATCTGCGTGAGACGAAATCTTTGTCCTAAACACAAAAAGTTAAAAATTGCAATTTTTCATTCAAAAGTATCCAAAATATGGATTTAAATTTGCGAAATCGTTTATAGCAATCCTTTATGGCAAGAATCAAGCCTAAAGTGCAAGTGATCGATTAGCTTACAGGCATTTGCATCGACGGCTCGAGACGAATGTCATTTTGATCGAGATGCACATGTTGGAGCCTCGCAACTTCTGTGGGAAATAGTTTACTACAATTCGCGAACCAGCATTTGTAAAGCGCATTGAGATCGCAAAAGTGCTTTTCCACAATATGAGTTTCGAGATCGTTGATTGTCATAAAATCGTATTGACCGCATTTCGAACACAAAAATCTCGGCAGCATTGAACTAAAAACGAAAAATGATGGGTCTGAGCGGGATGAAAGTGAGGAAATTTGCAACTTTGGATGTCAAACGTCATTTCATATTCATTGATCGAATATATTCAAATCCGGTGATGTCAATATCAAGATTAGTTTGGAGCAGTGATGTCAATGTCTCGAAAACCTATAGTATAGTTTAAAACAAAATAGTTTTTGATCGCATTCCTATTTGAACAAAGAGTTATTGTATACATTTAAGAATTCTCTGCTTCTTTGTCTAAACAGAAAAGCACCCAAAAACGATTTTGTTTTATTATTATTTATTTTTATTGTTTAACTATACTATAGTTTTTCATAGATATTGACATCGCTGATTATATATGTTTGAAAACTATAATAAAGTTACCAAAACTGCAATATAGTTTTCTTTGAATGTGAAACCTATAGTATATTAGCAAAACTATATTATAGTTTTGGATACTAAAGCTCTTGGCGTAATGTTTATTCAGTAGTCAACTCTTATTTTGAGACAACTTTTCTCTTTTCAAAGACTCTCTTTTTTTCCTTTGAAAAGAGAAGTGACACAATACCAAACTTTAGCTGCTTGCGGAATAATTATTTCCAAATAAAAATTGTTATAAAATTTGAATCCAATGTCCGCTAGAAATTCAATAATATTTGTTTTTAATTATAATAAAATCCAACGCAAAATTAATCTTTCACTTTCAAATAGACGCATTTTTTTGAGAATCATTATTTTCATGAGCATACTGCCTGAGATTTCGTCTCTAGGAGACTTTTCTATCCTCACATTTAGCGTCCTTGCTTGAGATTTTTAACCATACTACGTGAAAAAAACAAAGGGAGTTTTCTCAAGAAAAGGCGCCAATTTGAATGCGACAGTTGAATTTTGCATCGGATTTTATATATCTGTTTCACTTTGCGCTGCACATTCAAATCAGATTTGCATTCGATTGTGGAATATCTTCGAGTCCAGTTTGCTTAGATTTTCCCTAAAATGTACTTTCTTGTTGTTATTTGATGGTACTGTTTATGATATTGACACCTGAGTTGAACTCTGTCAACGTGAATTTAACGCTAAAAATCTCCAACATTGCCATGTACAGTTCTCCCACAAATTATGTCTTCTCACTGTTTACAGTTGCTGTTTCACCGTTGCTTTAATTTCGAGGCATGCAGCAGATTAACAAAAATCCGTAGCAGGAAACTTTTAAAAAGTACGATCTGTGATATCGCAGTACAGGATAATTTGTAGATTATTGTTTAGAATAGCGATTGTTATAAATATATTTATAAGAAAAAAAGTTTTTTACGGCTCTTTTTAACAAAGCGAGGCAGATATGATCCAAAATTTTTATTTGTGCGTAAAATTATAGGAGACCTCATCCTGCTCAAAATATTTCGGGGAACACGATTTTGGTGTTAGTTTTTGCGGTTTAATTCCAACAAATATCTACCATGGTCATAATATATTATTGTAGGCAGATTTGAGCATTTGACTTAGATCGCAAATGCTCGAATTTATGGTCTTCTATCAAAGTTGGCCTGACTTAGACCTTCAGTCACCTTGTTGGAAATGTGAAATATCGATCACAATTGTTTACTGCCAATGAAACTTTTATTGTGGCATTCTGAGTCAAATTCACAATTGCTTACAATATTCATTACGCGATGCTATGAAAAAGTGCAGATGTGACAAAACCTTCGATAAAAACGTGACTAGTGGTGGTAAAGTGCAAATGTTAATTTCTTTTAATTTTCAATATAATTATGGCGTATTTTATTAAATGAAAGTGCAATTAGAGTGCATGTGACACAGAGGTGCGAATTATGCGAGTATTAGTGTGCAAGGTGAGTATTCGTTCGGCGTGTATGTATATGTGCATATAAGGAATGGCTCGGCATGTGACGTCCGGAAACAGGAAATAGTGGAACATAATAGTGCATGTCTACTAGATCCAGAACTGTCATTCACAAGTACGTTTTTGAGATCATTGTTCGTTTCTCATGATGCTGAGCCGTTCTCGGTGCATATGTATTGTGCCAGACATATAATCGAGATTCCTGACTTGAAAATAACGAGTCTTTTCATTTTTGCCGTTTAGAATTTTTTCCACTAAAATTTCAATAAAATTTTTACCGGAAAAGTTGTTCAGGAAATAAGACTCGACTACATGTCCAATTATTGTGCTTGAGCGGTGATGTGGTTAATTAAGCAAAAAAACGAATTCGTGCTGTACACTGTTTTTTAATTATGTGCATAAATAATTACGTGCAAAATAATCTGTGGTAAAAAGTGCAATAGTGCGTGAAGTGGTGGTTAGTATGGTAGTAAAACCGCTATACTAATTGTGCAAGTGAGAGTGCAGGATTGGTGGGTGCAATGTTAAAAAAAGTATAAAATACATATTATAGAAGGTCAGAAATATCGGAAAGGTGAATTATGACATGAAATTATGGAAAGTATTTCAGCCAGCGAATATTCTTCGAGATTCAGAATGCTTGAAGTTGAAGGTTTTCTGAGCCAAGAATGAAGATTCAAAATCGGATTGGACAATGTCGTATGATCAGCGATGACGATTCGAAAGTTCTGAAATAATTATTGTTTAGTCGCATAGCATAAATAATTAGTAAAACTTTTATTTCTAGCTTCTACTTTTATTTTGTCGCACTATCTTGGTTTTTTTATTAAAGTAGTACATTTAAATCTTGTAGAAAGATCGAAATATGAATCAAATACTATCAATCACTAAACAAAGTTGCGCATTTCAACATAGTAGCAAGTATCCTCGGCTTAACGCAATGAAATTTGACGTACGTAATAGTTGCTCTCTATTAATAATAAAGCTCTATACGAAAATGAATAAAAATTTGAATTTCCAAACGAGATACTAAATAACAACGAATGCCCTGAGGATACTGCCCTCTTTAAGCCTTTTCATATAACATTCTACCTAATTTTTGCTTAGTGAATTTTTTATTATTAATTTTTCTTGAATTTTTGTTTATCTTGACAATATTTCCATTTTTTGGAAAATTGAGCCTTACCTTGAAGATTCAAAGTCCGGTGCTAAATGATGGCCGCGAGATTGAAAGCTGCCCTAATATATACGGCATACAATAGCGTCGCGAAATGGCCATAATTTTTGTGCTGGCGCCATATGAAGCAAAACAACCAGCTCAATTACCCAAACACTTTCAATGATGGTGCCAAAAGTCAAACGGAACTATCCTTCACATCCTAAAAAGGAAATTATTAGTAATCATAACTAAATTCGTCGTAAAATACTTCTTTCTAGCATAAAATTTAGCAATTATTGCCAAAATATTTTGAAGCCAAAAAAGAAAACTGGAGCCAAGAAAATCATCAATTTTCATTAGTTCATACAGAAGAAAATCGTATTAGTCCATTAAAATATAACATCGAAGACAGAAAATGTGATGATCAGTCCATTTTCTTAACACGGAAGAAGATATTTCAAGGTCGCTGAACTGAAAACGGAGTGTTCTGTGTTTAATGATCCTCGTTTTTTATCAAAAAACCTCTGCTGAAGAGGCATGATAAGGATGGAATGGGGTTAATGGATGCGCTGTAAAAAAAGGCGGTGAAAAGGAGGAAGACAAATCTCAGAGCTCACGAACTGGAATGTTGTTTTAATGGGCGTGAATGGGCGTCGGTAATCTTGCTCGGCGCAAAGACCGTTATGATCTTTGACACAGCATAACAATAGTAAAAACAAGAGTAAACTCGAAAACAAGAGTGAAAACTAAAGTATAATCCGAAACTTTCAATAAAAATTTGTTCACCGGAAGTTTCGCTAAAGTTTATTAAAAATTTATTACAACGACTTTAACGCTTGTAACTTTAAAGGTTAATAAGGAGACAATGCCATCGTTTCAAATTTTGTTCAGAGATCCGAGTTTTGCATGGCATAATTTCTAAAAACGTTCAGAATATATTTACTGAAAGTGTATTTGAATTCGCCTGGATTTCGGGGTTATGAAAGTTTTTGTTCCAGCAGGTAAATTTTTGCCTACATTTAAGCTCCAGTGAACAAATCTGAATCTGGACAAAAGAGGAAAACAAATTGAAACTTTCGGAAAAGCGGAAGATAAGTGAAACTAAAGCGGAATCCAACCATATATAACCGAGCAGCACTCGGATCCCCAACACATTCTCGTCTAATTGAATTCCAAGCCTGAGAAACTCTTCAGCGCCCTTTTAATTTAAAGATGCCCTGTGGAAAAGGAGCGAGTTTCTTCGCTTCTAATCAAAAATTCCCAAAGAGCCGGCCCTTTGAGCGAGCCCCTTCAAAGGGGCTCGCTCTCGGGTATAGCTCACTCAATTTGTGGCTTCTACCGTTTATGGGCCTTAAAAGAGAGGAAATCCGAGACAAGTGGCTCCATTTTCTTTTATTTTCTGCTTTCGCCTATTCCAGTAATCAACAACAAAGGAGCGGCGATGGGTTGGGCCTGGAGGAAAAATACGGCTGTTTCTCCAATTTCGTGCTCCAACTTTTAAGAGGAGCCCAACTTGTACATAAAAGGCTCTTTATTCACTGAGTGTGGGAAATTTGACTAAGCGAAACGATGCGATTGGGCTGCTAGTAAAAGTTTATGACATTATTTGTGGGATAGTGCAAGCTAAATAGCTTTCGCCTCTAGGCATCACAAAACAAGTGCTTGGAAAGCTCTTCAGAAAGAAAACATTAGAGAGCGCAGCATTAGATAATAAAAGTCATAACGTGAAATATTCTGAATTCCAGCATCGCTAACGTAGGTGTAAACCTAGAGATAAATTTATAACGTCTAAAATGTAGCAATATTTTTAAAAATATTACAGAAGCTTTTATTATATAACAGTGTAAATCTTTCAAGCATTTATCAGGCATGACACGCGGGAAAACAAAATTTGAGTTCAATAATTTTTTTCTCAATTTTTTACCGTGTTCGACTATTTTCTGAGTGTTCCTACCCCACCGGACCGGGGTACGATCTATCGATTGGCGCTATCAAAATAGGGTGTATCGCCACAAAAAATGGGTGGTATACCCCAGTTTTTCATTATTTCACAATAGGTGTTGCGAAATAACGGAAAAATAGGGTAAACCACCCATTTTTTGTGGCGATATACCCTATTTTGATAGCGGCAATCGCTAGATCGTACCCCGGTCCGGTGGGGTAGGAACAATCAAAAAATAGCCGTACACTGTAAAAAATCGAGAAAAAAAATTATGAAGTTCAAATTTGTGTTTCCCTCGTGTCATGCCTGGCATTTATTCAATTCGGTGAATGCACTACAAATTTACAGTCAATAATATCCTTCGACGCGCGTTTAAATTGTTTGTATTTGGCAAAAACTTCCTTGCAATCGACTTCTGTGTCCGTCAAAATATGCACTGGACGGCATGTTGGCTTGCTCACAGAATCTTCCATATCCCAATCGATTCTCATTACAATTGGCGATAGCTTGGGTTTCTTTCGGATACCGATGAGTTTTAGGATCCTTCTGATCATTTTCTTGTCCGATTCCTCGGAATCTTCTTCCTTCAAATCTAATATAAGCAGGCTCCGACATTTTTCTTCTATAGAAAGAGATTCCATAAACAAGCTCAGATTTTCCATTGCACTTGTAATTAGGCTTTTCGTAGATTCGTCATCTTCAGAGATTTGCTCGGCGGTGAATACCCCATCGGAGGAGTCGCTCTCTTCGGAAGAATGGGATGGTGACTGTTCCTTACTTTGCTCGGAAGGTGCGGAGTCTTCGACCACCTGCAAAGTTTATCTAAAGTTTGGAGATTGCATACGTAAAAATTATCTGTCTGCCATTTAATTTATACGTTCTCAAATGAAAACAAAAGCTTTGTTTAAAATTCATCGACATATAATCTGGTAGATTTTTGCTTAATTAAATAATTATTTACTAATAATTTACCAAGCATGACAACCGGACCGGACCGGACCGGGGGGTGGCCGGTCCGGCGGACCAAACCGGACCGACCAAAACTTAACAAGCACCCCTAAGAATGCCTTCGGCGGCAAAAAATTTTGAAAATTTTGAAATATTAAAAATTTTCAATGTAAGTTTTTGGCAAACAATTCAGTTTTTATAAAAAATTTTGCCTGCGGCGCTATTTTTCCTTCCATTTTCTATTGTACGTTTCTGTTTTTCCAAAATATTCGCCTGCGGCGCTTTTTTGCTGTTTGTATGATTTTTCTCTTATAAAACTCGGTCTCGGTTTCGGCCATTTTTAAGTCGCAAATATTTTCCGCGTCTAAGTGTTTTTGTGCTAACTTCGATGCACTAATCACAAATCTGCAATTGGTGAAATGGTGAAAAATGCAAATTTTGGCCAAAATTTCACAAAATATTGACCAATTTTCTCGAAATTTTGGCCAAAATTTTAGACCAAAAATTAAAATTCTTGATGCGATACGGAAAAAATAATTGCAGATTCGTAATCAGCGCATCGGAATACATTAAAAACACCTTTACAAAAAAAATTTTGACCTTTTAGAGACCGGACCGAACCGGACCGGACCGGGGGGTCGACCGGACCGGACCGGGCAAAAGGTCGGTCCGTTGTCATGCTTGTAATTTACTAATAATTTTTGCTTATATGACTCATCTTTCTAAAATCTGGAATAAGGTTTCTCCTTAGTTCAAAGACATACGTGTAATTTTTTGTGAAGATGATATGATAATAGAATCAAAAATGGTTATGGAAAAGGGATGGCTTGAGGTATCTGAACTCAAAAATTGTTAAAACAACTTTTCATTAAAGTAAAAAATGATACATAAAATTTAAAAGTAGTAAAAATTTCTTTAAACTATTAAAAATTCAGATTAAAAAGATTTGTTTGAAATTGAATAATTTCATATCAAGAAATAGCGTGTTTGCTTAAAAAAATTTAACTTGTTTATAATATTTGGACTTCTATGCCACTTTGAATCTTGCAATTATAATTCTTCTTATTTGATGGTTTTGTGGACGGTTTTTATATCAGATACCTAAATTCGTCATTGTCACAATAAATAGACTAGATTGTCGTGGTAACTGTTACATTACTGTCTATATAATTGATACCTGATAATCATCGCGATATGCAGACTCGTGCGACTTCCATTTGTTCAGCGCAGCTGTTTTCCTACGCTTGATGTCAGCTTTCGTATATTTGATGAAATGGTGTTCTAACAGACTAAAAATATCACAAATTAATAAATTCTGAAAGAATCGTCTAATAAGACTTACTAATCCAAATCAGTGAAAGGCACTGCCATTTGATATGCATCAAATTGCTCCGGTGGCGGAATGACGGCTGATCCATTGTCTAAAAATCATATGTATAGGTGAAGAAATTTTCTCAGATATACCGATAAAACGAGCGAAACATAGGTTATAACGCGGGTCTCGGGACCGGACAAAATCCGCGCTTTAACGAGACCCGCGTTATATCGAAACCCGCGTTATATAGAAACTCTAACTCAAAATTTCGTATATCAGCGTTATATTGAGAGTCTTGTTACATAGAGTATCTATAGTATATAGAGAGCTGCCAAAATGGGCACCAATTCAAAATTGGTATAAATTTTGGTAAAGTTTTTGGAAAAGATGCAAAAATTTTGAGAAGGTGGTTAGAAATCCTAAATTTTCGAGCAAAAAAGTTGAATCCGCGTTATATAGAGACTCAATTTCATACAAAACGGACATTCGGGACCGGAGAAAATCTGCGTTATTATAACAAGACCTGCATTATATCGAGACGCGTTATAACGAGACTCGACTGTATGTTATTCATTTATGTGACCATCAGTCGGAAAGAATTATCTGATATTTTGCTGCATTCATATAATATTCCTATAATATCCATACAAAAACATTTTACCTGAAGGTAAATGGCTGTTGATCCAAGAAAACATTGGAAACATGACGTCGAGCATCTTGCCTGCGTAAAAGCAACAGTATCCGTCTTGGATGGGATCTTCGAACTTGAACGCCAACGAATCCAACCGGCGTTTCATTATGTTTGCCAGAGAATATAAGTCGTTCAATGGATGCTCGCTAAAATTAGTAGACGTCAGACTTCGCA
Organism: Ditylenchus destructor; assembly: GCA_022814885.1. Classification (NCBI taxonomy): domain Eukaryota; kingdom Metazoa; phylum Nematoda; class Chromadorea; order Rhabditida; family Anguinidae; genus Ditylenchus; species Ditylenchus destructor. The sequence continues at coordinate 755,882 of JAKKPZ010000018.1, read as the reverse complement.
AATATATTCGATTTAAAAATGTGACAACATTATTAATTTCATGCAATTTTAATATCCCACTAAGGTTTAAATAATAAGCAAAATGTTATTCTGGTTTTATTGGAAAACTGTTAAAATTTCGAAATCTTAATATAGAAAAGCTAATGTTAACAGATAAATCATTCATAAAAATGGCAATCACACAACCGAACAAGATGTTGGAATCGGATTTCTGGGTGATGAATGATCGAACCGGTGAAAAAAATTGGATCCGAGATTATTTTTACGAGGCAGTTGAAAGAAAACTGGAGCAGTGCAAAATATATATTTCAGAAAATTATCCAGAAATATTTTAAAGGAATTTTCGAATTGTTTTCCTCGAACAAGACTATTTTTGCTTTATATCAAATTAAAGTTACCGATGTTTCGATTCCTTTTTAGGCATCGCTTCAAAGAACTTGTCAATCAGAAGGGAATCGAGTTGCTCTCGAAGTGAAGCAAAAGCGTGGTTCAGTCTCTTCTCTACTATGTATTGGAGCTTTTTGCATACCTAAAATGAGTATATTAAACATTTCGGTATAAATTTCAAGAATGATACCGCTCTTATTTCGCACAGCTCCTGATATTTTATGTAGCCGAAAATTTTACTTCTGATCTCAGGTGAAAGTTGCAACAACATAGCTTTGCCAAATCTAAAAAGTGACAGTGAGAGAATGTATTGAGCGGATTTAGGCAGGCTGTGAAGCGCATTGCACAGTTATATTAAACGAATTTGAAGAGACTAAAGGAGAAAGCAATCAATACCTTTGATGGACAGACAGCTGGGCACTATGTGAGCCAATGAACGAGTGGATTGCTGGGAAATCGATATAAACCAGCCGCATATGTTCCAGCACTGACTCTATGGGAAGCAAACCGTTTGAAAATCATCTTAGGAGCATTGTTTCACAATGTTTCTTAAATTTTGAATTTTTTTAGGTGAGTATGTGGTCTGAATAACATTTTTATAGAAGTCACAGTTTCGAGAGCAAATGCTGAGCACAATGTGAGTATTGTGAAGTTCGCTATGAGAAGCCACTCACACTTCAAGTTGAAGTCAAAATGATTATTAATGGAAGCTGATGACCAGTTTTCCAAGTAAAATTCAACTTTCGTTTAACATATCCCAAGACTGGGATTTTCAATACGAAAAATGTTTCGGACTCGTCCACGCTTGCAAAAATTTAAAATATATCAAAAAAATAAGTCAAATGTAATTAGTGAATCGATCCTGCTCAATGCAATCGGTGCATTAGAATATTCAGATGCAGTTCGATGTGTTCCCTATAGCTGTGAATCCTTGAATGAAAGTTGTTTAAAAATCAACCACTTTTACTTCAAATCAATCTTGAGCTAATGATGTAGGCAGTAATTAAAATTGCTTCAGTGTTTCTTACTATCCTTAATCTATCGGTAAGTAAACTAACGGACTTAAGGATCACTAGACTCTTACTTTTGTTTACTTCGCGCATTCTCAAAACAATAACTTTCTCTCTAATCTTGAGAAACCAACGCAATACATTATTTGAAATTTGCAGACTAAACAGAACGCCAAATTTAATTTAACAAAAGATTAATGAGCATATTGTTTAACAGATCTTAATCATGGAGTTTTGACATAAAATTCCATTGTGTATATTTTCTAACTATATTCGTGTGAAATTAAATGAAAACCGATGGAACGCTTCAGGTAAGTAACATGTTAATAAAACACTAGCTTTTGCGCATCATTATTAAAACCAAAAAATGAAATTTATTAACTAACCTCTTTTGGAACCTACACAAATGGAAAGGACTCTAAGGTAAAAATTTCTTTATATGGATATGTTAAAATGGCAATAGGAAAAACATATGATTAGGTTATGAGTGTCTTACTGAAGATGCCTCACCTCATAGCCTAAAGTTTAATAGCCGTCTAAGACTGAGAGGCGAAACGGCTATTATTGTTTAACTAATATTATTATATCAAAATTTTCCTTTTTTCTGCGTTTCTGGAAACATTATATTATTATCGACAAAGAACTATTTAAAAGTTTTGAATAATTTTTTTGTGTGTAATATAACTTTTTCAAGTTTTACAATTGTGCTTTTAGGAACAAGCAAAATCATCGCAGTATGTAATCTCTTCCTTTATCTCCGGAGCCTTGGCAGCAGCTCTCGCGAAGACAGTTATCGCGCCGCTGGACAATACTAAGCTCGCATTTCAAAGTAAATCGCGCTTTAATACAGACATACGTCCTTCAAGGCAGGAGTAGAAAGTGCATAAAGGCTAAAGTTATAAGGGCTAAATAACTCAAAACTGAGCCAGGTTGCTAAAATATTTTAGCCGTTTATTTTGCTTAAGCTTTGCTTGTAGCTTAAGTGTCTGAAACAAAGAACATTTTTGTCTACTCTGCTAGCTTGACCATAACAAACTTCAGAATCGGAATCAGCCGGTCAATAACCTATAACGGTAAAATATTTCACACGAGAACCCCTTCAAATTTTTATTTTTGGGCGAACTATAAGTTTGTGATTGATATAGAGTGCCTTTCATTTTTTGCATGTTATGAAACTGTTCTCACGTCCAAAAGTGACATTGCCTTTGGAGTCTAGGTAAAAATCCCCCATTTTCAAAAAATTATATAAAAAATGGCCAAAAAGCATGAAAATGCTCATTTTTTTTCGCTGAATTCATATTTGACATTCACAGCAGCCTAAGGGTCCACAGCAGCCTAAGCGTTAAGCCTAAGATTAAGTCCTTTAGGCCCCATACAGCGAAGCCCCAAGCCTAATGGCTTGTTTGGCGCCTTTTAAGGCGTTGTTTTTGGCGTTGTTCATCCAAAATACCTAAAAATTGGGCAAGAAATAATGTGAAATACAAATTCAGCGAAAAAAATGAGCATTTTCATGCTTTTTGGCCATTTTTTATATGATTTTTTTGAAAATGGGGAATTTTTACGGGGGGGGGGGATTTTTACCGGTTCCCTTGCCTTTGTGACAATCAAACAAACGATAACTTTAATGTTGATTGTTTCTAAAATTTCAGTTTCAACATCAAAGAAATACTCTCTGAAAGCCGCTCTATCGTTTATTAGGGACACATACCACAACTATGGCTTCACGGCACTATTCAGAGGAAACTCCGCCCAAATGGCTCGGATTATGCCTTTTGCTGCGTTCAAGTTCGGGTCCTTTGAAGGTAAGTTTGAGATTGTTTTGTATTTTCAAAACACAAATTTATATCTTGTTTTTAGTGTACAATAAATTGCTTCACGTGGACGAACATGGGTATGATTTCTTATATGTTAGGGTAATTCATATTTTGTTCCGATTGAATTTTCAAAGTGTTATTTTATAAGACTTCAAAGTTTTATTTATATGGATGTAATATTTTCCGATAATTTGGAAATATTTTTGGCAACTTACGTATATCATATTTCCAGAAAATGGAAAGTATAACACGCAAAATTAAGGTTCTAGTTTTACAGAAATATCTCAGATACCCAGTCTTTACGCTATACGAACTTTGGGAATATGAAATTCCTCCAAATGGAAATTTCGCCAAATGCTTATAAATCGGAAAATTTTTACGGTGTACCATTTTAGTAAAATATGAATAGCTGTGAAATTTCAGGAACTTGACGCCGTGGAGAAGGTTGTGTTGCGGCACACTGGCGGGATTGACAGCTACTTGCATTACTTATCCCTTGGACAGAGCTAGAGCTCGGCTAGCCACCATGAAGGAGTACAAGAATCTGATCGATGTTTTCTTAAAAGACTACCGGCGATTTGGTGGCAGCTGTTTCTACGTTGGAATGTTTCCGTCTTTGCTTGGCATAATCCCCTATTCAGGAGTGAGCTTCTTCACCTATGGAACTCTGCGCATTCATTACAAAGGTTAATTATTATTGTCTTTGGAAATCTTAATAACCTGTATTATCATAGCTGAAATTTTGGTAACGAGTCCCATGAAATAAATTATATGTGACTTTTGTCATACATTTGGGTACGAAACAAAATGTTTGACTATAATGGGCGTTAAATCAATGCTCGGAGATTTTGTACCTTGAGCAATTTATACAAAGCAATGTTTATTACAGTGAGTGGCTAATAGATTTTTCCGGAAATTAGTAAAAAGATTCCTACTAAAAATATCTTTAATATATTTATACAGCATCCTAATCTCTGAGTGATCTTCACAGGCCCATAAACATATTTTTCATGATAATTACCGTTATTTCTCTTGAATAAGCCCCGGGGCGTATATTTTTCAATCCCTCTCTACGGGGGCATACTTCAGGAAGGGACTTATTCAAGAGAAAAAGGGTAGTTATTCGAAAATAATCTGTATGAGCGAATTTGGAATCAAAATTAAACAGTCAATCTACATGTGTATAAAAAAATTCATGTTAATTATAGTCGACTCTAAAAATATTTTTATTGGTTATCCATAAATTTCACTTTGTTTTAATTGGAAGCTTTTTCGCTCTAAGACCAAATAAGTTTATTTTTCAAACATTGTTTTTCAGAATATTTCGGCAAGGACCCAGGTGCTCTCGAGAACTTTGGGTTTGGAGCGATCTCTGGCGTCGGTGGTCAAATACTCGCCTATCCGCTGGACATCGTAAGACGTCGAATGCAAACTGGAAGACTTCCCCCAAACGAAGGCGTTTTCTTTGCTCTCTTCAGGATATACAGGACAGAAGGCTTCGTGGGTGGTCTCTACAAAGGACTGAGCATGAACTGGATCAAAGGCCCAATTGCGTCCGGCATCGTATTTGCTTCATATGAGTTCTTGAAGCGATTCTTTGTCGTTATAAAGTTACAATGAATCTCACTGTGATATCGTTTATAATAGGAATTGTTATATGGAAAAAATGATGTTAATAAAAGAAAAACGTTTCTGATTTGCAAATTTTGCTGACAATGGACAAACGTTTTGCGGCTATAGCATAAACAGGTCAACGTTGTATGGCATACTTTTCATTTAGGTAGAAAAGCAGGATTTTCGAAAGGTCTTTTTTACAAGGATTCCAGATTTGAAATATCGAAAAGTTGTCGAGTTTGATAATACTGAAAACTGACTGCCAAAATTCTATTTTTACTAATATGTATCAACATTTATTTTCTTTTTTGTTTCCTGACGACAAATTAATCAATGCATGTGTCACAGAAAACGTTTCGTCATCAAACACATAACTTTCATCTCATTTTTCCCTTGATTTTCTTGGACCTATTATAGTAAGTGTCCATTCGAAACTACACTCCTTAGAGGAGATATATTCTTGTCAAATTTTCGACAAAAACTAATTGGAATGCGGGCGTTTGATGTGTTTTCGTCAACCAGGAGAAATAAATTAACAGTAGGTTAGGAAGTATGCTGCTCCTTCTCTTTATTTTGTTTTGGTCTGCGCTGTTTTTCTACAATTTTTATTGGAAGCGAAGAAATTTGCCACCAGGTAAGCTAATAAATTTGATTAAAAAATACCAAAAATTTGTTGTGTTCATTTAACCGATGCTTTAACTATAATAAATTTCGCTTCAGGACCAACTCCACTTCCAATTCTCGGCAATTTGCACACAATCGCCAGGTTGTGTCCCGGCTATGACGCATTCCTGCAATGGCAAAAGCAATACGGTCCGGTGTACACCTATTGGCTTGCCGAAACTCCGATCGTCGCTATAACGGACTACAAAACAATCAAAGAGACATTTATACTGGACGGCGATGCTTATGCCGGGAGGGAACTGTTCACTGAATTTATAACGGAAACGCGAGGTATTGGTCTATGATAACGTGTCTCAAACCGAATAACTCTCGGATTGAAGGCAACAATTCAGATCGATTTTATCGGGCAACACCGAAAGAAATAATATATCGCCAATTTTTTATCAAATGGAGCGGATTATGGATTACTGAAAACATTAAATAAACCGTATACAAAGCCGAAAAAATGTGTCATTCTAAATCAGTGGTCTTACTTTCGTTTTGATTAGGGATCGGAATTTTACACCGAGTCCGAGTCCGAGCGATTCCGAGTCCGGACTCGGACTCGGACTCGGTAGGGTTCCAATATCAGTTGACGAGTCCGAGTCCGAGTCCGAGTCCGGACTCGGACTCGGACTCGGAAAGACTCGGACTCGGACTCGCCGATGCCTAGTTTGATTATAAGTGTGCCACACACAGAGTATGATGTTATGTACATGTTAGGATCGTTTAGGCGGAAGCTTAAACGGTGTCATTATGACGGAAGGGGACGTTAACAAAGAAAATCGGCGTTTTGCGCTTCAAGCACTTCGGGAGATTGGAATGGGCAAATCCGAAATCGAGTCAAAAGTAAGCCAGTTTACGAAATCAGTTGCTTTTCGTGAGCCGTTGTTTGTTTGCTTTAAAAAAAGTTTAGTTTGTTAGCATTTTAAAAAGTTTAAAGAGTATGGAAATAAAAAATGTCATCAAAAAGCCATTTCTTGGGCAAATATTGCATATTCCGCAATTCCTATAGGGCAATCCCTAGGACCAGCCATTTTTGTTCAAACTTATTTACTGATTTTTGAAATCGCTGTATTGTAATTTGACGAAGTATATTGTCTGAAAGCTAGATTTAGCGGTTTTAGAACCATTTGCACAAATATTGCTTAGCCACTTTAGATATTGGACGAAGCTGAATATATCGTTGAAGGCCTAATGAAAGAGATAGCGTCCGGGATCAAAGAACATGACGTTCTGAAATGGATCGATTTGGGCACGGGATCGGTGATTAATCAAATGGTGTTTGGTTATCGATTTTCTGGGGTAAGAAAAAAACTTTTGTAAAAGAAATGCAAATAATTTTACTGAGCAACATTTGAGGAAAATGAAGCGGAATTCACAACTTTGAAACGCTATGTTGGCGAGTCTCAGCAGGAGATGGCCAAGCCGATAAGCACCATTGTCATGATGTGTCCTTCATTACGCAAGTTGCCTTTTTTCAAGGTAAATATTTTACATCTATAATAATACTAATTCAAATTTTTGCTTCAGGGAGCATTTAATCGACTTCACTCCAATGAGGAAAAGAATCAGCAATTCTTGAAAGCCCAAATCAAAAATTATGCGCAAAAATTCGAATCTGAGGCGTTGTTAGATTCTAAAGAAGCTCTGCCATTCGTCGGAATGTATTTGAGAGCAAAAGGAAATGCGAATTTAAGCGCAAACACTGGCTCAATTTTATTCAGGTGGACTATTTTGAGTGGTTTCTTTAAAATAGGAACCAGTTATGTTGTCTAAAAATCTTCTGTTCTACTTAAATTTTCCGAAAATATATATCGAGATTAGCAACTCTAGTAATCGCACTTCTCATGACACGCTAATTTTGACTTTAACTTTATTGTTGTACTCACTAGGGAGCCGCAATAAGAGTGAATTTGTTTTTTTGACTGTCATAAATGTTTTCTGAACTTAAATCCAAATCACTATATGACAAAATCCAACTTATATGATATAAAAAGATATAAAAATTTTACTTAATTGCCGTCTCTAAACGACAAAATAGAATTTTAGGATATAAGTTATATCCCAAAATACTTACCAAATAAGGTATCATTTTCACTTTGGAGTTTAGAGATGACGCTCTTCCACAGTTTTGTTACGATCTTTGGAACGCTGGCCACGAGACAACTAGCACCACACTCTCTTTTGGCATCCTTTATCTTTTGTTGGACATCGATGCCCAAAGCAAAATGCAAGAAGAACTGGACAGAGTTGTGATGCCAGAAGAAAAAGTGACCATTGCTCACAAGTCAAGACTACCTTACACGAACGCCGTCATTAATGTAAATAGATACTTGTTTACATAATTGCGACTTTTTCATGGATATGAGCTGGAAGAAGCAGAATTCTTCTAGAATAATAAAGAACATTTAAGAGATATTAAAAAATTAATCCCATAATTTTATTGGGAACCGTTGTGTTGTAGAAAGTAACAAAAAAATTTCTCTTTTCATTAGCGAGAATTTTCAGGAAATCCAGCGAATGGCCAACTTATTACCACAGAATCTGTTCCATAGGACGATGTGTGATGTCGAACTCAATGGACATAAACTTCCTAAGTCGACTATCGTAGTACCACAGATTTCTTGTGTCCTGCTTGACGAAAAGGTTTGCCTTGTCATATACAGTCGTACCTCGTTTATCCGGACACACACTTATCCGGGCGGAATTGGCCGGTACCGATCTGTCCGGATAACGGAAGTATGACTGTAATACTGCCAATATGATTTTGTGTTTAAATATAAATTAGCTTTCCCACTTTGAGTCAAAAGTTTTGATTCTAACTTATTGAAACTTTTAGATATTCCCAGAGCCAAACCGATTCAAACCAGAGCGGTTCCTGGACAAGGACGGTCAACTGCTAAAAGTCGACGAGTTAATACCATTCTCTGCCGGGAAACGGATTTGTGTTGGAGAGAGCCTTGCAAGAATGGAATTATTCCTCTTCATCGCTAATATTTTCCACAGATTTAGGGTAAAAAGCTTAGATTTCATTAATTTTGTGATTCCAAAATTCTGGATTGATCGAAACTCCATCGAAACTATTTTTGCTTTAAAAACTGATTTATAGTTCTGAACTGAAATCAGTGCCGAAAATGGGGTGCAGTTTGAGTCCTATTGTTTTGTTAGCGAAAGTTTGGTTGAGTAAAACGGCTTCTTTTTCTTCTTTTCAAAAGCAAAAGCAGACCCGTTTGAAATGGTTCTGATGAAGATAAACTATAAAATTTTGTTGGGCAGGAACAACTAAGTAAAATTTTGTTTTTTTCATATACGGAATAAAGGAATATGCTTCTGTTTCGAAAAGAAAAATTATGAAAATGATTTTGAGAATGAAAAATGAATGTATCGAAAAGAAAAATAAATGTATATCATTTCACAAAACGGAACTTTAGCGCATGAAACTACACTTTCTTTTATAACTCGACATTCGATTTTTAAAACTGAAGTATGGAACCACTGCCGTTTTTAAATTTTTATCTTTATGAACTGAATTATCAATCCACTCCGGGCAAAGGTACCGCTGGGGCGATTGGCTCGAGCAAAATATCTGTTGAGAGTCAATCCGCCGGAGATTCGACAATTCGATTAACTAACCCTTCAATGGATGTCCACGAGAGGGCATTGATTGTCATGGGATTGTTGCTAATTTCCGTTTGATTAGAAGATTTATATTATTGCAATATTGAGTTTTTATATTCAGTGTCCCGTTTTAGGTCCGCCCGGTTGATCCTCTAAATCCACCGAAATCGGAGAAAATAACTGGATTTGTTGTGCGCCCAAATCATTACAGTGTTCGTCTCCAACCTCGACATTTACCAGAGCATATTCCGTCACAAAATGGAACTTTACATTCTGCCTAATTGCTAATTTAATTGTTGTTAATTATTCAATTACTATTTTACTTATTCAATTCTATTCCCAGCTACTACGCATTCATTGTATTGCAATACTGTATTTCCTCTAATATAGCCCTCACCCTAAAATTGGCCCCTATATTTAAGCTGCTTACAGAAGGATAAAGTGTGTGTAAAAACGAGAGGTTAGACAAAAAACATAAACCTCTGGAAGGGTGTTGAAATAATTAAGCCCCTGGGGCTTAAATTGAGGAAATATGGTAACCATTATAGTACATGAATAAATTCACTAATTATGGACTGCACTCGACTGATTGTTTCTAACTGAACTGACTGGAAAAGAGAGATAGTGCAAAAAAATAGAAATTGTTACTCATATAATAATTCCAGGATAAAGCGTGAATAAGTGTGTTGAAAAGTGTAGAACTTCAAAGTACATTATAATTTATGTTATGGAGATTTAACAGCAAAACAGTTTCAAAAACTTTTTTCTAATTTTGTGTTTATGTCGTACTATGTACACTGTACTATACTCCTAAAAATGGACATATTTATCATTAAACATTTATAACGCAGTCTTTAACCTTGCACTTCTATGTCCCTACATGTCTATTCTTTAGCTCAGCTGTTTAGTGATTAGCCAATCGTAAATTCTCTCGTCTTTGTAGGCCATATAAGCACAGCCGCCGTGGTTTTGCCCCTCGTCCAAATAGTATCGATCTCCGCCAAGTTCTTCGTCCAATAGATTTAAACACACCTGCAAAATTTTAACAGGTATATAACTAGATTGTATTTAGTGGATGAGAAGTCTGTCTTGCCTGTTGGATATAAGCATCGGTGGAGGGACGAACTATTTCGCCGATGGAAAGCCAAGTTGGAGGTTTAACTTCCTCTTTCGGCATCCTAACAGGGTCAACGGACCAAAGAGCTGCCCAAAAGTCGGATTGTTTAATGCCCAAATCGAACACTCCATTTCCTCCGTAGCTGAAGCCCGTAAGGTATGTGCGCTTTGGATCTCCTCCATGTTCACATTGCACGTGCTTGACTATGTCCTAAATAAAAATTATGAGCAATAGCAAAAAATATTGACTGTGAGAAATACTAAAATGTTCGGCCTCACCTTGACCGATCCCGCGTAAAGGTGCCAGTCATCCCCACTAATTGGCAATTGCGGCACAACAATAATGAACTCGTTGCGAATTCTGGCAGGATTTTTAGGGCTTAAGGGGCCCCATAAAGTGACAGCTTGTTGTAACGGAAGTGGCGCAGCCTCGTCTCTGCCGTGAAGAAAGCACAGAACAGGCCAGTCCTTTTGCTTGGATGCATTGGGCGGCAATGATAAAACATACGGCAGAGGAGTGGAATGAATTTCTTGCAAAGTGCTCATGTTCTAAAGGTCATGTGTCATATCCACTCTAACCTAAAGCGCAGGAAAGACTGAGCCACGCGTAGAATCTGACCCACGAACACAATATTCTCGGTTTTTGACACTGCCGGATCTCAGGATCGTGGGTACCCCCCCTAAATCGGGCACGCTGAGTCGAATGGCGCCAAAATTTTTCACGTATTTTCACGTGAAACGTGACTTACGTGGGTCACGTAAAAGGGCAACTTTTCACGCTGCGCTCGGATTTTGGCGAGTGATACGTCAAACGCTTCGTCTCGGCGAGAGAAGACGAATGGTACCATTTTTAGCCCCCAGACGACCCCCTGTGACCCCCTATGCCCCCTTTTACCCCCGGGGGCCACAAATGGAAACTTTTCACGCTGCGCTCGGATTTTGGCGAGTGATACGTCAAACGCTTCGTCTCGGCGAGAGAAGACGAATGGTACCATTTTTAGCCCCAAGACGACCCCCTGTGACCCCCTATGCCCCCTTTTACCCCCGGGGGGCCACAAATGGAAACTTTTCACGCTGCGCTCGGATTTTGGCGAGTGATACGTCAAACGCTTCGTCTCGGCGAGAGAAGACGAATGGTACCATTTTTAGCCCCCAGACGACCCCCTGTGACCCCCTATGCCCCCTTTTACCCCCCGGGGGGCCACAAATGGAAACTTTTCACGCTGCGCTCGGATTTTGGCGAGTGATACGTCAAACGCTTCGTCTCGGCGAGAGAAGACTAATGGTACCATTTTTAGCCCCCAGACGACCCCCTGCGCCCCCTTTTACCCCCCGGGGGCCACAAATGGAAACTTTTCACGCTGCGCTCGGATTTTGGCGAGTGATACGTCAAACGCTTCGTCTCGGCGACAGAAGACGAATGGTACCATTTTTAGCCCCCAGACGACCCCCTGTGACCCCCTATGCCCCCTTTTACCCCCCGGGGGCCACAAATGGAAACTTTTCACGCTGCGCTCGGATTTTGGCGAGTGATACGTCAAACGCTTCGTCTCGGCGAGAGAAGACGAATGGTACCATTTTTAGCCCCCAGACGACCCCCTGTGACCCCCTTTTACCCCCGGGGGGCCACAAATGGAAACTTTTCACGCTGCGCTCGGATTTTGGCGAGTGATACGTCAAACGCTTCGTCTCGGCGAGAGAAGACGAATGGTACCATTTTTAGCCCCCAGACGACCCCCTGTGGCCCCCCGTGCCCCCTTTTACCCCCCAGGGGGCCAAAAAGACAACTTTTCACGCTGCGCTCGGATTTTTACGTGTGATACGTCAATCGCTTCGTCTCGGCGAGGGAAGCGCCGCGGATGCACGCTAACCGCGAAAAAAACAAGAAGACCCGCCGATTCGAGGCGGTAATCCGCCGAGAATCGGCGGGTCTTCTTGTTTTCATAATGCTATTTTGCAAAATCTCATTATCATGATAATAATAAATACATATACTCTAACCGAAAAACTAATCCTGAATAGGTTTGAATAAGTGCCAAAATTTTGGCTGGGCCATTGGATGTCTCATTGTCTCTGGCCAAGCAGAGCTCATCAAAAGTGGCGCGAATTCAGACGCGTTTCCAGATTTGATTGCCGGTTAATGTAAATGGCATGCAAAATAAATTCTTGAGAGGTCAATCCTTTTTTGAATTCAAAGAAACAATTTCGCCGCGAAAAAATGTGGTTAATTTAAGTCAGAATTTCGCTATGAAACAATTGCCAGAAATGAGGACGTTTTCCTGTATGAAATCAGTATTAATAAATCAATCCAGTGTCGCAGCCAGAAACTCTGTGCTCTGATTTGGTCTCTTCTACACTGCGTGCTATTTCTTTGTTAAAGCCAAAAAAAGCGGGACACCGGCAGACACAGCAATGGTTAATCATAGCTTAGAAAAGAAGCTAAAGAAATTTCTAGAGCTTCTTTCGCTTTTGTAAAATTATCTATGTTTATCATTGCTGTGTCTGACGGTGCCACGCTTTTTTTGGCTTTAACAAAGAAATAGCACGCTGTGTAGAAGAGATCAAATCAGAGCACATAGTTTCTGGGTGCGCCACTGAATCAATCCAAATTCCACTGACTACCTTATCACTGTCTTTGCTTATCATAAATGTTCCACTCAAGTCCTTTCATCGTTTAGAAAAACGAGAGTGCTGTAAACCAGCCGACAATGCAGCAAATAGTCTTCAATATAAACACACTATGTGTTTATCAAACTTCAGTAGCGGTATTAAAACAGAGAAAGAAGGAATGTGATGACAATAGTATAGGGACATCATGTGGCCAAAGATCAAAATATAGAGTGCCGAAAACTGTGACTTGAATTTCGAAACAGATGTCAACCAAATTCGTTAAAAGGATGAACGCCGATGACCAAATTAGCCACAGGCGATCTTAATTCTGCACATTTAGGCTAATATTTCTGAGCAAAAGAATAGGAGGTGGGTCATTAGCAAGATTTTAAAATGCAAAAAAAATACATTCAGGAAAATCTCTTGACATATATGAACTCGCCCAATATTGAAGTTTGTTTTGTAATTTTTTATTGTGTATCTCCTACTCCCATTTTGAGATTTGGCCTTATAACTGGCATCTTCTCGCATTAAGAGACTGCCACACAAACCTTGTGGGCACTCCACGTGTTTGAGAAAATCAATAATAAATTCCGCATATTTAATTTGATTCTATTAAAATTTTTGCACACGAAAGTAAGACGAAATGTCATCCCACATTACATATGATCCATCAATGACAACCGTAAATATTTGTACTGGCGTCGGTTTTGGCTCTTTACCTTGTGCGGAAGGAATCATAACTTGGTCATACGAAAAAAATGTAGGGGATTATTATCTGAATTGTGCGCGGAAATGTTTTGTGTATAGGGAGAAGAATTGTCATCGAATTTATTAAACTAACCAATCAATAAAAATATAAAAGTAAAAAAGACATTTACATGTAAACTTAGAGAGCAGTTTTCGCCGCAAAAATAGTGTCATAGCAGAATGGGGATTCCATGCTCCGAGCTACTAAACCCTATTTGAGGTTAGACTAGTGACCTTTCGTGCCTTTGCCCTGGGAAAGGGAATATGCGTTGTTGTGCAAGGGAAAACTGAGTACTCATATTTTATATAAGGAGAGATCACATTTACAATGGCATATGATTACAACAGGTCAAAGGTAAACTATGGATTTCTGCGGTTTGAGGCAAGAGGGCATCCAGCCGGGCCGAGCAAAGCCATTCCTCAAGGCATCCTCTCAAATATTGACCAGTCCAGGTTCGGGAAGTGAAGGGCAAAGTGGTCTCTGATGTGATCGGCCTGAGGGATCTGACTCATTTCGAATATATATATGTTGCAGTTAATCTTGAGTTCCTGGACCAGAATAGAATGGGATGGAACCCCTAAGAAAAAAAGCGGCAGCAAATCAAAGCATCGAGCAGAAAGAACCTACGAACTAAGGTCAGGTAGAAGAGAGAAAAGAGAGAGAATGGCCCCAAATATGAATAACCGTCTGAAATAAATTTCAGCCTTCCTCAAAATTTTTTGTCACAGAGGCACACATCTATTTGATAGACCACAATTTTATAGATAGCTGTCAATTTCGTAAACTGCAAATTGGAGGGGCATAGCCGAACTCAGTCGATAACGAGTTTTATGATAATTTAAGGATCTTTTATAATACGCGACCAGAGTTCGTTCGTACGTCACTAAATATGGAGGTGCATTCTTAGGGGTGCTTATTTTCCAAAATATACCTATTTTAGGGTAACTTTTAGCGAGGAATCCGAATTTGAGGTCGAAATTTAGCTAAAATGTACCTAAATTTAGACCAAAATTTAGACAAAATGTGAGCATCAAGTGCTTTTTTCTCCGTCCGTAACGCTTTTTGAGGGCCCGAACACCATTTTTCTCCGTCTGTAACGCTTTTTTGACTACAAACTACAAATTTTTCTCCGTCCGTAACGCTTTTTTGACTACAAACTACAAATTTTTCTCCGTCCGTAACGCTTTTTTGACTACAAACTACAATTTCACACAAATCCCCTCTTCGAGCGGCCGAAGGCCGCGAGTCTCACTGACAAAGCCAGGCACCCCCAAAAACTTAGGCACCACACAAATCCCCCCTTCGAGCGGCCGAAGGCCGCGAGTCTCACTGACAAAGCCAGGCACCCCCAAAAACTTAGGCACCACACAAATCCCCCCTTCGAGCGGCCGAAGGCCGCGAGTCTCACTGACGAAGCCAGGCACCCCCAAAAACTTAGGCACCACACAAATCCCCTCTTCGAGCGGCCGAAGGCCGCGAGTCTCACTGACGAAGCCAGGCACCCCCAAAAACTTAGGCACCACACAAATCCCCTCTTCGAGCGGCCGAAGGCCGCGAGTCTCACTGACGAAGCCAGGCACCCGAACAACCCAATCTGACCGCTGATGGCGGTGCGCGAAGCGCCGCTGATGCACGCTAACCGCTTCCTAGCTGAGAGGGGGGCGCGAAGCGCCCCCATCTCAGCTAGTGCACTGTTATTACAAGCCAATAGTTAGGCCATCTCCCGTTTGGCATCATGCAACACTATTCACTCGTTGGCAGCACTTCTTGTTTGTAGTGATGTAGGAGACAGTGCTTTGCTTTGAAAAAGAGGTGAATCATTCTCTGAAACCCATAATTGTGCGAGCAGCGGCCATCGCAGCTTACTCACTACGGCATAGCTGAGATTGGCCGCTTCGCGGCCCCTCTCAGCTAGGAAGCGGGAGTGTGCACAGCGGGAGATTGGGTTCTTCATCGCTTCGCGCACCGCCATCAGCGGTCAGAATTGGTTTTTCGGGAGTAGAAGTTGTACCAAGCAACATCCCGCCGTTAGTAACATCCCGCCCTTTAGCAACATCCCGCCCGTTAGTAACTTCCCCAGGTCAAAAACCTTAAAAACACGTTTTTCGGTTTTGGCGCGAATTCAAATATTCAAATATCGAATATGACGTTAGATTCGTGATCAGCGTACCCGAAAACCCCCGGGTACCAAAAATCAGACCCGTAGACACATTGCAGCAAAAAACTCGATTTTTTGGCCAAAAAGTGGTTTTTTTCAAAAATACGCCAAACCAAAAAGTGTAAAACGCAAAGTTGTCCAAAATCGCCTCAGAAATCGGTTGGGAACATAAAAAACATCACTTCCCCAGGTCAAAACCCTTAAAAACACGTTTTTCGGTTTTGGCGCGAATTCAAATATTCAAATTTTGGGTCTGATATTTTATTCGGGATCAGCAGCCTCAGGGCTTTCAAATGAGCTATCACTCGCCCCGGTCTATCCACGGAAAGGTGCCGAAGTGAAAGTCTAATTTGGGCGTTCCAACTACTACAGATGCTGCCGCTTAGTATTTAGGGATTACACAAAACTAAACGAAATGAAAGACAGTTTAAGAGACTCGCAAAACTTCCAGCAAATTCTACGAGGTGTATACTGAAAGTCTGTCTGATGATATCAATCATTGTAGTCGCTTTCTTTTTGAAAGTACCAGAAAACAAAAGAAGATGTAACGTCGCTTGAAATTTATAAAGCTTTCAGTTTTATTTTTTTATTTCACATTTTTATTTCGAAAATTATGTGCCTTCATTTCTAATTGATTATCAATGCTTTGAATTGGTGTTTCAAAATTGGAAAAAAAGGATCTTGAGAAACTAGTTTGCATATGCGTTTGAGTTCGTTCATTTTCGCTTTGTTCATAATAAGTAGGTGCTCTCAAGGGTGGACGAGAGGACCGGTCCGGCGACGACGAAAATTTTTTTTAAAGGTGCCAAATTTGACGCAAATTTTTGAAAAATTGTGGAAAACTTTAAATTTTTAATATAAAAATTACCCAAAATTGCTGAATTTTCGTCACCGTCTGGGGGCCACCGCCTAGCCCCTGCCTTTAGTGAAGGTATTCAATTCTTGGCTAACTTTTGGAGTAACCCGTAAGCAAACTAGTAGCTCAAAAGCTTCCTGACTTTCTCCCGTGCCCAATCCAAACAACGCAATTATTCTCAATAAAAGAATGTAATCAATACTAGAAGTATCATCATAGTATCTGATATATTGTCAAGGAGGGCATATTTTTTTCGAAGCTATGAATTATTGTGTTAGTCCTGCGTACACAACATAGTCTTATATATGGGAAAAGGACACTAGAAGGTCGGTCCATTAGAAGGCCGAAAAATTTGAATTTTGGGTACATTAGAAGGTCGAAATTTCGGCCTTCTAATGGATTTACCTTCTAATGTCCCTTTTTACATCAGAAAAAAGGGACATTAGAAGGTCGGCCTTCTAATGGGTCCGGCCTTCTAATGGGACCGACCTTCTAGTGTCGTTTGGGGCCCCTTAAATGGACATTAGCAGGCCGGGCCATTAGAAGGGGCAGTTTTTGGTAAAAATTTCTTACCCCATACCTTTTACATTTCCAAAGCCTATTTGACCCAAAAACATGATTTATAAAGGTTTTGGGTTTAATCCGGACTGTTTACCGGTGGATGGCACCTGAAATGTGCAAAAAAGCCCTGGTGTGAACCGTAGGGTAGATTAACAAAAATGGTCTTATAACCGGAAAAATGACCGGAGAAGGGCTGGAACCTTTACAGAACATGTTTTTAGCCTATTTAGGCTTAGGTTTTATAAACAAAGGCTTAAGTATAGGGGAATGAATTTTTGGGTTTAGGCTAGAGTGATTTACCTTAGTAGTACTAGGCCAGTTTTTGGGAAAAAATTAAGTTCCCCATGCTTAAGCCTTTGTTTGTAAAACCTAAGCCTAAGTAGCCTAAAAAGATGTTCTGTAAAGGTTGCAGGCCTTATCCAGCCTTTTTTCCGGTGTTATGGGCAAACGACACTTATAGCGGATGGCACATAGGCTTACTAAGCCTACGTGCCATCCGCTCAAAGTGTCGTTTTTAAGCATAAAAATGCCCATAACACCGGAAAAAAGGCTGGATAAGGCCTGCAACCTTTACAGAACATCTTTTTAGGCTATTTAGGCTTAGCTTTTACAAACAAAGGCTTAAGTATGGGGAAATGAATTTTTGGGTTTAGGCTAGAGTGATTTACCTTAGTAGTACTAGGGCAGTTTTGCAGCAACCGGAAATTTGGGGTTTTAGAATTAAAAATAGGTTGATGGCACGCAAAACCGGTGGGGACATTAGAAGGCCGGAAAATTATAAGTAAAATAGGTTGATGGCACGCAAAACCGGTGGGGACATTAGAAGGCCGAAAATTAGGGTCAGTAGAAGGCCAAAGATGGCACATAAAAATGGAGGGACAATAGAAGGCCGAAAAATAGGTACAATAGAAGGCCAAAGATGGCACGTAAAAAAGAGGGTACATTAGAAGGCCGAAAATTTGGGTACATTAGAAGGTAAATATGGGTTTGCCAATAAGGGACAATAGAAGGTAAAAAAGTGGGACATTAGAAGGTAAATAGGTGGACAGTAGAAGGTAAAAATATGGGACATTAGAAGGTCGAAATTTTGGCCTTCTAATGGCTCCGACCTTCTAATGGGGCCGGCCTTCTACTGTCCCGACCTTCTAATGGGGGGCGCTCTTATATATCTATGATTCCATGCATTTCTAGCTTTTGATCCTGAATAATATGTGAATCTCATTGACTTTTTGTGAAATTATACAGAAATATTGAGATTTCTTATGGATTTTATACCTCGCTAATTCTGATTTTGAGCTCAGTTTTGGCATTAGAAACACTGTAGTACACTTTATGGCATTCTACTCATTTTTGCTACTTAAAGAGCAGAATGCCAGGAAATGGTGCGACGCCAAAACTAACCTAAATTTTGAATATGCAATGTCGATTACCTATTACGGTACCATATATGGGCCGGTTTCTTTCAGTTTTCACGGATAATGTAATGGCCTTTGAATTTTCCGGTCTATGTAAGGAATATGTGCTTAATTCCTTTATGCAAATATCCAATTTCAGTGCGGCCTAAAGCGATTAATTGCGATATTTTCGGCTAACTTACCAAAAATGTATTACTGTTCGATTTGCAAAGGAACTGATCATCCAAGCCGCTACTGTCCCGACGATCGTGACGAAGAAGAGGAAATCGTTCAGCCCATACCTTGCAGAACAGGTAATTCACTATATAGTAATAATATATATAGTGTAATATAATAATCTCATTGTTAATTTGAAAATTATTATATCCAGTACTAATCCCGGGATAGTATTCTGTAAATTGACTCTTTGTGAAATTGTGAAAACGAATTCTGAAGTTTAGTCTTCTCTAATTTTAAACTCTTAAGTTCTGTCAGTATTTGTCTGGCAGCTATTTACTTTACGCCCACAGGCCACACACTAAATATCGAGTTTTACCCCTGTTTCGAGTTCAAAAATCCATTGTCTTCGCGCCAAACCACGAAACTCTGCTGTTATCAGCATCCTATGACAACACCTTCACACCTTTGTCAGCCGGCAAGAACCGAGCTAAACTTATTTCTATATGTGAGTTTTCAGTGGCACAAAATGACTTAAAACTTGCGCCGATTGTTTGCTCTCTCTGCGGTCAGACTGGTCATCCGAGTCGCTTATGCCAAAGTACAAACGATTTCGCTAAAAGGCGTGCAACAGGTAATTTTTTATTCTGCAACAAAAGCTTTACGTCGGTATTTGTTTATTTTTCTTTTCTCAAAGTCTCGTTTTTCATTTTTAAATCAAAATTAAGTGTATTCCGAATATATTTTCAAAATGAAAAAATTTGCTCTGAAAATGTGGAAAAGTTAGATTTCGAGAAAACCAAAACAAAGATCGATAGATCACGCTAATGCCCGTTGTACCCGTCATAATTAAAACGGTCAGCCGACTTGTGAAGATATGCAAAAAATTGAAAAATGTGTTTTGAAAAAATTCACACAAAGCATGCCCTCGTGTTGTATCAGTAGTTCATATGTAAATATTTAATACATATTTAATTGCAGAGGCAATGAACAGAGAATTGGCTTCCGATCATTGCACTCTCTGTAAGCAGACCGACCACACAAGCCGTTCTTGCCCGAATGCGAGCGACCTGGCTAAGAAGTGTGCTACAGGTGATTTTTAGTTATGACTAAGTTTAGCTATTAAGTTGGAGAAGCATGCGGATTATGAGTCTTGTCAATTATACAGCACCTCACCTTGTGTAATGCATCACATGTTAAACTATGTTTGATTGAATTATAAAGTTGAGCGTTGTGTTAGAACCATACGTGCTGTAGTTTTTGATTAATTGATTCTGCTTGACAGGACGGGTTCCCGATACCAAACGGACTAGACTGTTTTTCATGTAGGGGCTAACGTTTTTTCGAACTTAAGGGTTAAAGAAATCCGAAGAAACAATTTAGACCAGTTTAAACTGAACATCAATTTATTTTAAATTGTTTATATTTTGAAACAATTTTTGACGACAAATTCGTGGTCAATGTATTCCCATTCTTCCATTTGTTCTAGAACAAAACGCAAAAAGCAAATTCGTTAGACTAGAAAGAAATCAACCACAATATTCAACGTAGTAATTAAATAAAAACAGATTACCTGAAGCATTCTTTTAGGCAATTTAATCTACCGAGCGTGCTTCAACTGCGGCGAATTTGGGCACTTTTCGCGAGACTGTACTGCGCCTGCTGGGCAGAACAAGGGTAAAGAAAACCCCAACGTGTCATGTTACAATTGCGGCGAAATGGGACACATGTCGCGCGAATGCCCCGAACCTCGGCAGGATTACAACCGCAAATGCCATATTTGCAAAGATCCTGGACATCTCAGCAATGCGTGTCGCGAGAAATATGAGAAATAAGGTGCTTCGAATGTTCAGGCTTTGTATTGTTGTGAATTTTTTGTTATACAATTGTTGCTGATTTGTTAGAATAAAATTGGAATAAAATGTTTTAAAATGGAATACTATTCTGAAACAAATTACAGTCTTGAAGGCTGCATACATGGTGTTTTAAGAGAGTGTTTAAAAGAGGATAAACCTATCATACAAAAAGTTAGGTTCAACAGCAGCGCTAGGTATGCAACACTTTTCACGTGATCCGAATACTTTTCGATAATTTCGAAACATTTTAATGCCCATCCATGTCTAATGACTTTTCAAAATTAGCAAACGCCATTATCCATACTCATATCGCTGACTCTCGATTTGCAAATCGCGAAGTGTGATATTTAGAATTGCAGTACACCGGCACAAATGGCTCCATGGACCAAAGCGAAGAAACGCGTTCTTGATCAGAATCTGGACAAGGCATCGGGAACAGGGCACAGATTCACACAACACCTTGAGCTCAGCAATTAAGCAAATTTGTAAACATCATTCTCTTAAAGAATAGTGTCCTACTTAAGGAGTGACATAGTCAGCCAGTGTTTTTGTTCGTGGGATAGGCATAGGAATTAGAGAATAGTCGTACCCATTGTCTTCGCCTAGTGCGCAGAGATACAGAGTCCGAAGAAAATGTTCAAGAAATCAGTTTAAAAATCGGAATAATTAAAGAACGGTATGATGTGTTGTAAAGATAACCAATTTTTCACAAATGCACAACAATTTCAAAAAGAAAAAAATCACGATTTTGGGCTAAAAGGTAATTCTAATCATGGATCATCATCATCATCATCATCAAAAAATTAATAACTCACCTATTCGTTGCTCGCAGAACTCAACCAGCTGCTCGAACACCTTGGCGCTGACTGCCGGCATAGGAAACCCGAATGGTGCCGCGCTCTCTGCGCCCAGTTGCAGGTCACTGTACATTTGCGCGAAAGTGCCGGCTTGGGAGATCACATTAAGAGGCACTTCGAAGAGCACTCCATCGCCAGTCCGCTTGAACATAGTATGGCGATGGCCAAATGGAATGAGTGTGAGTTTTGTGTTATGGGAATAGCAGGGGGCGGCGCTGGTCAGCGCCGCTGCCGAGTGGAGTCTGTGTCAAAAGCAAGGTTGTGTCTAGTGGTGTTTGTGGTTGAGTTGAGTGGCTGAATAGCTTTTGACAGAAGTTTATTCGCAAGGAAAATAAGTCGTCAATGCGAACAGAGAATTTTCAACTAACAACTAACACTGAATTATTACAAGAGCGGCGAAAGTGCCGATTACAAAAAAGGGCGGAAATTTGAGAGTTCCGTTAAGAAACGAAACAGTTTAAAACGAAAGGAAATATGGATTGCGAAACGGTGAACATCTGGAATGTTCGCCGCAAGGAAAAGTAGACAGGAAAAGCGGAAGAGGCCGCTTTACAAAACATTGACAGAAAGGACAAAGCCTGTGAAAGCTTTGACCAGAAAAAAGGAAGACCAAAGTACAACAAGCACAATAAAATTAAGTTTTAATTATGCTTTATTGATTGGCTTTTTGGGTTCTTTTCGCGATTCCGCTCGCGACAGTCTGAATCAGTATGTCATGGGAATGAAAGTTGGCATAATCAAACATATTACTAGTCAAACATAAACTGCACAAATTTATTCTATAATATATTTTTCTCTCTAACCATAGCAGCTCATTTAAGTAGTCTAGCATCTGGTCTGTATTCCACTATGATTCACAAATTTCGTCATTCATTCAAACGTTTTGAGCGTTTGGCATTGTGATTCCATTAATTGGTTTTAGAATGGGTTTCCCGATTTCGTCTATTTTGGTCTATGTTGGGTATTTTTTTGACCACTATTTCTGTCGAATTTCAAACGTTTTGAGCGTTTGGCATTGTGATTCCATTAATTGGCCTTAGAATGGGTTTCCCGATTTCGGCTATTTTGGTCTATGTTGGGTATTTTTTGACCACTATTTCTGTCGTTTCAATGTCGATTTAGTCCTCAAGTTTTTTTTTAATTATCGAAAAACATGCATTTTTAAGAAAAATTCGTCAAAATCGGCAAATTTTGACGAGTTCTGTGAAAATTTGCCGATTTTGACGAATTTTTCTTAAAAATGCATGTTTTTCGATAATTTAAAAAAAAACTTGAGGACTAAATCGACATTGAAACGACAGAAATAGTGGTCAAAAAAATACAAGAGAACCCGCCGATTCTCGGCGGATTACCGCCTCGAATCGGCGGGTTCTCTTGTATTTTTTTCCGCGGTTAGCGTGCATCCGCGGCGCTTCGCGCACCACTTGCCATTTTGTCCTAGAGACTCGCGGCCTTCGGCCGCTCGAACGGGGTTCTGATTTTTCAAAAAATTTCGAAAAAAATTTTTGACAAAAAAAATTTTTTTCCGTACCCGGGGGTACCCCGATAATTTTTTCGACCCCGGATTCGGATTCAGCACCCCAAAAAACCCCCGGGTGCAAAAAATTAGCTCCCCAGATGCTTTGGTTCAAAATGGCCATTTTTGGCAAAAATGGCACTTTTTGGCCTAAAAAAAGCCACTTTTTGACATCTCCCCAAAAAAATTTTTCCGGATTCGTTCTTAGAATTGTCTGGGGAGCATTTTGAGCTATCATGCGTCTCTGTAGCGCGTGAACTCGAAAAACGGCCATAGGACCCCCCCCCCCCCCCCCATCCATCCTGCCAAATAGGTTAGAGTGGAAATACCCAACATAGACCAAAATAGCCGAAATCGGGAAACCCATTCTAAAGCCAATTAATGGAATCACAATGCCAAACGCTCAAAACGTTTGAAATTCAAACCGCCATTTGAAATCGAAAGCGGCATTCCGAAGTGGATGACCCAATACTTCTTCACTAGCGCGCTAACGCGCGCTAGCGCGCGGGGAGTCTATATCAGTATGCCTTTTCTTTATCAGTATGCCTTTTCTATATCAGTATGCCTTTTCTGTTCTAACTTCACTCACATTCCAAGGGGGAAGGTCGGGCGCTCCGCGCCCGACCACAGGATTGGCTCGCCACCTGCGGTGGCTCGCAAACTCAGGTTCAGTCTGAATTTGGCCCAGTCTAAGTTTGCCTCAGTCTGAGTTTTGGCTCAGTCTGAGTTTTGGCTCAGTCTGAGTTTTGGCTCAGTTTGAATTCTCACACAGAAAACGCACTGGTAAGAATGGCCCTTCCGAAAATTTTGGACAAAATTCTCACACAGAAAACGCACTGGTAAGAATGGCCCTTCCGAAAATTTTGGACAAAATTCTCACACAGAAAACGCACTGGTAAGAATGGCCCTTCCGAAAATTTTGGACAAAATTCTCACACAGAAAACGCACTGGTAAGAATGGCCCTTCCGAAAATTTTGGACAAAATTCTCACACAGAAAACGCACTGGTAAGAATGGCCTTTCCGAAAATTTTGGACAAAATTCTCACACAGAAAACGCACTGGTAAGAATGGCCCTTCCCAAAATTTTGGACAAATTCTCACACAGAAAACGCACTGGTAAGAATGGCCCTTCCGAAAATTTTGGACAAAATTCTCACACAGAAAACGCACTGGTAAGAATGGCCTTTCCGAAAATTTTGGACAAAATTCTCACACAGAAAACGCACTGGTAAGAATGGCCCTTCCCAAAATTTTGGACAAATTCTTACACAGAATTGCTCAGTTTGACCCCAGTTCGACCACATTCGACCATGTCGAACATTGTTCGACCCCGGGGTCAAATCCGACCTCAGATTCGAATTCCCCGTAGTCGAAAACCCCCAAGTGCCAAAAATCGGCTCAGTTTGACCCCAGTTCGACCACATTCGACCATGTCGAACATTGTTCGACCCCGGGGTCAAATCCGACCTCAGATTCGAATTCCCCGTACCTGAAAACCCCCAAGTGCCAAAAATCGGCTCAGTTTGACCCCAGTTCGACCACATTCGACCATGTCGAACATTGTTCGACCCCGGGGTCAAATCCGACCTCAGATTCGAATTCCCCGTATCCGAAAACCCCCGGGTGCCAAAAATTTCGACCTAAAATGGCACAAAACCATAAATTACATAATTTGTAGTTTGTAGTCAAAAATTTTGGACAAATTCTCACACAGATCAGGGATCAAAGATCAAAACGTCCGGCGTACGGAGGGAGAGACGTCACTAACTTATTATAAGGATTTATAAACTAGCCGATCAGAGATCGGCTAGCTGTCGGGAGTCTATATTCGTGGTTTAGATTAAATTCGTTGGTCAATAAATTTTAATTGGGTCAATATGAATAACAGTTTTGGTATTCGCTACGCGAAAAGAACTCGGCCTTCGGCCGTCTAGAAAACGGCATAGATTTTAAAAGGTATAATACAGATATACCTATGTTCTAAGTACCCTCACATTCCAAGGGGGAAGGTTGGGCGCTCCGCGCCCGACCACAGGTCTATCTCGCCACCTGCGGTGGCTCGTATTGTTTATCTATTATAGTATTAGGATTGGTGTGACATTTTTTCTCCGCACTCTAAATCGCGATATAGAGCCCGGGTTTTATTTCGTACGGACTAAGTCAGCTATAAGGAAGGCCTTGAACCAGTTTTTAGACCGATTTGAGATCTAAATTTAGACAAATTTAGACAAAAGTGCATTTTTAAGGAAAACTGCACCCCTAAGAATGGCCTCAAAACACCGTGACAGAGAAAATCAAGATTTTTTAGACCAAATTTTAGACAAGATGTTTTCGAAGGGCCATTCTTACCAGTGCATTTTCTCTGTTACGGTGTTTTCAGGCTATTCTTAGGGGTGCTTAATTTCAGTTAAGGGGCGCTGGGCATACTACTTGAGGGCCGAAGGCCCGAAATAATCTCATGCTGCTCTACTCCCGAACAACCCTTACTCCCGAACAACAGCTGCTTGAGGGCCGAATCTCAAAAATTTTTGTGCCATTCGTTTTGTCTCGCTGAGAGCTTTCATTTGACACCTTACTCGCCATTGTAAGTGGTCAGAAACCCAAAATCTCGAGAAATGCCCTCAGGGCAAATATCTCCATCGAGTGTGGTCCGACCTTAAAAATTTCAGTGCGATTCGTTTTGTCTCACTGAGAGCTATCATTTGACACCTTACTCGCCTCTGGAGGTGGTCAGGAACCGAAAATCCCAAGAAATGCCCTGAGGGCATTTTTCGACAACCTGGGTGGTCCAATCTCGAAACTTTTTGTGCCATTCGTCTTGTCACACCGATAGCTATCATTTGACACCTCACTCGGCTCTGGAGGTGGTCAGGAACGCCCAATCCCGACGAGTTCCCGACAAATGCCCTCAGGGCTCATAACTTTTTTTTTCTGTCGTTAGATCTCGAATATTTCAATTTTCCCGAGCGTTTCTCGATGAGAGCTATCGATTGAGCTATCACACGCCTCTGGGCGCTTGCTGGATATTCTCAAACAATACCGAACGGACGGACGGACAAAAAGGGGCGTGGCCTCACCTTTAAGGGGGTAAAAACAGGGGGTCCAACATGCGAATTTCAAAAATTTTTTCTCCGGGGGTCTTATCTCACCGAGTAGAAGCCCCGGAGCGAAAAATCCATGGGCCAGGTGAAAAGTCCGACCTAACCGCTTGTAACTCTCTATGGGTAGGGGACGAAAATGAACACTAATGCAGCTAAAACCGTCCTGCTAAAATCGATGTGCCAGAGAATGCACGGGTTAATTGCATGTTAAACACTGTCTAACTTGTTTTGGTTCATTAGAATAAAAGCAGAATTCAGAGCAAAAGGCGATCCTTTCTTGTAAAACATCAAATCACCATTTTGAATTATTTACTCGGACGAAAAAGCGGTTTCTATTTTTTGTCTTCCGCAGGCCGGGGCCGGTTGAAGCCAGAAAAGTCCCGATTGAAGCTGCTTCAATCGGGCCTTTTTAAGAGGTCGACAAGTGGGTTCTATCTATTGTTGGGTTGTTCGGGCTCGTACTAATAGTAATACACTCTACTTTGGTTATTCAAATTTACTTGTATAATTCTTGTAAAATATTCATTTATTCATAGCATGAAATCGAATACAAGAACAGTCAAAATGTCAATAACTTGTTTTCAGTTCAAAGCATTTTGTTGTTTAATTCACCCTTTAATGCCCCACTTTAAGGCCCCACTTCCCACGCTTCACACGGACGGCATCAAGGATGTGTTGATTCGTAGACTTTTGTTCTCCTGAAAATTTTATGATCATCTGCGAAAATTCAGGAAATTTTCCAAATATCATTTGTATTTTCTTATCAATATTAATCAATATTAAATGCAGGATAGTTATTTAGCAGTTTTTCCTTTGAATTGTCTGAACGCCAAAGCTTGGCGTTGAGGTAAAATCGGTTCCCGGAGTAATTCTAATCTGGCCAATGATGCCTACTCTACTCTAAGGATAATACTTCTAGAACTTATTAATCCCTAAGGAAATCTTCTAGAAGACTCCATCTGAAATTTGCAACGAAAAGTATATTTTTTCAATTTTTAGAAAATATAAAAACTCACCAGCCATTGTAAGTCCGATGATCATGAGAAGGACCAAGATGAAAGCGAAAATCTTCATAATTGGCGAGAGCAGAAATTTGAGAATATGTGTTTTGAATTTATGGTTACATAGTACAAAATCTGGCCGTATTTATACCCTCTGGCACCTCCGTTAATCACGCTCCGAGGCCCACCCATATTAAACTAAACTCTCGAGTGGCCCCAAGGCGTGACTTTTTTCTGCTCTGCAGTACTTTGTTAAATTCACGGAACATTTTGCAAGTGTTTACAGGAAAGGATAGTGAGTACAGTCAACACCTCCCTGTCTCTCACTGTCCCTCAGTGTCCCTCTCACTGTCAATGTTCCTGGTATACATTGGTCTGAGATGAGTTCTCTGGAACGCTGGCGCTATTTAGGTCAGTTGTCTAAAATGTAACAATAAATAAAATCTAGTGTAATGATTAAAGTTCGAAACGAATAACAAAATTTCCAGACAAAAATCTTTGGAGAAAATGCTTCAGACATATTTGTAACTCATGATTCCCTGATGCACGGTTCCGGGTGCAAATTTTTATGGCAAAACAAAAACCTCAAGACTCGACTGCCTTTTTACAACGCCACTTTCGGGGACTGCACCCTTGTTCAGTGCAATAGACAGTTCCGCCCCCCTCTAAGAGGCGGAACTGTCAAGCAGAACAGGAAGTCAAGCAGAACATTTGTCAATAAATCATCGAAAAGAAAAACGCAACGAACCCAAATGAAAAATTAATGGACCCAGAACTTTAGCAAAGAAAAACTCTAATAAACCCAATTATATAAGGATGATGCAAAAGTTCCCGAGCATCCTGTATATTTTTGTTCACCTTCTAAAATAAAATTCTTATTATGCAAACATATACCAAAGCATAAAAAGAAAAGTTGTAGTATGGAATCTCTAGTTTATAAATATATACTGATTAGTTTCAAATGATTATTAATTCAGAAAAATTTACTAAAATATATTTTTAGTTTGAAAAAATAGGAAATCTTAAACATTTGCGGGACCACCCCAATCGTTAGAGAGGCTAGATTTTTTATGAAAAAGTCAAAAAAATTTTCTTGCGAGATACGGGGCCCCAAATTTGACACATTTTACGTATTTTGTATGGGAAATTCAAATTGCCAGGACGGGTTCCCGACAAACCCCGTTTAAACTGAGCATCAATTTAACCCTTCATTGCCGAGTGTATCCGATCGGATACGTTTTTGATTTGCTAAACACTTCACAAAAAGAAAGAAACGAATGAGTGTTCATTATTCATACAAAGAGTGTGTCTGTAAAAAGGTTACATAGAAAAGAGAAATAAACAATGGCAGCCATCATGATTTTGATAAAGACAGCTCACCAAAAGGAAAGCTAATGGTAACGCCAGATTTCTGCCTTTTGTCTATGGCTCCGGCAATGAAGGGTTAAACTATGTTTATATTTTGAAAAAATTTCTGACGACAAATTCGTGGTCAATATATTCCCGTTCTTCCATTTGTTCTAGAACAAAACGAAAAAAGCAAATTCGTTCGACTACGCCTTGAACATCAAAGGCACTAGCTCGAAATAGAATTGCATTTTTGGAAAAGTTACATACAAAGATACACAAAGGAAAATTACGAAAGATTTTGTTAACTGAGAAAGGTTGTCTTGCTGTTTCGACTCTAAATCAATACAGCAAGACCGAAGCAGACGTTGTAAGGTCGAGTCTCATCAGTTGATGCCTTACAACTTAACGAAGCAGAGTAGTTCTTATGGGGATAGGCAGGGAAGAGTTACAGAGAAAAGTTAAATTGAAAGTGTAAATTTAGGCGAAAGAGATTTTGAAACAAAAAGTTGAGATAAAACCAGCGTGTATTTAAGTAAGTGAGAGTAGTAAGCCCTACAAGTTAGTTAGAGAAAATTTTTAGCGGGTGGAGCTTAGTGTCTCCTTTGTAATATGTAATCAATCAAAAATGATTGGTGATAAATCAAATGTTGACAATTTGAATGTAAATATTTATGGTTACATTTTGTACAAGAAATTTTACCATAGTATGTGGGTATTTTTATTGAACGGGATATAACAATATTCAGTACCTAGTGTTAATTTCTTTTTACATTTTATCCTTATACCAATCTCTCCACAGCATATTTCAAGACATGTTTTTAAAAACATGTTGATCAAACCATGTTGTGTAGTTAAGAATAATAGCATTTTATGACGCTTCAAAACAAACTTTCACTATAAAAAGAAAGCGCTCCTCTCTAAAAACCAAATGTTATCGCTAATAGTAGGAAATAAGTAAGTAATAAAAACTAAAATATTAGCGCGGGTTGGAACGGAAGGACAAAAAAGGGAGGCAAAAAACGGAAGGCAAAAAAATCCCGGTGTCAAAACGGACTGGTGCTTGCCCCCCATCGCACTCGGCCAAGGGAGACCGTGACAGAATCAGTGAGTGAGTCAGCCAAGTTGGCGGATTACTATATAAAGGATATACCAGGCGGAGACATACGCTCGTGGAAAATCTATTTGCACAAATTGATAAGGATCTTTTTCCACGTACATATGCTCCCGTCCGGTACTTCTCAAATTCTTCTTCAAACTGTCCTTATCGCCATTTCATATCCTCATCTCTTTTTATAAGTTTTCTAAAATTTTATTACCTCACAAGCTTCTATTTTTGCAAATTTCTTGATTTCCGGATGTTATGTAAGCACCAACAGCTGATCTTTATCGGAATGCGATTAGTGAATTAATTATGAAAACGGAACTTGTTCATAAACAGGCAAAATGTTACGTTCCTTCGATGTCAGTCTCTGAATAGTTGTCCCGGATTATAGTCTCCGAGAAAAATTCCGAGAAGTTGAATGCAAGGGAATCAGGTGTAGTCCATTAGTCTTAGAACTTAATCCAGATGTCTCCGCGTAGTTTAGGCTGTTACGACACATATCTATATGGGACACAAAACGTAGTTTATTGCATTTAAATTTGATCACATACTATCACATCGAATTTATGAAATATTTCCTCGTAGTCAGAGCTTATTTGGTGTCTCGGCAGAAAATGGGTGTTTGCTAAATCGGAGGCTGCTGGACTCAGGAGCAAAGTTTCGCTTTCCGAATCTTGTTCCGAGGTCGGCCAGGTCCGAAAAAGATGACTCAGACTCCTGCTGTGACCTTTTGCCGAATTTGATCCCAAATTCGGAGGGATCCATTTCGCTTTCGCTGTGGGGATCTGGAGCCCGCTTCCAGCCCCACGCGTTGCGCATTTCAGGCAATGCATATGACAAAACATAGGGGCTTACGGGTTGATCGAACAATTCGCCTCGTTTGTTGTTCGATGTTGTGACGGGCACGAACAAATTGGCCAGAAGGGAGGATGGAATTCGGTACATAAACCACGTCTTAAGAGAATGGGTTTAAATTAATCTTCTATTCTCAGATGTATAAATGTAGGAAATTAAACATAAGTTTACTATGAAACAAATGTGATGACGCTACAAGAAACCTTAGCTAAGACAAACTATTTTAGTACGAAGAATGATTTCATATAGCTAGAATTATTTGCCATATCATTCCAGTATTATTTTTCGTTCGATTACTTCGTTAGCAATACCAAAAATCTAGTACCTAGATAAGAAAGATCAATTGCTTAAGCTAAGGTATTTAGAGTTTATAGCACTGTAAATATTTTACCTGCTGAGCAGTAGCTGCAGAGGTAAGTACAGCCAGGAGCAGTGTCGCACGAACAACATATTTTCCTTTGGAAGAGCACATGTTTTCTGAGGCTGGACAACAATTTGGGTAACTGAAAGTATACTAATTATTCACTTTTCCATAAACAAATGACGAGTTAGAAAGACGCAAAAATAATAAACTATGCTATATATAAATGTTTACATGATATAATACTTTCCATGAGGGAACGGATATATGAATTAAACATAGCGTTTTGAAGACCTTCAGTGGACATTAGTTTACAATTGGCTTCTTATATTTTAGTACACAACAGGTATAAAATGTCACAAATGAATCAGCCACTTTAAATGAGAATTATTTTTGAGGTGGCGGGATTTATAGCCTTCGCATTCGGCGTAGCTTTCTAAATGCCACGGGCGATGGGCGGGTCTAAGACCTACTAAAGCCACACCTTCACTGCCTCTAAAATATGTAATTTACTGCCTCTGTGGAGATAGGAGGGCGATTTGAATTGGCGCCAGTTAATCAGTCAATTCAATTTAGAAGGGGGCTAGCGCAAAACTGATATTGCTAAACCATTTTAAATAAGATTTAAGAGGGGTTAGCAATATCAGATTTCACCCCGTCGAGTTTGGCGTCTGGACTCATTTTTTGTCGAATTTGGACTGCTGGAATGCTAGTCTGAAAAATGGGAAAATTAGTAGGAATGATTTGTGGAAAAAATTTTTATTTATGAACTAAACTAAGTTGGGTGTGGCCGCTTGAACATGTTATAGTATAGCGATGGCCAAATGGAATGAGTGGCAGTTTTGTGTTATGGGAATAAAAGTTGGCATAATAAACTGCACAACTTGATTGTATAATTTATTTCTCTTTAAGCATAGCAGCTCATTTAAGTAGTCTAGCATCTGGTCTGTATTCCACTATGATTCACAAATTTTGTCATTTTCGGTGCTGCTCCTGCGCCCGTTTCTTTATACATCTTCATTTATAAACGAAAATGAACACTAATGCAGCTAAAACCGTCCTGCTAAAATCGATGTGTCAGAGAATGCACGGGTTAATTGCATGTTAAACACTGTCTAACTTGTTTTGGTTCATTAAAATAAAAGCACAATTCAGAGCAAAGGGCGATCCTTTCCGATCCAAACATCAAATCACCATTTTGAATTGCTTGTCAGTGAGACTCGCGGCCTTCGACCGCGAGGACAGAGGAAATAAGCACTCGTAAGCATGCAAAATTTTTGTCTAAATTTAGTCTAAATTTAGGTACATTTTAGATAAATATTAACCTAAAATATGGATTCCCCGCAAAAAGTTACCCTAAAATAGGTACATTGTAAAAATAAGCACCCCTAAGAATGCACTTCGAAATTTTTGGGACACACAGACACAGGTTGGTCGATTACTAAATAGTGGATATTCATTTATTCATAGCATGAAATCGAATACAAGAACAGTCAAAATGTCAATAACATGATTTCAGTTCTGTTTCAGTTCAGTTCATTTTGTTGTCTAATTCATTGTTTAATTCACCCACATTAATTTATAATACTTGTAAAATATTCATTTATTCATAGCATGAAATCGAATACAAGAACAGTCAAAATGTCAATAACATGTTTTCAGTTCAAAGCATTTTGTTGTGTAATTCACCCTTTCTGATTTGGTGGTGGTTTCTGATTTCCGGATTTAGGTGTGTAGATTGGGTTACGCTTCACACGGCTGGCATCAACGACGCGTAGATTGTCTGGCTTTCTTCCTGAAAATTTTATGATCATCTGCGAAAATTCAGGAAATTTTCCTAATATCATTTGTATTTTCTTATCAATACTAGTGGAGGAGGGTTAGCCGTGTTTTTGGTTTAACGCTTTGCGTTAAAAAAACTCGGCCTTCGGCCGTCTAGAAAACGGCATAGATTTTAAAGGGTATAATACAGATATACCTATGTTCTAAGTTCCCTCACATTCCAAGGGGGAAGGTCGGTCGCTCCGCGTCCGACCACAGGCCAAAACCGGCTAAATGCCCTCAGGGCCTATGTTACTAACATGAAATCTTGACATCTTGACATGAATCTTGAAATATGTCTAAGCGAAAATGTCTGGCTCTTCTTCTTTCCATTGTGCGTCTTTGTGTGACTTTGTCTGCCTACTTCATTTCAAAGAGAGAGACGCAGAGGAATGCCACACACTAGCATCGAATTGGCCGCATTCTGAGTTAGGTGCCAGAGAAAGAGAGACACGAAGAGAGAGTGCGAAACAACCAACATTCAAACCAAAGTCTCTCTTCTTTTATTATTGAAATTTTGATAGCAGAGTCGAGGGGCTTCAAAATGTCAAGAATTAATTCTAAAAAATTAATACAATTTTTGGATATGATGGCTATAAATGTGACATGATATCTAGATTCAACTTTTCATGAGGATTCCGACACACTTTTCAGATTTTTTCATGCTTGGATTTTATGTTTTAAACGTCGAAGATTTCAATATGTCAAGATTTCATTTCAAAATTTCAAAGGGCAGAGAATTTCAACGCAGACAAAGAGAGATGCACAAAGACGCATAATGCAGCCAGACATTTTCGCTTAGAGAGAAATGTCAATATGTCAAGATTTCACGTTAGTAACATAGGCCCCAAGGCATTTAGATTCGATTGAGCTATCACACGCCTCTGGACGCACGCTGGATATTCCTAAACAAAAGATCCCACAGACAGAAAAATGGGGCGTGGCCTGATATTTGAGGTGGTAAAAACAGGGGTGCAAAGTGCGAATTTAAAAATTTTTTTCTCCGGGGGTCTTATTTCACCGAGTAGCAGCCCTGGAGCCAAAAATCCATGGGCCAGGTGAAAAGTCGACCGGTTAGGGGACATCAGTACAGTTGGGGGGGGGGGGGGGGGGTATAGTTGGGGGGACATCCAGTTGGGGGAGACAGTTGGGGGGAATCGATGTCCCCCCCAAGTGGTTGTCCCCCCAAGTGGATGTCCCGCCAAATGGATGTCCCCCCAACTGGGTTTACCCCCCAAGTGTCCTTTTTTTAAAAAAACGTTTTTTACCCTAAAATGCATTTTTTGCCCCAAAAATGCGTATTTTGCCCTAAATATGCTCCTAGGCTAATTTCTGGCTCTGTATTCGATGTTTTCGGAGTCTAGGTAAAAATCCCCCCGGTAGAAATCCCCCGGGTAAAAATCCCCCCGTTTTCAAAAAATCATATAAAAATGGCCAAAAAGCATGAAAATGTTCATTTTTTCGCTGAATTCGTATTTGTCGGGTTGTTCAGCCTAAGACTGCACAGCAGCCTAAGCCCCAAGCCTAAGACTAAGTCCGATTGTGCGTGCACAGCGTCCCCTTAAGCCTAATGGCTTGTTTGGCGCCTTATAAGGGTTGTTTAGCCTAACGTAAGGGTTGTTCGAGAGCTTAAGCCTAAGATTAAGTCCCTCTTAAGCCTAAGTACTTCGTTATGCCCTTATAAGGGTTGTTTAACCTACAGCAAATTCCAATGGTTACCTTGGAACCATTAGAAGATGAAAATTTGAGGATGAATCAGCGGAAAGTGCAATTTTTACATGAAAAAGTCATGTTCGCAACATTATATTCTTGAACGAAAAGGAACGAAAACATCGAATACAGAGCCTAAAATGGGCCTAAAACGCATTTTTGGGGCAAAAAAATGCATTTTAGGGTAAAAAACCTTTTTTTTTAAAAAAAGGACACTTGGGGGGTAAACCCAGTTGGGGGGACATCCATTTGGGGGGACATCCAGTTGGGGGGACATCCACTTGGGGGACATCCACTTGGGGGGACATCGATTCCCACCAACTGGATGTCCCCCCAACTATACCCCCCAACTGTCATTCCCCCCCAACTGGGTGGTAACCCGGTTAGGGCCTTTAACTTTCTTGTTTGGGGGATAATCAATATAAAATGCAGGGATAGTTATTTAGCAGTTTTTGCTTTGAATTGTTTGAACGCCAAAGCTTGGCGTTGAGGTAAAATCGGTTCCTGGACTAATTCTAATCTGGCCAATGATGTCTACTCTACTCTAAGGATAATACTTCTAGAACATATTAAACCCTCAGGAAATCTTCTAGAAAACTCCATCAGAAATTTGCAACCATAAGTATATTTTTTCGATTTTTAGCACTTTCACCGCGGATGAAAATATAATAACTTACCACCAGCCATTGTAAGTCCGATGATCATGAGAAGGACCAAGATGAAAGCGAAAATCTTCATAATTGGCGAGAGCAGAAATTTGAGAATATGTGTTTTGAATTTATGGTTACATAGTACAAAATCTGGCCGTATTTATACCCTCTGGCACCTCCGTTAATAACGCTCCGAATCCCACCCATATTAAACTAAACTCTCGAGTGGCCCCAAGGCGTGACTTTTTTCTGCTCTCTAGTACTTTGTTAAATTCACGGAACATTTTGCAAGTGTTTACAGGAAAGGATAGTGAGTACAGTCAAAATGTCAACAACATGTTTTCAGTTCAAAGCATTTTGTTGGCCTTCAATCGTTTTCCTTGCCAGCGACGCAATCTAGTGTAACTAATAACAAAACTATAACAATAACAAAACGAATAACAAAATTCCCAGACACAAATCTTTGGAGAAAATGCTTCTGACATATTTGTAACTCATGATACTGTTGATACAGAAATGAAGAGCAATACTTCATGTGCAAGATTAAAAACAGAAAATGTTGGAAATTTTGTGAAAAACACGCAAAAAATTGTGAAAAACAAGCGAAAATATACCAACTTTGGAAGCTCATATC
This sequence comes from Ditylenchus destructor, assembly GCA_022814885.1. Lineage (NCBI taxonomy): Eukaryota > Metazoa > Nematoda > Chromadorea > Rhabditida > Anguinidae > Ditylenchus > Ditylenchus destructor. Next base: position 720,334 of record JAKKPZ010000018.1, on the reverse strand, counting down.
TCACGATCCACAAAAGAATATTTCGAGATCCAAAGCGCAATATGCTTCGCTTACAATAGCGCGTTGCAACGCGTTGATTTATAGCAATGTTTACCACCATTTTTCCCCTAATTTTTCAGAATTTTTATAAAATCTGATATTGGCCTACCTATGCCAACTTTGCGTCTAGATTCGGAATATGTAATTTGTTTGGATATTTCACCATTTTTTCCATCCAAAATTCTTCCGCGTTGCAACTGGAGATCAAAATATTTTGATCGCCATTTTTTCAACGCGGTTGAAATTTCAACGCCGCGTTGAAATGAGAGAGAGACGGCAGGCGCTGTCTCTTTGAAGAGACGCTAGACGAAATACAAGCGCGTTGCAACGCGCTATTGTAAGCAAAGCATTAGTACTGATGACATGTCCTATGTTGCAAAACAACAAAGAACACAAACAAAAAAGTTACCCTAAAAGGTACATTTCAAAATTAAGCACCCCTAAGAATGCTGTCCAAAAATTTTGGACTGACAAAATAAGCACTGGTAAGAATGACCCCTAAATTTGACGGACATCACTACAATACTAGGTAGAAAATGTGAAAATTTTTAAGATATCACAACGAAACTGAGGTGAATGTGGGTTCAGTTACGAAGAGATAAAATAGCCCTTTTTTGAAAACGGTGGTCAGATTCCGAGTCGGTATTTGGCGATTCCCATTTTCTTTGTTAAGGGGGTTAAAAAACGTGAAACCAGAATTCTGTTATGTGAAAAGTTTTAAGATATCACATCGAAACTGAGGTGAATGCCGGTTCAGTTAGGAAGAGATAAAACAGAGAGAGCGCAGAAAAGTATTTCTAAAACCTTTTTTTTCAAAACGGGGGTCGGAAAAACCATTTCCAAATGTTAACGAAGAACGGCCAACTTTGAAAATGAACTATAAAACGACATAGATGGGTGCACGATAGCTCAAAATGCTCCCTGGGAATTCTAAGAATGAATGTACAAAAAGTTTTTACTCTGATCACAAAAATCGGATCCGGCTGGGTAATAGCTCATTTTGCTCTGCTTACTGAGAGCTATCGTTTGGCTATCACTTGCCCGGATCCGAGCGGGGCTAAGAAAGTTCTGAGGTGTGCGAGAACCCGAAATCCGAAATTTTCAGGATTTTGCACACCTCATAACTTGCTCAACAAAGGCGGCGACGGTCGACAGCACCCTTACTGATATAGGCGGCTAATAACTTGGCTCCCGAAGGGAGCCCCCCCCCTTCGCTAGTTGATCATGATATTTCAATCATTCATCAGAATCAATGTCAGGTGTATTAGATGTACGTAGTCATGCATACCTTTTTCACCATTTGGGAAGAACACATGATAAATTGAATGGGAGGAGATGAAATTTGAACATGAAACAGTAACCTCAAGAGAAAAATTACTGTTATCTCTGATACTGGTATCTCTCAAAATCAATATCTTGAATAGATAGATACACAGTTTGCTAAGGAATTCATAGAAAGAATGAGAAAAAGCCGGAAAAGTAATGAAAAATTAAAAATTCTGAATTATTTTTGTAATTTCGCTTGTGGTATTGAGTTCCAGCACATTGCCGTATATTTGAATGACCTCATTTTGGAAAGACTTGCTCAGAGAAAATATATCGTAGATATATTTGAATAACATTTCTTTTTTAAGATCAATATTTTTACAGTTTTTTCTTATATAGAGGCAGTAACGTCAGATTTATAGCCAACATAGTAAAAAATGCTCCAAAAATGGACAAATATCTCCAATAATGAAACATAATAGCCAAAATTTTCAATACACGTCGGCGCCACTTGTATCAAAAAGTCTCACAGCCGATTTCAGTTTTGGCGTTCTGCCCACATATCGGCCAGATAGCGAATTCGCCTATTTTGGCCTCTGTTTGCCATTTTTCTGACCACTAATTCTGGGTTTTGAGGGTCGATTTAGTCACCAAATTTTTTTTGTTTCTGAAAAAAGTGCGATTTTCACAGAAATATGTCAAAATTTGCCCGATTTTTGTCGCCTCGGCCGAACTTTTGTGCCTGTCCAAAATTTTGACGTATTTTCCTCAAAAATGCACCTTTTTCAAAAATCTCAAAGAACGTTCCGACTAAATCGACCCTGAGGAATTCAAATCCCGGATCTGATTTTTCGTGGTCCGCAACGACAAATGGCCATTTTTTGAACAAATCTCAAAAAAAGCGAAAAAAAAAATTTTGTGAATCAAATTGTTAGATGTCAAAGATGTTTTTTGCCAGGACACAAGTTCAGGTGTTGCTCTATGGTCTCTCAAAAGGAAATTTAAATATTTTGCAACGTTTGCGAGATATGGGCTCTCAAATTTGACACATTTTGTATGGAGAAAAAAACTATTTTCCACATTTTCGTTGAGACTGAAATCAATTTCTAAAATTTTTTTTGATAAAATGCAAGTTTAGGAACACTCATTGCAGTAAAATTTTCCACATTTTCGAAAAATCGATTTTTTTCAAAATCCATGTGGTACCCCCTATGGTCAAAAATGGGCAAAAAATGAAATTTTTACGGAATGTCATGTATGCATGTTAAACACTGTCTAACTTGTTTTGGTTCATTGAAATAAAAGCAGAATTCAGAGCAAAAGGCGATCCTTTCCTTTTTTGTCTTCCGCAAGCCGGGGGCCGGTTGAAGCCAGAAAAGGCCCGATTGAAGCTGCTTCAATCGGACCTTTTTAAGAGGTCGACAGGTGGGTTCAATCTATTGTAGGGTTGTTCGAGTTCGTACTAATAGTAATAAACTCTACTTTGGTTATTCAAATTTACTTGTATAATACTTGTAAAATACTCATTTATTCATAGCATGAAATCGAATACAAGAACAGTCAAAATGTCAATAACGTGTTTTCAGTTCAAAGCATTTTGTTGTTTAATTCATTGTTTAATTCACCCTTTGTTCTTCTCCGCTGCATACTTAGCTACATTAAAAATCATGGGTCCTTGACGCTTCACACGGCCGGCATCAACGGTGTGTTGATGCTTGAACCCTGTATTTTTTTTATCAACATTAATCAATATTAAATGCAGGGATAGTTATTTAGCAGTTTTTGCTTTGAATTGTGAGGTAAAATTGGTTCCTGGAGTAATTCTAATCTGACCAATGATGCCTACTCTACTATAAGGATAATACTTCTAGAACTTATTATCTTCTAGAAAACTCCATCTGAAATTTGCAACCATAAGTATATTTTTTCGATTTTTAGCACTTTCACCGCGGATGAAAATATAATAACTTACCACCAGCCATTGTAAGTCCGATGATCATGAGAAGGACCAAGATGAAAGCGAAAATCTTCATAATTGGCGAGAGCAGAAGTTTGAGAATATGTGTTTTGAATTTATGGTTACATAGTACAAAATCTGGCCGTATTTATACCCTCTGGCACCTCCGTTAATAACGCTCCGAATCCCACCCATATTAAACTAAACTCTCGAGTGGCCCCAAGGCGTGACTTTTTTCTGCTCTCTAGTACTTTGTTAAATTCACGGAACATTTTGCAAGTGTTTACAGGAAAGGATAGTGAGTACAGTCAACACATGCCTGTCAATGTTCCTGGTAGACATTGGTCTGAGATGGGTTCACTGGAACGCTGGCGCTATTTAGGTCAGTTTTCTAAAATGTAACAATAAAGAAAATCTAGTGTAATGATTAAAGTTCGAAACGAATAACAAAATTCCCAAAAAAAATCTTTGGAGAAAATGCTTCAGACATATTTGTAACTCATGATTCCCTGACGCACGGTTCCGGGTGCAAATTTTTATGGCAAAACAAAAACCTCAAGACTCGACTGCCTTTTTATAACGCCACCTCGTCTGCACCCTTGTTCAGTGCAATGGACAGTTCCGCCCCCCTCTAAGGGCGGAACTGTCCATTTACCCTTTCAGGAAAAGGCGTAAACAGAACATTTGTCAATAAATCATCGAAAAGAAAAACGCAACGAACCCAAACGAAAAATTAATGGCCACAGAACTTTAGCAAAGAAAAAATCTAATACCGAACAGTCCAGCATTCTTGGGTAGTTCAGAATTCTTCGGCCTGCCCACAGTGGCGTATCTAGGATTTTGTTTTGGGGGGGGTACGTTTTTGGAACCCCCGCTTTTTGGGGTTTTTTTTGGGGACGGGGGGGGGGGGGGGTACCGACCAAATTTTTGCCCAAATTTGCACTGATTTACACTCATTTTTTCAAATTTTATGTTATGCTTAAAATGGATTTTTTCTTGTTTTGTAAACTGGTTATTAGGAAAATATGCGTTTTCTTAGATTTTGTTTAATTGATTGAACACTAGGACTTAGAATGGTTTCTTGAATAGGATATTTTTGGACATCTCTCTCTCTTTCTTTTTCGTCTGTTCTTTTTCCGAAATCCATAACGCTGTTATACGATAAGCTACCTGGTCTCTACTGATGAGTCCGCCCAAGTAGCACATGTTTCGCTACCCACTATATAGAGCGCGGTGGGGTGTACATCTTAAGTCTAAACTCCTAATGTTTTACTCAACAAAATCACTCACTTTGTGTCAAATGGATTTCTGCCTTTTCTTCTGTCTTTTCTCAAAACGTTAGTTAACATCTGAGTTCTATCTGAGTGAAATCTATTTGCACAAATTGATAAGGATCTTTTTCCACGTACATATGCTCCAGTCTGGTACTTCTCAAATTCTTCTTCAGACTGTCCTTATCGCCATTTCATATCCTCATCTCTTTTTATAAGTTTTCTAAAATTTTATTACCTCACAAGCTTCTATTTTTGCAAATTTCTTGATTTCCGGATGTTATGTAAGCGGCTTTCTTGGTGTTTTACATAAACACTTTGTATGAAATGACCTCTTCGTTTCTCTTTGTAAAGTCTTTAGCAATCAAAAACGTATCCGATCGATTACCTCGGCAATGAAGTTATCTAAGGTATTAGATTTATAGCACGTACATATTTGTATATAATATAATATTTACAGTGCTAAACAAATGGAAGTCGATCCGTTCAAAAGGCTGTGCAATATTATTGAATATTTTAGATTATGAGCATGGTCCCACCGCGATTATGCAGTTTAGCCCTTTACAAGGGCTAGCTCAAATGATTTGCTAACCCCATCTAAAATGTATTTTAAGGGGTTGATAATCAGTTTCAGCTATACCTTGTAAAGGCTAAACTACATGATCGTGGTGGACCAATGCTCAGATCTCGATATAGCAATTGCCTTAATAAGCGATTCTTCCATGAGTTTATAGCACTGTAAATATTTTACCTGCTGAGCAGTAGCTGCAGAGGTAAGTACAGCCAGGAGCAGTGTAGCACGAACAACATATTTTCCTTTGGAAGAGAACATGTTTTCTGAGGCTAGATAACAATTTGGGTAACTGAAAGTATACTAATTATTCTCTTTTCCATAAACAAATGACGAGTTAGAAAGACGCAAAAATAATAAACTATGATATCTATAAATGTTTACAAGATAATAATACTTTCCATGAAAGAACGGATATATAAATTAAACATAAGGTTTGGAAGACCTTCAGTGGACATTGGTTTACAATTGACTTCTTTTAGTACACCACAGGTATAAAATGTCACAAATGAATCAACCACTTTAAATGAGAATTATTTTTGAGGTGGCGCGATTTATAGCCTTCGCATTCGGCGTAGCTTTCTAAATGCCACGGGCGGTGGGCGGGTCTAAGACCTACTAAAGCCACACCTTCACTGCCTCTAAAATATGTAATTTACTGCCTCTGTGGAGATAGGAGGGCGATTTGAATTGGCGCCAGTTAATCAGTCAATTCAATTTAGAAGGGGGCTAGCGCAAATCTGATATTGCTAAACCATTTTAAAATAAGATTTAAGAGGGGGTTAGCAATATCAGATTTCACCCCGTCGAGTTTGGCGTCTGGACTCATTTTTTTGTCGAATTTGGACTGCTGGAATGCTAGTCTGAAAAATGGGAAAATTAGTAGGAATGATTTGTGGAAAAAATTTTTATTTATGAACTAAACTAAGTTGGGTGTGGCCGCTTGAACATGTTATAGTATAGCGATGGCCAAATGGAATGAGTGGCAGTTTTGTGTTATGGGAATAAAAGTTGGCATAATAAACTGCACAACTTGATTGTATAATTTATTTCTCTTTAAGCATAGCAGCTCATTTAAGTAGTCTAGCATCTGGTCTGTATTCCACTATGATTCACAAATTTCGTCATTTTCGGTGCTGCTCCTGCGCCCGTTTCTTTATACATCTTCATTTATAAACGAAAATGAACACTAATGCAGCTAAAATCGTCCTGCTAAATCGATGTGCCAGAGAAGGCACGGGTTAATTGCATGTTAAACACTGTCTAACTTGTTTTGGTTCATTAAAATAAAAGCACAATTCAGAGCAAAGGGCGATCCTTTCCGATCCAAACATCAAATCACCATTTTGAATTGCTTGTCAGTGAGACTCGCGGCCTTCGACCGCGAGGACAGAGGAAATAAGCACTCGTAAGCATGCAAAATGAAATATTTCCTCGTAGTCAGAGCTTATTTGGTGTCTCGGCAGAAAATGGGTGTTTGCTAAATCGGAGGCTGCTGGACTCAGGAGCAAAGTTTCGCTTTCCGAATCTTGTTCCGAGGTCGGCCAGGTCCGAAAAAGGTGACTCAGACTCCTGCTGTGACCTTTTGCCGAATTTGATCCCAAATTCGGAGGGATCCATTTCGCTTTCGCTGTGGGGATCTGGAGTCCGCTTCCAGCGCATTTCAGGCAACGCATATGACAAAACATAGGGGCTTACGGGTTGATCGAACAATTCGCCTCGTTTGTTGTTCGATGTTGTGACGGGCACGAACAAATTGGCCAGAAGGGAGGATGGAATTCGGTACATAAACCACGTCTTAAGAGAATGGGTTTAAATTAATCTTCTATTCTCAGATGTATAAATGTAGGAAATTAAACATAAGTTTACTATGAAACAAATGTGGTGACGCTACAAGAAACCTTAGCTAAGCAGACAAACTATTTTAGTACGAAGAAGTTGTCTGCTAATCAGAATACCAATCATGCGGCCAACGAAATAATGTTGAAAAAATTAAAATTTGACAAAACGTTAGGCAATACATGGAGAATTAATCTTTGATTTCATATATTGTTGAGATTTTCCTTGGAGTTCGATAAATATTACACTTCCATTCTCTATCCAATTTTACGTAGAGACTGTGTGGCGAGAAAGAAAGATTAGTCATCGCAAGCGCCGACCCACAGCAAAGCACAGCACAAGAAGGGAGTCATCTTTAAAAAGATGGCGGCTGGCCGGCAAGGTGGCTCCTTCTTGTGCTGTGCTTTGCTGTGGGTCGGCGCTTGCGATGACTAATCTTTCTTTCTCTCCACACAGTCTCTACGTAAAATTGGATAGAGAATGGAAGTGTAATAGTTATCGAACTCCAAGGAAAATGTCAACAATAGCTAGAATTATTTGCCATATCATTCAGTATTATTTTTCGTTCGATTACTTCGTTAGCAATACCAAAAATCTAGTACCTAGATAAGAAAGATCAATTGCTTAACCCTTCATTGCCGGAGCCATAGACAAAAGGCAGAATGTCTGCATTACCATTAGCTTTCCTTTTGGTGAACTGTCTTTATCAAAATCATGATCTGCCATTGTTTATTTCTCTTTTCTATGTGATCTTTTTACAGACACACTCTTTGTATGAATAATGAACACTCATTCGTTTCTTTCTTTTTGTAAAGTCTTTAGCAAATCAAAAACGTATCCGATCGGATACACTCGGCAATGAAGGGTTAATCTAAGGTATTTAGAGTTTATAGCACCGTACATATTTTGTATATAATATAATATTTACAGTGCTATAAACCATGGAAGTCAATCCGTTCAAAAGGCTGTGCAATATTATTGTATATATTATAGATTATGAGCAAGTTGGTCCCACCGCGATTATGCAGTTTAGCCCTTTACAAGGGGCTAGCTCAAAACTGATTATGCTAACCCCATCTAAAATCGTATTTTAAGGGGGTTAGCATAATCAGTTTTCAGCTAGCCCCCTTGTAAAGGGCTAAACTACATGATCGTGGTGGGACCAACTTGCTCATGATCCTCTCATATTGCACAGCCTTTTGAGCGGATTGACTTCCATGGTTTATAGCACTGTAAATATTTTACCTGCTGAGCAGTAGCTGCAGAGGTAAGTACAGCCAGGAGCAGTGTAGCACGAACAACATATTTTCCTTTGGAAGAGAACATGTTTTCTGAGGCTAGATAACTGAAAGTATACTATTTGGGTAACTGAAAGTATACTAATTATTCTCTTTTCCATAAACAAATGACGAGTTAGAAAGACGCAAAAATAATAAACTATGATATCTATAAATGTTTACAAGATAATAATACTTTCCATGAAAGAACGGATATATAAATTAAACATAAGGTTTGGAAGACCTTCAGTGGACATTGGTTTACAATTGACTTCTTTTAGTACACCACAGGTATAAAATGTCACAAATGAATCAACCACTTTAAATGAGAATTATTTTTGAGGTGGCGCGATTTATAGCCTTCGCATTCGGCGTAGCTTTCTAAATGCCACGGGCGGTGGGCGGGTCTAAGACCTACTAAAGCCACACCTTCACTGCCTCTAAAATATGTAATTTACTGCCTCTGTGGAGATAGGAGGGCGATTTGAATTGGCGCCAGTTAATCAGTCAATTCAATTTAGAAGGGGGCTAGCGCAAATCTGATATTGCTAAACCATTTTAAAATAAGATTTAAGAGGGGGTTAGCAATATCAGATTTGAGCTAGCCCCCTTCTAAATTGAATTAGCGCCACTGGCGATTATGTTCAATAGTCCTAAAGGTTTATTTTTGTTCCGACGAAAATGAATATTTATAGTTACCAGATACAAGTCGAAATCACCGATTTTTGAGACAATTTTATAGGTTTTATTTATAAAATATTGTGTTATTCTATATTTGATTGTGCAATATTGTAGAGAAATTTCATCTCTAATATTTACCTTTTACAGAAAAGGTTTTCATTTTGGTTGCTGAGATATGACAGTTTTAGTGAATTACATCGCTGAATAATTGAAAAAAATCAATTTTTGGGCTTATAACTTTGAGCGATCATATCTCGTAGAATTTCAAAGCATATTTTGTTCTGTAAAAAGTATGTCGTTGCGCTAGACCTTGTCTACAAATGCCGCAATGCCGTTGGTTCGGGCAGTACAAATTTCAGTTATTTTATCGATCAAAGTTGCTCAAAATAACCAAAAATTTACATTTTGGGTGTATTTCATTTGGGCAATTGTAATTAATTATTTTTCCTGTTGTTAAAAAAAGTTAGTGACAGTCTAACAGAGAACTGAATCCAACGGTATATAACACTCAACAAAAACGTTGCTTTGGATGAATGAAAATTGGCTTTCAAAAACCGAAAAGACTTTCTTACCAAACCAATAGTTAAAACCTTGAGTTGTCACCGATTTGGACAGGAATAAGTCAAGGAAAAGTCTTCCCTGACGTTGTGCCTGATTTGCAACGCTCGGTATGCGATCAAATAATCGTCCAAGAAATAATTAATGTGGTTTCTGGAAAAACGCTAAAACTGATAGAAAATCCGCCCCGGATTTTACGAACGTCAAAATTGCTTTTAACAAATATTTTCTCAGACTACAAATTATGCAAATGCAAATCAGGCTTGAGAAATTGAACAGGTAAATTCGTTTTGATAGAAAAGACGACTTTTGCTGACACAGATTTTTGGCCTAATCGCAAAATTTTTTCTCGATTTCGCAATTGAAACAAATTTTGTCGTAACAATGTGATCGGTGAATGAAGTTTTATTTTCGTACAAAAATGCAACAAATCATAAGACGCAAGTTTTGAGGACAGTCCGCAAATTTTCAGCAGTATTTCAGCCAAATGTTTTTCTTGGATCTCGCGCTCTTTTCTTCTTCGCTCAAATCATCCGGCTCATTCAAGAACTCGAGCACCTGAAATTCTGTTATGTGAAAATTTTTAAGATATCACAACGAAACTGAGGTGAATGTCGGTTCAGTTACGTAGAGATAAAATAGAGAAAGCGCAGGAAAGTATTTCTAAAACCATTTTTTGAAAACGGGGGTCAGATTCGGTATTTGGCGATTCCCGTGTTTCCGACTAAGTCAACTTTCAGAATGAACCATAAAACGACATATACTCAGTTATAACTTTCAGTGAAGCCACCGCCTCTCAGCCAGCTTGCCGCCTCTCAGCTCTGCTCATGCCTCCTGGCCGCCTCTCAGCTCTGCTCATGCCTCCTGGCCGCCTCTCAGCTCTGCTCATGCCGCCTTGCCGCCTCTCAGCTCTGCTCATGCCGCTTTGACTAGCTCATGCTTACGCTTACTAATGCTGCCTCTCAGATTGTGCACATTCAGCTCCCACAAATGCTCGCTCGAAACGCATCATATCGCTCCACGTAAGATCCTTATAGTTGTCATTGTATACGGTAGCCTCTAAATCTCTACCCCTATCCTGCCTCTTATTAGTTTACATCGTCATACATCCATCGATTTATCTTTTAGTGATTAACTGTTCTAACTTAACAAATAGTGTTCATTGTCTTACAGAGGGGAGTTAATGCTATTTCGTGTCGTGTGGATATTTACATCCAGCAGCGGGCACTCCCCAAAATTGGAGGGGAGTTTAAAAACATGGAGTAGCGACCCATGTTCCCGCCATAGCTTTTCAGGCCTCTTGGGCTAATGAACACTTTATGTTATCTCTGAACAGCATAATCCTGACAATACTCTCCTACAACAATTTTATGTCTTTGTAACTCTTAAGAGGCACCCTCTAACACGATCTATTAAATTAGAAACTCTACCGGTACTTGGCTTCTTAAAGGTGAGGACGTTGTGAGTTGATATCTCCGCATAATATGTCTGGCGCTCAATCTACTACAGCTTCTATAAACATAAACACACTTCGACAACTTCGTAAAAACTTGTTTTGTCTCTCTATATTCTCACGTCAGTGTATGTACTATGCCTCTGAGAATAAATATTCAATTCAATAACATTTTAGAAAATTAGCCTGTGATTGATATAATTATAATTCGCAACAACAATGGCATCCTTCGTGGGAATTTTTATTCCCGAAATGCTATATTTTTAGGAACACGATTAACGTTTACCTTTTTGTTATCGCCGACCAACGGAATCAATCGCGTGGCAATCTCTTGAGGGACGAAAAGGCACACTGATTTGATATCCAGATATCGAGCTGCCATCCACAACTCTTTGAGCTCAGGTACACTCTTCACTTCGAGAAAGTTCTTTTCGAAGTCGTTCAATTCAAACCACTTGGCGCAGAAAGTGGGCGGTTCGCGCTCGATCACAGGTTCAGGCACACCTGAAAATTGAATCAATATTAAGCATCCGAAATACTTTTGAGTTTGGAGAAGGAAGCGGGTAGGATGGGTCCAGTTTTTCGGCAACAAAAATTTTGGGTAAAAAACTAACTTCCTTTCTTGGAAGATATGAAATTTTCTTGGAAAAGCAAAAGAAAAGAAATTAGAAAAACCTAAAAATTATAAAGAGGTAATTTACTATGGACAATAGTAGGGTAATCGGACTCTGTTTATCTGTGCGATGCATTTTATAGAATGCAGAAATCATATATTCTCTCATCTCTCCGATAAAATGGTTAGAAATGTTCATCAAATCTGTTGCACGACTTTTCGGACATTCTACTCACTCGTGTTGCTTCTTTTTTCTCTATCCACATTATCTCCCTCAACGGTTTTGGACCCGGACACCTGCACATCATGTCATACGACAAATTTGTAAACATCTTTGTCTTAAAGACAAGTGTCCGTGCCCACTTAAGGAGTGATATACTCAGCCAACGCTTTTGCTCGAGGGATAGGCAGATGAATGAAAGAGTAGTCGTGCCCAGTGCGCAGAGACACAGAGTCCGAAGAAAATGTTCGAGAAATCAGTTTAAAAATAGGAATAATTAAAGAACTGTATGATGTAATGGAAAGATAAGCAATTTTTCAGAAATACACAACAATTTCAAAAAGAAAAATCCCGACTTTCGGTTAAAAGGTCTAATCATGGTGCCTGGCTATAAATTAATAACTCACCGATTCGTTGCTCGCAGAACTCAACCAGCTCCTCGAACACTTTGGCGCTGACTGCCGGCATAGGAAATTCGAATGGTGCCGCGCTCTTTGCGCCCAGTTGCAGGTCACTGTACATTTGCGCAAAAGTTCCGGCTTGGGAGATCACATTGAGAGGCACTTCGAAGAGCCCTCCATCGCCAGTCCGACACTGGACGATCTTTCGCTTCGCCTTTGTGTCGCTTTCGTTTGTCTCTGCCGGGGCGGGCTTGGCGTCTGAACTCATTTTTTGTCCAATTTGGACTGGTGGAAGGCTAGCCTGAAAAATGGGAAAATTAGTAGGAATTATGTTTGAAAAATGAAAACTCTGAATGAGAAAACAGAAGCGATTTTAAAGGGAATGAATGAGTTGTGGAAAAAATTTTATTTATGCACTAAACTAAGTTGGGTGTGTTCGCTTGAACATAGTATGGCGATGGCCAAATGGGATGAGTGTGAGTTTTGTGTTATGGGAATAAAAGTTGGCATAATAAACTGCACAACTTGATTGTATAATTTATTTCTCTTTAAGCATAGCAGCTCATTTAAGTAGTCTAGCATCTGGTCTGTATTCCACTATGATTCACAAATTTCGTCATTTGGCATAGGAAATTCGAATGGTGCCGCGCTAATGCTCGGGTTAATTTCATGTTAAACACTGTCTAACTTGTTTTGGTTCATTAAAATACTTCTGCTTTTATTTTATTCAGAGCAAAAGGCGATCCTTTCCTATAAAACATCAAATCACTGTTTTGAATTGATTACTCGAACGAAAAAGCGGTTTATATTTTTTGTCTGCCGCAAATCTCTTATCAAAAAAATGAAAAATAGAGTGGAAACTTATTATTCCTACTCTTCTTTCGCTTATCCTAAAAATTTGTCCTGGTTTCAGATAGAAGACGATGATTCATCAAGACTACAGCTTCATAAACATTGAACAGCTGTTCACTTTAAAGACACGATCAAATTAATTTTATCGGAACACTAAAGGAGCGCCTTCACAAAACGTTTGCACTTTATTGAATTATACAAAACTAGTTTGAAAATGTTACGATTTTTACTTGTTACTTGTTGTTACTTGTTCCTTCGTGATCAGCCGCGTTGTTTCGGCGGGGAGGCTTCGCCACATAATGCTCGGTATATCTCGCGGTCCATCGCTACGTATTGCCAGTTCTTTCCAAGCTTTTTGTTGATTTTGTCTTCCCATCGTTCCGGTTTTCCTCAGTTCTTTGGTGCTTTTATGGTCTTTCCTTTGTTGTCCTTCGGTTTCCAGAATGTGGTTTCTTTGGTCCATCTTCCGTTTTCTCTTCTTGCTACATGTCCTGCCCATCTGCACTTGCGTAATAGAGCTTCTTGGGCTACGTCTTTGATTCGTTGGTCCCATCTGGTGATTCCGAGCATCCTTCTTTCCATTGCTCTTTGCGTGACGCTGAGTTTTCTTGCTAGGGAGTCGGTTAGGGCCCAAGTTTCGCATCCGTATAACATTGCGCTGAGGACTGTTGAGTTGAACAATTCGGCTCTAAGTTTTTGGTATTGCGGGACTCTCATCTTTCTTATGACGTCCTTGATGTTTCCATAACTAAGCCATCCTGCTTTTATACGGCATTTGATTTCTCCTTCTAGTGCATCTTTGTGGTCCTGGTTTTGCTCTTGTCCGAGGTATGTGTACGTCGCTTACGATTTTTAAGCGCGATGCTGATTTAAGTTGGCGCTTTCTTCCAACATTTGAATCATAGAAAAGGAGCGTTTCCGCTCAAGAGTTATGGACATAATGGTAAAACAATCAACATGGGTAGATTTCCTATTCAAAATACACGCAGTTTTATTGGTGTTATCATTTTCCGGCTTCTTGCTCGCGTCTCTGCTTCTGTTATAGTTCGCCTATGCCCCACCAATTTGCTGTTTACGAGATTGATAGCTACCTATCAAATTGCGCGAACGTAGAAATGTACCTGCAACAGCAACAAAGTTTGTGGAAGGCTGAAAATTGATTTCAAACGTTTAATCATATTTGGGGTCTTTTCCTCTCTTTCTCTCATACTCTCTCTTTTCTTTCACATCGTTTTCTTCACTGTACAGTCCGTGTTTTCTTTCTGCTGGGTCCTTTGATTTGCTGCTCGGTTAGCAGTTCAGTTAACAGATGAATCATAGAAACGGAACGTTTCCGCTCAAAAGTTATAGGCCTATGGGTAAGGCAATCAATATATAGAGAAAAATGTTAGATTCAGAATTCGGTTTTATTTTGTGTACCAGTCACATCACCGAACCTCACATTACCACTTCACTTTCTGATTTTTGTGATTGCGAAACTGACCGACTTACTGGAACTTTTTGAGATTTTTCCTCCTATAAAATATGGGGCCAAATTAGCCAACCCAGTTTTGGGTTTGGAGAACGAACCCGCTTTTAATTTTCAAAGAAGCTATGTTCATTATAAAGCCATTTTCCTTTAAACGAAATATTCCATAAACTTCTCAATTCGAATTCCCGTTTACAAAACCGTTAGTACCTTAAGTTAATAGAAGTTTCAAAGTACGAAACGCGACACTGTTCCGTTAACTGAATACCAACAAACACTTTTTGTTGTTTTTCGCATTCTGTCTTTCATTCCTTTCATGTTGCGTTACCAAACGTTGAACTATTGGATACTGTATTCTTGTCTGTTATACACCCAACGGTTCATCCAGAAGGAGAACGTAGGCAATACTCTTAGGATATTCAGAGGCATCCTATCACGCACCAATCACGTTTTGGGATTTGTGCATTCCTTATGTCCAAAAAATGATGTCGTTTTTCCTGAAAATTCACAGTTAAAATTTTTACCGAAAACTACAAAATTTTAGTGACAATTCAAAAACTAAAAAATTGTCGTATCATCTGAAATATTTCAAATGCCTTTAAAGTCTTAAATTTCTCTTCCATATGTTTTTCTTTTTTTTTGATTGACTGATATCATTTCATTGGACTGTCGGTTGGTTACTCATTTGAAATTCGTTAATTATTATTTTGTGATTTTAGATTTCCAAAATACATTTCCGCGTCTAGAAACAAAATGCAGATCTTCGTCAAGACTTTGACGGGCAAGACTCTCACTTTGGAAGTCGAGGCTAGCGAGACCATCGTGAATGTCAAGGCCAAAATCGAGGACAAGGAAGGCATTCCACCGGACCAGCAGAAACTTGTTTTCACCGGTTTGCTGTAATTTGTTGCATTTCCTTTTAAAACGATTCACTTTTAGGAAAGCTCCTCGAAGATGGTCGCACTTTGTCCGGCTATGATATCCAGAAGGACTCCACTTTGCATTTGGTGCTCAGTCTTCGTGGCGGTAAGTTTTGATCCAAGGTTTTTACTTGTTTCCAGAGTATGAGAGATTCCACATTGATTTTAGGCAAAATCCACGGTTCTTTGGGTCGTGCCGGCAAAGTTCGTATCCAGACTCCGAAAGTAGAACAGACCGAGAAGCCGAAGAAGTACGGTAAGGTTTTACCCATTTAATGAGTATTGTTTCTGTATAATTTCATAAAAAAGTATCCTTGAATGCTTTGATAGGTTTTGCTAATATGTAAGCTTTTGAGCGGGTTGTGTAAGAAACTGTTATTACCAATAACTTTTGAATGGAGAGTAAATGGAATGTGTCGAAATATTGCGCCAACATGGAAAATGCGCGAAATTTCACTCTCTGATCACTAAATTTCTGCCGCCATAGTGCCCCTTACTTCAGGCCTGCGGCCCTCACTCGGCAGGACGAAGCCTTATACTAGTTCGGGAGTATCCGCGGCTCAAATTTTGGACATACGGAAATAAGCTCCGTAAGAATCCACTTCCAAAAAATTAGTCTAAAACCGTTTTAGACTTCTTTAGGGTTAAAATTTTGAACGGACAAACAAAATAAGCACCCCTAAGAATTCACTTCCAGAAAATTTTGGTGAAAAATTGCTGAAAAAAATTTGGTCTAAAAATTGGTCTAAAAGATCGATCTAATAACATGCGGGGATCTTCCTCAGGGTCGACTTAGTCCGTAGGAAAAAAACCATGTCGAAACTAGCGAAAAAACGTGGCACAATCCTAATACTATAAAAGATTATATAATTAAAAGAAGAAGAAAAGATGAATAAAGTGAGATTTAGCCGCTGGACTTAGAGTTGTCGTTTGAAATTATGATAAAAGAGATTGGAAAAAATTGACTGTAAAAATATTTCTATATCATTACTTTTTTGTTATAGCTGTTACATGCTGCTCTTTTTAGGACGTGCGGGTCGCCATATTCAATACAATCGCCGCTTTGTGAACGACGCTTTGGAAGGGCCGGAAGGCCAGCATGGACCGTACTCAAACGCCTTTTAATGAGCATCCTTTCACAGCGATGCCGAGAATCAAGAATGATTCACATTTTTATTTGTTGTCTTATTTATCAAACAAATAGAATTTATTGAGCAAAAGTTTCATTTTCATCTCTTAGAGACAAAGTGAGACGTTGAAAGTATTAATACACCGCGTTAAGAAATGATAGAGCCAGTGGAAAAAATCACGGTTTGAAACGACTTTTCGTTAAAATTTTTTAATTTCTTTTTTAAACAGTACCTTTGCATGCGACAAATGATATGGTAAGGAATTAGAAATCCAGGAAAAGAATTTACCGGAAAAATTCCGGGCTCGTAAAAAACGTTACTTTTTAAGATTTTTAATTTTGGCGTTTTTAGGGGCAAAACCTGGTTTTTTGACAAATTTCCGCCAAAATTGGCACTTTTTGGCGTTGTGCAGCTATGAAATTTATACCACAGAGAGAAGAGACTTTTCCGCACCAGATGCAAAAAACCGCACTGAAAATCGCTAAACTTTTTGTTAAAGTTCAAGTTCACAAAAAAGTCCGTTTTTCCATACAAAATTGAGTAAAAAACGGACTTTTTTGTGAACTTGAACTTTAACAAAAAGTTTAGCGATTTTCAGTGCGGTTTTTTGCATCTGGTGCGGAAAAGTCTCTTCTCTCTGTGGTATAAATTTCATAGCTGCACAACGCCAAAAAGTGCCAATTTTGGCGGAAATTTGTCAAAAAACCTGGTTTTGCCCCTAAAAACGCCAAAATTAAAAATCTTAAAAAGTAACGTTTTTTACGAGCGGGGTGCTCTGGAGCAAAAACTAACCCCCCAACCAAAACTAACCCCCCACCTCAACTTTTCGAGCTCTGTCGATCCAGAAAAGCCAAATAATGTAATTTCTTGTAATCTTCGTTGAAAAAATAAAGTGGCTCTATCATTTCTTAACAGTGAAAAATGATGATTTTTCACAAAACCCGGAATTTTTCCGGTAAATTCTTTTCCTGCATTTCTAATTCCTTACCATATCATTTGTCGCATGCAAAGGTACTTTTTAAAAAAGAAATTAAAAAATTTTAACGAAAATTCGATTCAAACCGTGATTTTTTCCACTGGCTCTATCATTTCTTAACGCGGTGTATTGGTTGGAATATAGAGGATGTACGAAAAAAACCCCAGACTTCAGGTTTTCCGGTTTGGAAATAAGCCATTCAAAGCGTAAAATTTATTTAGAAATACAGGAGAATTAGAAAACAATTTTTACAAGCAACTTATCTATGCTACGGTTTTTATTGGTGGCTCTATGATAGTAATGGAACCCACTTATAAAATAAAATTTATCTCAAAACCACGTTCCGAGAAAGAGATAAAAATTGTTGGAGTTTTGTATAATCTGCTTGAATTTCCTTTGAAAAAGTTTGATTTTTTATATTTCCTTCTTCTGAAAAGCCCAACTTACAATTTTCTGTATACATAACAATACTTTTTCTGTGCAGTTTTAGAACCATATGAGCCTCTTACTCTAATCACCTGTCTCAATAGTTGTTTGGCTCTAAAAAATTCTCAGTGGGTACTATATATTTGAATTAGTACTAAAAACCTATTTTCGTACTTAACAGGTACTTTGACGTTGATAAAAGCTTTTAAAAGACAGTCTTACAAAAAATATTTTTGAGAAATCGGGAATGTAACAGGATTACATTTTTTCGAACAGATCTATATACTTTGATCATCCTTAGGTATTCATCGTAGGTATTCAGGAAATTGCAGGTTCCAAGCGTGGAATTTTATGAAATTGACTATCACAATTGCATTTTGCAATAATAAATCGTATAAGTGAATACTTCACAAAAGCATTAAACATTTATTCATAAAACAATTCAAATTTATAACCTAACAAATTCTGTACAAAATGCAGAAATTTTATAACAAAGACTAACAAATTACGTCCACAAGTCGGTTATATCCACAGCAGAAGTGTCGAGATTTGTTTTCAATTTTCCTGAAGATGCGATACATTAACGGTCGGAAAGTATTGCGGTAGTATTTCTCGCCACATTTGGCATATAACCTGCAAAGAAAATGATATGTTATGCAATAAGTGTTGCAGTCAAAATTAGTTTAGATAACATGTTATTTTTGCCAAGACAGCCAGAAAAGGTAAAATAAGGCAAGTTTGACGGATAATGTTGTCAGGAAAATTGAAATACATATACAATTTCTAACAATATTCGCGAGAGGCGCCAATAATCTCTGACCTTTAATGTTGAATCTGTCAACTATTTTGAAAATCTAACAAAAATTCGGCTTTTCTCATTAGACTATTTTTCTGAAGATTCTCTTTTTTGTTAATACTAATGTCTTAACTCAATATTTCTAAAAATAATTTAAAATTCGGAAAACCTACCACCCGAATGCAGATCCACCAAGATGTGCTGCGTTAGCAACTTCAACTTGGAGTCCCATCAACCGAAGCAGTTTGGGCGTATACAATATCTCACACAACATTAAAATTTATTCATAAAAAAATTTAAATTTTATAACCTAACAAATTCGTACAAATGCAGAAATTTTATAACAAAGCCCCTAACAAATTACTCCACAAGTCGTTTTCAAAGCAGAATGTCGAGATTTGTTTTCAATCCGAGAGCTACAAACGGTTCGGAAAGTTGCGGAGTATTTCTCGCCACATTTGGCATTAACCCGGGCCAAGAAAATGCTATGTTATGCAAAGTGTTGCAGCAAATTTTTTAGTCTTTGTTTTTTTCCATCGAGACCCTAGAAAAGGTAAATCCCGGCAATTTTGTCGGAAAGTTGTCGGAAAATTGAAAAATATAAAATTTCTCGGGATTCGGGGGCCGCCAAATAACTCCCTTAAGTTGAACTTTTCAACTTTTTAAAAAACTAAAAAAATTGGGTTTTCTCATTAGCTACTGAAGATTCTCTTTTCGTAAACTAAGCTTCTGGAAATTTCTAAATTTTAAAAGGGAAAACACCCCCCGTGAGACCCCCGATGTCTGCGTTTTAAACTTAGTCCCAAATCTAAACATTTGGGTAAAAACCCAAAATGGATGGTTTTGAACCGCATTTTCCCGGTGACAAAGAAACGGGGTTTTTCCCCTGAGAGTGCAGCTCTAAATTTTATTTAAAAACTTAGAGGGATCCGAATTATAAATACAGTGAATTTTTACTTGTTAATCTTTATATATCGACGTTACATGTTTGAAACATTTTGATTTGAACACTTTTATACTCTCATCAATATACGAAAACATGAACTTTAGTAAATTTTCGGGAAGAATACCAAAATAGCTAAAATAGCAATTGACAAAGTAAACATACCGCTCCAATTGCACGACAAGGAGATCCCAAAATATAAATGTGCACCAGATGAGCTAACGAGGCCATAAGACCACCGGAAATGTAGAGCGCGTTAAGCTAAAAGCAAATATTAGTAATAATTGCAAGGTTATTTATAAACTCACTTGACCAATTTCAAGGAATCTGGATCCTTCATAAACACAAACGTACAAACCGAACATATTCGTGATCAAGTGCAGCGGATCGATGTGAGCGAAATTAGATAACAGCATAGGCCAACAAAGGTGTTCTGAAACAAAAGTGTAAAATTTTTTTTTGTATTTCGTCTCTTGTAGCTTTTGTATAAGTATAATTGACAAAAAAATTTATTTCAAAAATTCAAGGGACAGTGAGTCAGGCACAGTCTTTTCCATGGAATCTAAATAACTTACGTGATGCAAAGCTAGAGCTGAAGTATGGCACTAGCCACTTACATGGTTCTAAGTGAATTACTATTTGTTTCTTTTGAAGGTCAGTCTTAAGTGCGACATTCAATACGAGATAAACAGCGCCGCATATGATGAGAATTCTGCGTCTGTATTTGATAAACTCAGGAGGCAACACACGAGATTTTGCACCGAAAACTTCATACAAACTATTGCGCCGAAAACTTCATACATGCCTGAAGTAGGAGAACTGATTTTTATTCCCGAAGTGACAGGTCGCCGCTTTTCCCTCTGGTAGTCAACGTAAGCGCCAATGGTGAATATGACTAGAGACCCCTGCAAAGAACACCGTTACAAGTATGCATTACCATACACAATTAAATGTTTGTCTCTTGTTAAAATATTGAGCCGTGTTATATTTTATTATTCTATTATTAGTTATTTATTATCATTCTATTAAATAGCCTACAGTGGCAGTAAATCCGGCAGCTTTCCAAAGATCCGCTGCTGGTCGTAGAGGAATTTTGCCAGTACAGAATAAAACAAGTACATAATATTTGTATAAATAATGTACGCAAAAATATTTGGCAGATAGAGAATGCCTTAGTTGAGACCAAGTTGTACCCATATTGAAAAACAGATTATGCTTTGTGTTGAATGTAATTTATTGTATATCAAAGAACTTACCTTTATTGCCAGGCATCTCCAGTCGGGATAAATACTATTATAAGAAAGGAATGAGTTCTGACGTTTGAATTCGCGGGTGAGTGCCTGCATGCCAAGAGTGCCTTTTCATGGACGCTAAGAGGCTTTTTAAGGCCTTTCAGAACAATATGATGAAATCCTTGGAGAGTAAATCGACCCCGCTGAACCCAAATCCGGGATCAAATTTGAACTTTGATTTTTGAACTTTTCCCTTTAAAATCGGGATTTTTCCATATTTTAAAGGGAAAAGTTCAAAAATCAAAGTTCAAATCTGATCCCGGATTTGGGTTCAGCGGGGTCGATTTACTCTCCAAGGATTTCATCATATTGTTCTGAAAGGCCTTAAAAAGCCTCTTAGCGTCCATGAAAAGGCACTCTTGGCATGCAGGCACTCACCCGCGAATTCAAACGTCAGAACTCATTCCTTTCTTATAATAGTACTAAACAAATATTGAAATGAATACACATTCAAATGAAAATTTTATTTGTTCTGACTTGTGGAATTCTTTAAATAAAAAGCCTAAGTCTACTCGCGAGTCTGGGGGGAGTTATGCCCAATCGCAAAGCGGGCCCTTCCCCCATCTATATCCTACCAAATAGGTTAAAGTGGAAACGTATTTTGGTGACAAAAATTATTGGGGGAAAGAAAAGATTAACCCGTTATTGGTCATAGTACATCATTTGTTCTCAGACAAAGGTGCGTCAAGAGCTGTGATGCTTTGAGCACACCTTCTAAGCCCATTAACCTTCTATATGAATTCCAGATTTCTGCACATTTCAACATCTTCTATGACAAATAAGCTTTATTATTGAATGCACGACAAAATAAAATCACAAACAAAACATAAAAATTGACTCAAAATGACCCGTACTATTTTTTATGTGCCAATGGGCTTCTTCCTTTCTTCTATTGTGCAGGTATAATCCTTGGGACGGACCGTTAATCCACTTATTTTCTCTGCCGTTGGCGGAGAAGCGGGATCCAGCATTGTTATCTGAAAAGTGAAAATATATCGAAACATTTTTCGTTAAACTAAAACCATACATGAAATTTGTTAAAGATATTTGCGGTGAACAGAAACAATTCCATCCGGGCAAGAGATTCGCCCATGCACTGGCGTTTGCCGATCGAAAACGGGATCAGTTCTTCGCACTTTTTCAATTGACCGTCGCTGTCCAAAAATCTCTCAGGCATGAATTTGTGTGGTTCAGGGAAAATCTGAAATCAAGTTTTAGCCGAAGAAGTGAGTCAGAAAGGGGCATCCGCATACCTTATAAAGCATATCCACATAACAGTAAATTCACATAGCATTGTAATTTCGCAACAAGCGAGGTAATGATTTTTACATGTATAAATTTTAAATTAAATTAGGAAGAACCTCAAATTTGGAATCATCAGCGTAAAAAATATGTAGAAACTCAACTGAACACTTTAATTGTATTTGCATGAACAATAGTTTAAAATGACCTAGGATCTTCTAACAAATATTTTCAGAAATTCAAAGGAGAACCCTCAAAATATTTCACAAAATATGAAAACCTAAATTTTCAGGGTTTTGTTGAAAATAATGAATATTTTATTAATGTGAGATGAGAAATATTTTTTTCCACAATACTGATACAATAAAAAATTTTTGTTCATTTTTTAATTTGTTATTCAGTTCCACCTGGTATAAGTGTTCACAAGAAAAGGCTAGTATTGAGTTACCTTCTCATCGTAGAGGACGCTCGAGATTTGAGGAACAATTCTGGTTCCTTCTTCAATTTTTTGCCCGCAAATTTCCACATCTCGAGTTGTTCTGTGGGGCAAATTCTGAGGAACGAGGTTGCACAGTCTTTGGCATTCCTGAAATTTTAGGATGTTATGAAATAATTTTGTTTGAAATATAGTCTATCTAGAAGAATTACTGTATTCTTTCAATCTTTAAAGTTTTGTCTAATATGTTTTTAATCAGTTTTTCCGGCTAAAGCTTACATGGATGACGGCATTTGTATAAGGAAGCTTTGGTTTGTCTGTGGTGAGTATCATCCGATCTTCCGGGATTATTCGATCCAACTCTTCCTGCATTTTGCACTGGCAATCCTCGTTCAGAATCATGTAGAGCATCACGAAGTTCAAAGTGTTGCTTGTTGTTTCCTAAAAAGAAATGTTCACAAATATTTTCCAGTGTTCCTTATAAAATTGTCGGCTTTGAATCAAGTAAAGCACTATCCAACTAAGTTAGGCACTTCACATAGAGGGGAATACACAAGAGGATAATTCCATCTAAGCTTAGAACTATGCGTGGTCTAACACCCAAGTAACAGGCCAATTGCCCGTGACATGAACTCTCGTGAATCAGAATTATACGAAATAGTCAGAAATTGTCTAACCTGTCCAGCCCCATACAGCTCGAAACACAAATTGCGAAGCGCAGGTATGCTAAACGATAAAATATGCATAAAGCTGCTGGTCGCTAGCATAGGAACTTACCTGAAATACTTCGACTCCCCCGTCATCTCCTCGTTATTGTTTGCATCGATGTGACGCAGAAAAGCTTCGACAAAATTGTCCGGCGGTGGAAACAGTTCGCCGGGTTTGCTCTTCAGTTCGGCGCATTTCATTATTTGGTTTGAAATCTGCTGGTCGAAAAACGCAAATTGTTCGCCGATATTTGCATCAAACTTCCGGAAGGCGGTAGAAAATATGGGGAAATTTCGCAGCCTACAATTAAGATTATAAGTTTTGATTCTCCACTCTCTATTTTGCAATCATTTTACATTCGGAAAATTTTTCATTTAAAGAATGCTTTTAAGGAATTCCGGCCAATTTTTGTTTGCCAGAGGGTGTAAAGGCGAGATTCTGATAATTTATAAGGAATGCAAAAGTAGAAAGTATTACAGTATGTTTTAGAATACGACCAATGCCAATACTAGCTGCAAACATAGAATGAGGCTCTCCGAAAATCCCAGTGTAAAAATTATCAGCCACAAATTAATTAAAATGTTATTTTTATACAATGTTATAATTTCCCGGGTGTGCAATTGGTTGTGATACAATAGGCAGTCGCGCTATGTGAGTGACCGATAATTTAAATAGTTAGACCATTACCAGGGCATCACTAGGACCATTTTGCAGAAAATTCCAGAAGCCATCACCACTTCATCAATCATCGTCTCCTTGAGACGGAAGAACTCGGAGCGAGAATCCTGAAAACAACACCACGTATTGTATAGCCAAACATTTTAAAGAAATAACTCAATTTAATATTCCAGACCATTCCATAACGCCATCCTTTACATATTTAAGAAACGTTTCGAACGCAAGAGAGATAATTTTGATTGGAATGAAAATTAACTTTCTATGGATAAACGACAAACATTGTTTCGCCCATAATCAGAATCAATGTTTGGATCTTGCCGTAAAGTTAGAGCTTGTCAATCAGACCTTTACGACATGGTGAAAAAATATGGTGAGATTTTTCATTTGTTTATTATATGCATGCGCACAGTGATTCTATTATCATAAAGCCTTTTCTCACCTCATGAAAACGATAGCCGAACATCATTTGCGTAATGACTGAGCCCACTCCGACATCGATTAAAGGTATTATATCGTGCTCCTGAAAAAAATTTATGCAAAGGGTAAGGAAACATTTAATTATAACTGTACTCCAATAAGTGCTGTGTTGCTGAGCGTTAAAAAATTATATAATTTAAATTACCTATACTAAAAATTTGAAAAAAACATAGGAATATATGTAAAAAGTTGGGATAGCTTCATCAATATCAGATTTAATATTTATGACCCATATAGTGGAAACAGTCCAAACAAGGAAAATAAAAGTCGTGACACAACCCTCACTAAACGCCAGAAAAGTGCAATGTTGAATATTGGCTCTAATTTTTTTTATTTCAACATTTATTGCACAAACCTCTTTATTCTTCATGTTCATCTTCTACCTAGTATTGTAGTAGTGTGCAGGTCACGGATTTTAGTGGTCATTTTTACCAGTGCTTATTTCTCCGGGATGAGGGCCGAAGGCCCTCATCCCGGACTAGCCCCAAAAAAGTTACTCCCGAACAACCCTTAGAGGGAAGAGAGTTGGAATGAAGGTGAACTCTGCTACTGGCGTAGCCAGTACTGGACCCCTAGTAAACATTATTCTTGCATAAACATTGGCCAATTTTATTTTCCTTTTTAGGTCTGATTTCACTATGTGGGTCATGGATCCGATATAGATGACTTTGTCCAAATATTTTCATAGATTCCTTTTTTACTGATTTTTAGTATAGACGATTTAAAGAATAGTATATAGTAAAATTTATTCAACGTTTTGCGACACATCACTTACCAATAATTGCAACATTGTAAGGCTAGCCTAAGAAAAACTTTTACCTTCTTCCCATCGTGTATGTCTTTTTTCACACAATCGACAAGAGATTTAACTTCCGTTAGGATCTAAAATATAGGATTTGATGTCCGATAAACGTTTTTGAATTTGTTACCTTTGTCTCCATGGTACTCTTTCCCATCCCCAAATTTTTGAG
Organism: Ditylenchus destructor; assembly: GCA_022814885.1. Classification (NCBI taxonomy): domain Eukaryota; kingdom Metazoa; phylum Nematoda; class Chromadorea; order Rhabditida; family Anguinidae; genus Ditylenchus; species Ditylenchus destructor. The sequence continues at coordinate 694,873 of JAKKPZ010000018.1, read as the reverse complement.
CACTTGAGTAGAGAAGCGCCTGAAATACTTTTTATTAATGTATACGTTTGAACTTTTAAAGGAGATATCCTAGAGGCTAGGGAAATTGTAAAGTTGAACCAATTTGATCGGGACTATTCTCTCAGAAATGTTTTTGGTTGGGCTTGGTTAAAAATATTTTGGACAGTACATATTCTGCTCCCGAAGTATAACTTTTGACTCAAATCAAATCAGATTGAGGTAGTCTAAATCAGTTATGACTGAAGCAATAAGCGATTGAGAACAACGCTAGAAAGCAAAACACACCTTAAGTGTCGCCACTCGTCACCTTGTGTCCGAACAACGCCGTGAATTCCACCAGAGAAGTCTAAAGTTTAATTCTGCTACAGTGCAAAAACTTTGTATTTGTTTTCTCTTTTCTTGAAGTTTGTGGTATCTGAGTAATTATTTCTAACCACTCAGCACTGAAATGCGAGAGAAATCTCAGCATTCCCTAAATTTTTAGGGACTTCTAATACAGAATGTGATAGAACCTTATATTGAACAACTATTTTACATTTGTGGGAAAAACTACTTTTAGCAAAAAACTAAACTAAAAAAGGTCGTTTAAAATATAAATGAAAAATATTAAATTCGAGAAACACTCTGAACCGTCAAAATGATTTAAACTTTCAAAAAGACTTACCTTTGAGAGCCTCAAACCCAGCGTTTAGAAAATCTCTGCCGGCGTAAGCGTCGCCATCTTTTATAAACGTCTGCTTTATGACCTAAAGCTCGCTTCAAATTAAGTAAACAATTTCTGCTGAATAATATTACCTCGTAGTCCGTAACGGCCACAATCGGGATCTAAATCATTGCAAATAGTATAAATGCGAATAGTCTAATGCTATGGCCTCGCATGCTTTAGACTAAAGTTGTCAAATAATACCAGTTGTTGTCCCTAGAGATTCCCTTATAAGGAAATTTCAGCACCTAGCCTCAGAGGCCAAATCCATCACGCTTATGTTCAATCCCGACTAAGTGTCATTCCCCAACCTACCTCTCCAATCCAGAAAGTGTAGACGGGACCAAACTTTTTCGACCACTTTTGAAAGGCGCCATATCCAGGCGAGTACTTTTTGTCCAAGTCGAAGGAATTCCCGAACAACGGCCACGGCGTTGGACCTGAAATTAAGTCTGTCAGTATGAATGAGGAATGAATTGAATACGAAAGATTGATAGCTTAGCCTAAGTGATAAGCAAGGATTGGATCAAGTAGCGGTTTGATGTCAGGATAATAGACAATTCTCGGCAGATGATTACATCTCACAGAAGAGTGCATAAGTGCGAACAAACAAAAATAATCGGTTGTTGCGATAGCGAACAAATTTCCCGCCAAAAATCGCATTTGAATTCTAATATTTATCAGTTGTTCGGAAATGGTATGTCAATTGTCACAGTGTTGTGTCTGTGGTGCGACAGAAATTGAGATAAGAGATGGTTTGACTGTGCTTTGAATTTTTTGCAAGTTCAATATAGGTCAGATTTTTATATAGGCCATATTTAATATAGGCAAGATTTTTCATAAATTCGACTCTCGACGATTGAATCGAGAGTTGTGGTGTCGAATACTTCTTTTTGACGGCAATCTCGAAATTTAATGTCAAAAAGTTTTTTGGTAACAAAAGTAGCGACCCATATAAAATTGTGGAAAATTTGACGCACTTTCATATAGGTCTTGATATTCTGGGGGCTCCATCTCAATACTCCACTGGAAAAGGCAATGTCATCTATTCAAAGTTACAACAAAACATCTCTATGAGTGAGTCCAGTTGACAATATTTTGATAGATACCCTCACAGAAGGCCCATGGACATACCCGCCACCCCCCATTTTCGTCTTTTTTTTTCATATGACCATCTTATTGTGCCGCCGGTGGATCGTTTTATTAGGCGAAATAAGCTTGAGACATCAATGTCAAAAAAAACTTAGTCTTTGTAATTTTTCTCGGAAACTAAGATTTTAGGGGTATGGATATGGAGTGCCGTCTCACAGTAAGGTCAAAGGTACATAAATTTCTCACCAAGCCTAGGTGAAAAGCTGATCCTTGGCTAAAAGATGAGTTGATCCAAGACAGGGATATGCGAGAATGGGAATTTGGATTTCAGGTACGAAATTCGAGACTAGATCTCGAATCCAAAGAAATCCTTGAGATCGATTCGAGATTTTCGGTTCCTTGACGAGAGGATCTAAACTCAAATCTGGAGGACCCGAGATTCTATACGAAAATTTAGTGCGTCAAAATTTAACAATTTTTCACTATTTTATGGGTAATATTTTTGTGATCAAAATATTTTATTGATACAAAGGCGTTTCTAAAATGCGATATTAGCTTCACAAAGGGGTATGTAAAACGGGATTTTCGGGAACTTGGAGCGCATTCCGATCTCAGGACCCGGTTCTCGATTCAGTAGTCGAGATTCTCGAATTTTTGCAAAACCCTCTGACCTTTCAACCTAAGCCTATGCTCACATGCAAATCTGCACTTTAAATTAACAAAACGTTACCCGGCGGCAATTTCCTTCGTTTCCAGTAAAAGTTGTGGAAAAGTACAAGGATTAGGAGAATAAACAAAAATATCAATGAGATCATTTTCAATCCGAGACAATTGAATTCGCAAACGAAAGGAAAGTCTCTTTGCTTTGCTGAGAGGACAGTTTTGCAACACGCACGAAGTATTTATCATATTTTGAGAGGGCGGCCAGGAAGATCAGTGATTAATCACGACCCTTTGAGGTTTGTTTATTAATTTTCCGTTGCATCAAACTCTCCCTTTGTCGAATTCGATCTTTCGTCGAGAATGCATTCGAGAAAAGAGTAAACTTTTGTCTAAAATGGCTTACGAATCCCAAAAAGTTGCGACTATTTGGAATATGCAACTTTATTCCAAAAAAGTGATCAATTATTGCGATATATGGCAACATTCTCGAGAACTATTCACGTTCTCGACTTTTTTATGTGACTCGTGTGATTATTGATCAATAATTGCGATGACATTGTTTTGATTGCATAGCTTCGATTGTTTCATTGAAACGTGTTTCCTTCTCCCATATTTGTATGTGAAGCATTGCGAAAGGAGAAAAACAACCAAACTTTTGATTACGAATACAAACTAATGTCGGCCAAATTCCCGAAATATTTACCGAGTTTTTTCAATGTTTACTAAAGAAATTTGTTGAGAGCCAAAAAATGACGGGCAAATCTTTTTACTGCCCAAAGCAATTTGTTTCGGTTTATTATGGGCGAAATATTCGTGGGAGTTATGCATTTTAAGATCAGCAGCATCAAATTTGGCGGAAATTTGAAAATCAGTTATTCATAACTCACGTTTCACGTGAGTAAACACCAAATCTGATATTGCTAACCCCCTCTAGAATCGTATTTTAGAAGGGGTTAGCAATATCAGATTTGGTGTTTACTCACGTGAAACGTGAGTTATGAATAACTTATTTTCAAATTTCCGCCAAATTTGATGCTGCTGATCTTAAAATGCATAACTCCCACGAATATTTCGCCCATAGTTTTTTTTCGGGCAAATTTCGCAAAACGGGCCCAAGTAATATGATTCACCTTTCTCGACTTTTTTGTAACATTGTGATTATTTTCAAGAGGTTACATCTCTATGGAGATGAGAAAAATTTAGGCAAATGCCACACAAACTGTCAGCTCCATATTGACCTAAACCTTAAAAATTCTTACTCTCGACTTTATAACCTCGTAATATCCCGAGACCAAATCATGAATATAATCCGTTTTTAACATTTTGTTCGATTTCTTTTTCAATCTGACAAAATTTTTATTAAACAAGGAATTCAAGTACAAGCGCGAATCATGGGCAAAACTTTTACTGCCCAAAGCAATTTGTAGCGGTCTGTTGGTTTTTTTGTAGGAAAAGTTCGCGATACGGACCCAGGTAACATGATTCAACTGTTATTATTTTAAAGAGGTTACCGCTATATCGAGAGGTGAGAAAATTTTCCGAGCGCATTTTCCACTCTCAATAATTACGGAGCATAATTAAACAGCATGTAGAAGTCTAACTTTTCTGGAAAAGATTTGATCCGTAAAATCTTACTTTTTCTATACCAATTTTAAAAGTCTACCTCTTTGACAAATTACATTGTTACAAAAATGTCGCCAAGACAAATGTCACACAACTTTCAACTCTAATTTGAGTTAAACCTTAATATTTCTGATTCTCGTCTTCATAACACCATTATATCCCGAGGCCAAATCATGAATGAAATAAACTTATGCCAGTACGTTTCATTTCTTTTTCATCTGACAAAACTTTATTAAACAAAGCAATTCAAAGCAACAAAACAACAAAGAAACTTTACAGTTCACGACCAATATTCCGCGAAAGTTCAATGTTTTTTCCGAGGCAGTTTCATGGCCGCATGCCGAACTTGTTCTTGTACTCTTCGATGAGCTTGCTGATGTGGTCGGTCTTGGGATCGATGTTGAGCCTCCTGTTGAACTCCTGATTTATCTCCTCGAGTTCCCTCAGTTTCTTGTCGAGAGCGCGCTGTTGCTTAGCCATAAGTTCTTCGGCATTTTCCATATCGAACAAATCGAACGGCATCACGTCGGATTCCTTTTTCTTTCGACCCATTGCGCAGATTCAGTCAACTAAAAAAGTTCATCACTTAAATAGCTAATCATAGCGAGATATCCCTTCTTTTAAGTATTTGGCTTATGTCTATGGCTATGTCACATCTGTATCTCATGATCCAATGGGTATTTTTTCGTGATCTTTTTTTAAAAATGACCCTCATGAAATTCTTAGGTGCACAAAAATATGAAATGATTTTTTTGAATATTTGAATTCGCGCCAAAATGCATTTTTCGTTTTTCAAGGCTTTTTAAAGGCGGAAAATTCCAATTCTATTTTTATAAAATTTTTAAGGCTATGGCGGACATCTTTGCTTTTTACATTTTTTAAAATGGTCATTTTTTTAATTTTTTATGCCAAAAAGCCACTTTTTGGCCAAAAAAGTGATTTTTCGTTCCAATGCACCTTAAACGCTGAAAATTGGTACGCAGGGGTTTTCGACCATGCTGAATCCGAATCCGAAGTCAGATTTGGAATTCAAAATTTGAATTCGCGCCAAAATGCATTTTTCGATTTTCAAGGCTTTTTAAAGGCGGAAAAATTCCAATTCTATTTTTATAAAATTTTTAAGGCTATGGCGGACATCTTTGCTTTTTACATTTTTTAAAATGGCCATTTTTTTAATTTTTTATGCCAAAAAGCCACTTTTTGGCCAAAAAAGTGATTTTTCGTTCCAATGACCTTAAACGCTGAAAATTGGTACGCAGGGGTTTTCGACCATACTGAATCCGAATCCGAAGTCAGATTTGGAATTCAAAATTTGAATTTCTGCTGAATTTCTGTAAGCATGTGAATGTAACAATGCAAAGGCCGAACTCGCAAGCTTTTGCTTTCATGGTGTTTTTTAATTGAATACTGCTGAGACGAAGATTATTACATATTTTTCTAACATTTTGAAGGCGATGACGGATATCCTTGCTTTTTTATGTTTTTGAAAATGTAAGCATGAGAATGTAAGTATGATAATGTAAGCACGATAATGTAATCATTAAAAAAGCGAGCTCGCAAGCTCTGCTACTGTAAGCTTGCTTCTGTAAACATGTGAACGTATGCATGAGAATGTAAGTATGAGAATGTAAGTATGATAATGTAAGCACGTGAATGTAAGCATGATAATCTAAGCATGAAAAAGCTCTGCTATTGTAAGCTTCCTTCTGTAAGCATACTACGCGAATGTAAGCATGTATGACATGGCATGTACACGGGCGCGGCGTAGCCGCGCCCAAATGTTTCAACCAACACGGTGCGGCGAAGCCGCATCGTTTTGGTTGAAACTAACCATGTTCATGGCGTGTAACAGTTTTTAATGCATGTTATGCTTAAGCATAATTTTAATATGCTTTTAAGTTGAATTATTTCACTCACAGGAGAATACCATTTTTTAATCATGGTATCCTTTTTGTGCCCCTAAAAAGTGCTCGCAAGCTCTGCTACTCTAACCTGCTTCTGCTATAAGCAGATGTAACATTAAGTAAGCATCTTAAAGCATGGGGGGCCCCAGCTCTGCTACTGTAAGCTTCCTTATGTAAGCATACTACGCGAATGTAAGCATGATAATCCAGTCATGATAATGTAAGCATGTATGTCATGGCACGGAATGTAAGACACGGGCGCGGCGAAGCCGCGCCCAAATGTTTCAACCAACACGGTGCGGCGAAGCCGCATCGTTTTGGTTGAAACTAACCATGTTCATGGCGTGTAACAGTTTTTAATGCATGTTATGCTTAAGCATAATTTTAATATGCTTTTAAGATGAATTATTTAAACTCACAGGAGAATACCATTTTTAAGCATGGTATCCTTTTAGTGCCCCTAAAAGTTGTTCAAAAAAAGGCTCTGCTATCTAAGCTGCTTCTGTAAGCATGTAAACTTAAGCATGTGACGAGCGAGATGTAAATATGAGAATGCGCATGAGAATCATTAAAAATGAGCTCGCCAGCTCTGCTACTGTAAGCTTCCTTATGTAAGCATACTACGCGAATGTAAGCATGATAATCCAGTCATGATAATGTAAGCATGTATGGCATGGCACGGAATGTAAGACACGGGCGCGGCGTAGCCGTGCAAAATGTTTCAACCAACACGGTGCGGCGAAGCCGCATCGTTTTGGTTGAAACTAACCATGTTCATGGCGTGTAACAGTTTTTAATGCATATTATGCTTAAGCATAATTTTAATATGCTTTTAAGATGAATTATTTCAATCACAGGAGAATACCATTTTTAAGCAAGGTATCCTTTTAGTGCCCCTTAAAAGTATGTTCAATGAAAATGTGCATTACTTATGGCTAAGAAAAATGCATAAGAACATGATTTTTAATATTATAATCTTTAAGCTAGCTGCGGCGGCGGAGCCGCCCCGCAGCTAGTATATATATATTGGCGCGATTGTACAGGTAAATATCATTAAGCTAAAATATTTCGATTCCTCCCGTAATGAGCCAGTGATGCTACTGAAAATGGAAAACAGGGTCCATAAAGGTAAAGGATTAATCGTTCAGGAGTAGGCCAAGAATTTTCAATAGTATAGCCAAGAATTATGTGCTTGTGGTATGTTTTGGCCCAATCCTCAGATACCCGGATTTGGCAGAGAGTGGTCCTCAAAGTTAGGATTTGATTTTTCTACAAAAGTGACTGAATGGCTGGAAACGAAGTCATGAATGTTTTGTGCCATGATATCAATTCATCTTTTAACCCTTCAAACCCAGTGTATCCGATCGGATACGATTTTGATTTGCTACAGCCTTCACAAAAGGAAAGAAACGAATGAGTGTTCATTATTCATACAAAGAGTATGTCTGTATATAGATCACATAGAAAAGAGAAATAAACAATGGCGGCCATCATGATTTTGATAAAGACAGCTAACCAAAAGGAAAGCTAAGGGTAATGCAGACATTCTGCCTTTTGTCTATGGCTCCGGCAATGAAGGGTTAAGCATCAGTTTCATATCCAGCCCTCAAGCATCAAATATTTCAATAATCAAAACATTTTTCAACCATTTGTGCTGAGATAAATATTGCGCAAGAAAAGTATAGCAAATTTAAATGATGTCTTCGTATGTTTGAAATGTGCGTTGAGAAACTTATGGGGCCGTTTATCTAGAAATTTCTGTCCGCATCTGGGAAATTTAGCAAAAGCAAAAACGAATTGGGTGAATATGAATCACTGTATCTTAAACGACTTTGGGCGTATAACTGAGCAATATATTCGTGGCACTCGTTCTAAGGCGATTCACAAAGTGATTTTATTTTCAATGGTTTATGGGCAAAATAAATAAAATACAGTTTTCCCCAGTACCTGAAAGTAAGACAATATTAATCAATGACAAGAACTTTATTGAAAGATCACAGAGTCGCAACATTCACGCCCGATTTTATGGCCGATCAGTAAAAAATAAATAAACAATACAACAAGAGGAGCTCAATTATACACGTGCCGACGTTTAAAGCACACTAAAAAATTTATACCACAGTTTCAATCAAATTGAATGCTTTTGAGTGGATTGTCGTCTGTCATCTTCTCGTATGACATGACCTTTCCCGATAGTTTTTGCATGATGATATGCTCGCAGAACAAATGCCGCACTCTCTGAAAACGTTGCTTGACTTTATTGTAAAAATGGCGTTTTTGGAGCAGACTTTTTTTGCTGTGAATTTTTCTGGGGATCAATAATCATGACCTTTGTGTCCTTAGCTTCTCGAGGCTACAAATTTGAGTTTTTTTTAATTAAAAAGCATGCCATTCGTCATTTTCGGAACAATTTCGAATGGTATACTACTCGTATTTGCGTCGTAAAATTGGTTTCTCAGATAAAAGACACTTCAAAACATTTCCGGAAGGAGGTTAAAACCTCGAAAATATAATCAGTTTTCCCCGAAATCCCAAGAATTTGATTTCTAAATAAAATGGCAGCAAAGAGGTTCATTTTTTGGAGTGGTTTTTTTAACGTTTTGTGGTGCCATAAAATTTTACCTGAAATTCATTTAGCAGAAGAATAACGTTTCCCATGCGTATTGCCACATCTGAAATGTAACATTGTTTTTACACTTTCTCGTTTTAAGTGAGGCTTTTCCCATTTTTGTTCATTTGTCTTCGTATTTTTAGCAATCCAGTGGATTTTCGATTGCGGGCACTTGCATGTCCAGGTATGGAAAGCGAATTTCCTCTCTCAAAAAATCCGACAAATGTATGGATGTGAGAGAAAGTTCTAATGTACCAACTTGGTACCCTCAAAAATGGGTCATTTGCTAAGGTACCCTCCAAAAATCCTCGTACCCCTCCAAAAATAATGGATACATCAGCAAAAACTTAAGACTAAAAGTACAAGCCAAAACTTAATCCGGGCCAAAAACCTTTTTTTGGTACAAGGAACTATTATTCCTGAATTGTAGTTTATATTAAAAACATACCGTCATATGTTTCTTCGTAATGGGTCTTCAAATCCTGGAAGACGGCTTTCAGCTGATTAGAGAACATTGTTTTGTTATTTAGTAACTGCCTCGCTAAATATAACTAAATTATTCGCGGAATTCTGGTGGAATTAAATCACAGAGGCTTGCACTTTTCTGGAAAATGATAATGAGCTTTCAGGAAAATTTTTTTCGATAATCCAATTTCATTGCTTGAAAACATATAATTATGAGCCAACAACCGCTGCAAACTCTGGATTTTCTTGGAGTATTGTCCTAATAAAATATAAATCCGAAAATTTAGCTAGATCCAAGGGGTGGGGTATCAGCACCGCGCAAATCTCTCTTTTTCTCCCCTAGCTCTATTCATTTTATACACTCTCGGTTTTCCATTGTATTTCTTTTTACGCGCCAGCTCCTTGAATGACCTAGTTTCTGGATGGCACTTTTTTGATAAGAACGCCACATTACGGATGCTCGTCGGTAATACAATGAACGTAAAATCAATATAGAATCGATATACCTGTACTTATAATGAGAATGAGAGACAAAGCGGCCTGTTCTTCTTCATCCAAGCGGGCTTCATGGAATTTCGCCGATAGCGCCAATACCTCGAGAAAATACTCAGTCGCGTGCCTAAAAAGTATATAATTAATTCAACAAAGGTGAAATAGTTTTGAAACTAAATATTTTCCACTCCGCCTATAAAACCGTGAAATTTTTTCAATGGCGCGCTATTATTTTTGTTTTCGGAGTAAAAACTAGAAATTTAATGTTTTTTCTATTTCGAAGCACAGATTCTTGGATCAAACAAATCACACAATACAAATTATGGAAACTGCTAGATAGATACTTCACCTCGCAACATTGGCATTATTTATCATGTTCGGATCTGTCAAGTAGTACTGAGCAAGTCTGTCCTCGTTTACTTGTAAGTAACTAAAATAAATTGTAAAAGAAAATTAAAAAAGTTGTAAAATTGAAGGAAACCATATTATAGAATGTTCTAAAACAGTTATAGAAAATATCGATAATATCTGCTGAAAAAACCGGGACTAAGAAAATTTTTGAATTACGGGTTGGGGAACTATACTTTTACCGGGCTTTTATATAAAATCCAATTGCAATGCCGAAGCTTCAATTTAAGTGTGGCCGAAAATGTGGAAAATAATGCGAAACTGATCCAATTGAATTTACTTTTCAATGAACATACCTTTCATCGATAAAATAAAACTGGTTTGTCCGAAAGCCAACATTCTTCGTTGTATTCAGCAGACTCTCAACAAGCACCCAGGAAAAGAAGAAATTTTGTACCAAGGCATCCTAAATCATCAAAATCAAATGCTTGAGAACAGAGCGCATAAAAACACATACCGAACAAACGTTGCGAATTTTCGATCCGGCGAAAAGTCCTGAACTATTTATAAATTCTTTGACGACCCGAGTCTCGGCGCGAATTGCATATTTGGCCGTCACGCAGTCTTTGTGTTTATTTGCCATTTGTGGCATATTCTAAAGATTGTATGATTAGTTTGCAAGGTAAAACAATAATTAACAGGTAGAGGACGGAAATTTTTTAAATGTATGGCCATTGATCTAATAATTTTCCGGTCCTACGATTTAGGATGAAAATTGATATAGAAACGGTTTTTGTGATTCGCGAAAGAGATCAGTGTTGCAACTTTGCTTTTAAAGAATGGGAGTTATATTAGGAGACTCCAAAAAAGTGACATTGAAGTCGATTCATTTGTCACTGTTTGGACTCGCAGGACCATGAGCTAAAGCAAGAACTTTTGATAGTTTTTCCTAGAACACCAGATTTTAAATTTGGTATTTTAAACTTACCAAATTAGTGGGATTTCTGAGAAAGAATTCTGGCAAAATACCTGATATCCTCCATAAACCTGAACCGTAGCGCGGACTCTGTTCACAAAATTCGCTCGTCTGGCAAAAACTACCCGCTTGAGGAAAGAATCATTGGAACCTGGAGCTGAAAATCAAAACTTAGCACACCATTTTTTCTGCTTTCCCAATTTTTTCACGGAAAAAAATAATTTAAATTAAAAAGTACAGTATCGATTCTTACCGTCTATTGCGAGTGGCGCTAGAACCGCTAAAAACGACAATATATTTGTAAGAAACTATTAAGTAAAAAATAAATTGCCTGAGATTAGCATTCCCGATTGTATACATCTAAAAAAGCAAACTTCGCACAAAGGAATAATAGCCCAAATTTACCTCTGGAATCTGCAGAACCGACACATATGCCTTGGTTCATCTGAAAAGGTGTCATATGGATTATGCCAAAAAACTGAAGATGACTCACTTTCTTGTAAACTGCAATTTTTCCCTCGCCGGCATATGTAAGACTTTTGGCGAGAAACTGTTCTCCGAAAGAATGCGGCACAAGCATTGCTGAAAATTCAGACACTAAAGCATTTTTGTAATGAAGACAGTGTTTTCAAAAAGCAGAAAAAGTTGGAATACATAAAAGATATTGATATCGTGTATGGAATAAGAAAACTAGTGCAGTTGAAATTATCTCTCAAAATAGTGTCTAACCGTCTGCTTCGTTTTATTTGTTTCGATAACACAATAACAATGGTTATTGCTCGCATTTCCATTTTCAATTCAAACACACCGAAGCAGACGGTTAGACACTAAGGAAAGAGATAATTTCAACAGCATTGATATTTAAAATCGAGCGCTGATATGCGAATACCAGCGCTTGGTGTCAATACTTTGATTCATATTCGAAACTTTTCTATATTTTGAAAGCACCGGACAGAGTATCAAGAATTGAATATCTTAGACTACAATTATTAGGAACCCTATGTATACAGGAACACTGAAAAATATAAACGGAGCCATGAAAAATGGTTTTAAAAATCATGGAGTTAAAAATTCATCGTAATTTTAATTAATTTAATTTGAACTTGATAGTGAAAAATATCATGTGTATCTAACGGGCTGCTATGCTCAGAACAGATTCTTTAGTGTCGAGAAAATTGAAATTTTGGATAGCAACATCACAAAACCTGAAACTAACCAGCTCAAAGATCCGAAGTGTTTATTCCTGAAAAGAACCAACATAAGAACTTTAGTGGTGCGCAACTAATTTTGCAACATTGAATGACTCACCAAGCCAAATCGCCACACACCAAACATCGAGACGCGTTGACGGCCAAAAGCGCTGCCTTTTGATCTTTTCGTTCTTGCTGACGGTCGGATCTTGCGGTTGTGTAAGGCGTGACTCTGTTGATGCCGGTGGCTCTATTGAGTGTGTCGATGTCGGGCTTCACCTGAGTGAAAATTGTACTATAAAAGCAAGTTTTTGATGTCGATAAATCTTGGGGATAATCTGAGAGTTGATTAGAATTTTACTTTAATTCTCTCATACAAACATGAACTTTTCTAACCAATAGCTCTTTATGAGGTTTTAGAGGTCTAGATTATTCTATCGTATAGACATGTTGAAGCCGTTGGGGGAAGATCCATGCCACTATAAAATAACGGTACAAAATAGAAATATCGGAGAAAGCACCATGGTTGTCTATTCCTTCCCAGCACAGGAAAGCTGGGAAGGAGTTTTGTACCGTAGCGAACTTATAAAAAATGTCATTGTTTGAAGAAACTAATTGGATATTCTGAATCCTCAGTGTAAACTAGCCTACGGTCATCTACATTAGATTTTATGTATCTAGTCAAAAAACGGGGTAAAATAGCATTTTCAGTTCGAGTAACTTGAGTATGGTGTGTGGTATAGGCAGAGAAAGAGAGATATGAAGCGAGGTAGTGGGAAATACCTGCTTCTAACTGGTTTATTTTGTTCGAATGATGAGAAAAAGCTAACCTCAGGTAGTAATTCAATGGACGGTCCAGGTAAGCCATATTGATCTTCTCGAATTCTTGCGTCAAACATTTCCGACGGACCACCGTAATAGCATGGAAGAATGGTTGGCAAAGCGTCTGGCGAAACGTTTGAGTCTGGGGAACCGTTAGGTGGAAAGTATGAAAGCGGCGGAATATTGAACGGTTCTAGCGAGAAAACAGGTAGCTCCTGGTCAGAACGGCTGCCTGCAGTGTCGTAGAAATTCATAGAAATATGTCCTAAATTTGAGAAATTTTAGAAGTTATATAAAGTTCAGAAAAGCAATATTCATAATTCTAGGTTTAAATAAACACTTGAGATATCATTTTCATACTAACGCATAATTTCCATACATGGTACACAAACAATTGCCACTTTTCCGGGAAAGGTGTCCAACTCCAAATTTTTGATACCCATCTCAGGGAATTCATTCACCTAATATATTCCACAACTTTCCAGAATGGCAATTGTTTTAAAACTCGATCGTTGACAAACGAAAACTCAAGCCATTTTTATAATCTTTAGGGCCAATACACAAAAACATATTCCATATGTAAATTCCCAAAAAACAAATTTCGGATAACGCAATTTCGAACCAACGTATTTCGGATTATTTCGTCCGTATTTCACACAAAGGTCGCATTAATTAACTCTCGTGTTTAGTTTGAGCGGCATCCGAGAATGTGCGTAACAATGGCGTCAAATTGACAAAACGTTCCGAGAAACGCCAATTTTTTACTCGCTTCCGACGAAATGAGTCACGAAACGCGAATATTGCACTATTAGAAAAGTTCAAGGTAAAAGGACATAAGTAATAATAAAAGTGCAAGATTGAAGTGAGTAAACTAAACTTAAACCAACTAATCTTACCCCCGGGAGTTAAATTAATCATCCTACCTCCGATGGAGACCGATCAAAAACGTCCAGTCATAAGTCTTGGGCCAAAAAGCTATGCGACTTTTGCAACTTTGGCTAAAAACCGGGTTCTGGCCAGCTAATTCACGTCGACCTTAGATGTACTTTAAACTGAGAGTGAAGTTCACTTTCAAGGTGCAAGCGATATAATCTACCAAAGAAATTACCCTGCCAAAAAATGCGAGTCTTGAATATTAAAAGTGCAAATACCATATATGGTATTGTCCCACGATATTTCTCATGACTTTTCCAGAAAATCAAAAGGAACGGAAAGTTGGCGCCAAAGCAATTAAAATTGGCCTTACTCCCAGGCGTTACTTTTTGAGAAAAATATGAAAGTGCAGTCAGGTGGCAGACAAATGAGCAGGAAAAGTAGACCGCTGCCGAAATCCGGAGCGTTTAATTGGGTCGTCAGGCAAGCGAAAAGTTGTGGGAAAAGAAAGTCAGAGAAGCGAAAAGCCGGCGCCGATTCTCGCTTTGGACCGTTATTAATACGTTAGAAAGGTGGCGTGGGAGCAAATTTTGTGTGTAGTGTGCTCGAGAGCGACGCGGCGCTAAAAATAAGTCCCGACCGCTTGCAATGACAGATTTCTGCGAACCGTAAACAGACAACATAAAAGAGCAAAAGCGAGGCCGAAAAGTGCAGAGGTGTTGTATCAAACAGGTGATTACGTCCTGACATCTTGAGCAAACATACCTTTTGGAATGGCATATGGTATGGAACCTTCCATACCATAATCCCTATATAAGGGATTATGACACTAAAAAGTAGAGTGCACTTTAGGTTTTTGTTTTCCTCGAAGGAATTCCCTTCCTTATAAGGAAGTACTTGAACTTTTCTTCGCTGAATTGTGTCTACTAAAAAAATTCAAAATGATGCTTAGCGTATTTTTAACAATTTTTCCTATTTTTTCCATTTTGCTTCTTAGACCAAAAATGCGGACAATGTGCACTTTTCTTCTCAGGAATGTCCCTGTTTTTATTCAAAATAATATTTTGTGGACTTTAAATAATATAAAAATTTGTTATCGCTTCGAGCATAAAACATTGGAATAGGGAACTTTGTTCTGGACAAACTAAAGCCTGAAAATAATTTGCATATAAACTGTGGCCAGAGGGGCTGTGACCGGAATGCAAACAAATCACCTGATAGGTAAGCCTGACCAGGAAGCCGACCGGGGAAAACAACAAAAATAACAGCGCTAAACTATAAAGGCTTGGGCCTAATTTATTTACGGGAATTGTTCAAGAAAAAACACAAGACAGGTAAAACGCTACAGAGATCTCGAATTGAGTCAGGCGGAAGTGGTATAGGGGACGTGAGTGATATCAAAACAGCGAACATCGGTGTGGCGACACCAAACAACACACAGCACATAGGACATTCCTCTTTGTCCCCGCACCACATATCGCCCATCTCGAGAATAGAACGTCATTCGAATAGTAAAAGTGCAAAAATGGAACAGAACGGCGCAAGGGGAGGGGTAAAAACAAAATGGTAGCAGGTGAGAAGATAGCATTGGTATTGAACGCTGTGAGCGAGATAGCACTAGACCATTGTGAGTGTGTGATTGAGTGAGTGAGTGTCCGTTTTTCAAACTACTTCTAATCGTTCATCTAGAATGAAAGTCCGTTAAGAAACTATACCCTGTATGTAAAAAATAAAAACTTTTTACACACAGGGTACTTCCACCCACGATGTTCGAGGTTTCTAAATTTTGGCTCCAAATTCGTTTTCAGCAATTTCGAAAATCTGCGAGGATGAAGAATCTCGCTGCAAATGGCCTGGAAATGGGTGTACTTTGTAACTGTAAACTCTGGAAGTTTTGGCATGGAAATGACCATAGCTAAAATCAAATTAGCCTTTGTAGGAGCTCAACCAAGCTCTTAAAGTACAAAGAAGACTATGTTCGGATTCTATGCGAGAAATTGGACCTATGAGCGAATTTCTGCAATAAAAATTTCATTTTTCGGTCGAGAACCCTGGAGCATAACTTTATCGTCATACCTTTCCCGCTACCTGACAACTTCAGCTATATCAATAACGTTTGATGCAGCCAGGACTGAATTACCTGGGCTCTCTGAACCGGAACGGAATCCCGGCAAAATAACCGGAACGTTTTGATACGGAACCGGACTTTATCTTTGCTGCAAACAATATTCTGCAGAAAAATTATAAGCGAGAAAAAGTATGCGCAGTCTCGATATAAACATTCGTCAATGAGACAAAGATCAAATTAAAGTTGAACCTTTGTGATGGCGTAGGAGCAAGGTTCAAGAATGTGCATACTTTATAGATGAACGGAGAGAAATAGAGTAGAATGATGATATTTCAAAGTCGACAATACAGAAAAGAATTTCGAAAGGTGGGAATTAGGTCTCCGGGGGAATAATATTGAAACATTTTGAGCAAAATTTAACGTTAATTTAGCAAAACTAAAGTTTGTGTAAACCTTTTTTCATACATAAGAATTGGGTTTAAAATTACACTACGCCTGACATCGAAAGACAAGTTTTTGCAACAAGATAGTAAATAGAACACTAATAGGTGTGTCCAAAAATGGCAACTTTTGGGTGACATCACATTTGACATCGAATTTGTCTGTGGGGAATTCTAGTTTCAATGTTGCAACGATATTGTTTCTCAGGTAAACTGGAAATGAGCGCAAAAAGGTATTTTTTGCATCGAATTTGGATTTAGTAATTTTCGAAATTTTGAATTTTCCGATAAAAATGGTAGAAGTTATTTTTAGAAATTGATTCATTTTTTAAAATCCGAACTTAAAAAAGCGTTTTTTGTCAAAAAGGTTCTTTTTTCTATTCCATGGTAAATTTTCAAGCCAAACCCCATAGAACGCCCTTTGTATTAATGACTAAGCATCATGGAAAACATTCGTAATAAGCCAGATTTTTGACACGCGAACATTTATAATGCGAAAACATTTAAAGTTTACTATAACGGGAAAATATCAGCGGCGGTGAAGTGTCCAAAGCAGACATGTAATGAGAGATAGGGCCAGAGAAACAAAGCGAACGAGGAAATAGAGAGTGCGCGCCGTTATCGATTTATTTGGCCATTCGATGTTTTTGGTTTTGAGGGAAAAAGTTTTCAGAACGAAGTTTTGACGAATGAGAATGCTTATTAAGATTTTTTAGAAAATATGTTCAGCGTAAAATAAGGAAAACGGAATAGCGAATGCGTTCGGTAATCGATTCCGAATAAATGGATAGGTTTCGAAAGTTTTTCATTTTTTAGCAAATTTTCTTATTTTTTGGAATATATTCAAACGTTTCAAAATGTATCGAATGCCCTTTTAATTCCCATTCTGGAATTTGACAGACATAGTTTTATAACGGAGAAATGTTTGAAATTACTGACAGCCATATCCAGGAATATTAAGGAAGAATCTTTCGAGTTTGATCGAATATCTAGTCGAGATTCTCGATCCCAGACTTAAAATCTCAAAAACAATAGCACCAAACATAGACGCATCACAGCTCCAACTTTGATGAAGCAAGTCATTACAATGGTCACATTTTCGTCCCATCACAGCATATCATTAACATACATTTCAATCAATCATCTCACAAAACGATTCCAGAAATTTCTGGAATATTCCCGCACACTCATTTATATGGATCCTTATCCGTAATCTTATGATCGCTGTTCAAATATTTTAAAATCTGAAGAAGTTGAAAGGTAAAGGTCAAAATCTCGAGTAAAACTGGCCAAATATTTATCAAAAATTTTAAATATTTCCTGGAAAATCCTTTGAAAACTTCCCCAAAAAGTTCGGCATAGAAAAAAGAACTTCCGGCGTTTTTAAACCACCAACGCCCACAATTCAGAGAAACTGCTTTGCACTCTTGATTTCCGCCCCGACTTTTCACCAACACCTGGGACCGTTGAGCACCTGATAGGTTTCCCCGGCGCTTATTCTCGACTAGTATTCTCACCTGCCGGTGCAGCAAATAACAAATTTAATTCAAACTGTTGAGCGAATTTGGCTCGCAGAGAGGCTCATTTAATTCTATTGTAAGCATCACCTAGAGTTCTTAGGTGAGGTATTTCACCTGAGCTCTAACGGCAGAAGTAACCCAGGGAGACCCTTAATAGGCATATATGACTTGGCAAGGCAGCACCTGCAGGTAATTAGCTTTGATACAACCACGACGACTTCCTAGAATAGACCTTGCATTTTGCACTTCAATGCGTGACAGTTTCAACAACAACAAATTTGATTTGCCGAGAAATTAATTAATCACTTACCGTAAACAATCAAAATAAAAGACAAATTCCGGTCATGTAAATGTCCTTTTAAAACAGTACCGTAAGTAACGGGCGGAATTACGTTAAGGGAATCATTGGTATTAAAGTTGCCGAAATTGTCACAAGGCAAGATTTTATTTTGGGAGCTCAGAATATATTGAGTTTACAATTACAACAATTTAGAAATAAGTGGCGAAGTTAATAAGACACCTTAAATTTAAGAGATCAAACATCATGATCACTAAACACTTAACTTTCAGAAGACATACCTTTCACACTTTCAGTTTGCATCTCGCTGTCCGATTTGCCAAATTAAACAGCGGTAGGCTTGTCTTTTCGTCAAAAATCGAATACTTTGTACTTCTATTCTATAGTTAAATTACTTTGTAGAATTATAAATGTACTAGAACCGTATATAAAGCAATAGTTTATTAACTCTTTTTCATTTCAGCTTTTTGGCCCTCAGTTGACGATTCACCTCAAAGTAAACTGAGAGCCTAGAAAGAACCTGACAATAAACAAATCGAGTTGTAATACTCGATAACAAATAAAAAACGTAGACAGCTAAAAGTAACAAAATAAATAGACACAATAAAAATTCAGCACTCGAACTTTTCAGGATATCCAAAAAGACGCTTTGGGCTTGCCTCCGGAAAAATTTCGCCTCCCGGTGCCGTCCCACGTGCTCGATCCAATGCAGAGCGCTCTCGAAAGGAGTCGAAGGGCGGCTACGGAACTCTTTGGACATATCTTTGGCGACAGTCGCGTACCTAAAATAACGAAAATATTATTTATCTTCTTCCCAAAATGGGGGAAAATGCTGTGAACTTCTGACAAGGGTAGAATGCATCCTATACTAGTATTTGGCTGCTATGCCGGGTCCGAAGACATATTTTTGGATTGCATTCTTAGGGTTGCTTATTTTCTCTGTAATTATTTCGTGACCAAAAGACCACACCATTAGGTCAGAGTGCGAGAGAATTTGAAATGATCTTTAGGGCCTTATTTTCTAAGGTACTCCCCCGATGGTTAGTAGATATGTAATTCGCCGGAAATTTGTAGACCTAATTGGGGGTGAAGTTGGACTGGAGCTAAGCTACATTTAGAGCCATTACGCAAAGCTTATGCTTAAGATTAGAACGAGTTATGCTTAAATATTTCATCTCGCTTTTTGAGCATCAGCTTTTAATCTATTCCCTAAAATTAGAATTGGGAAACTTTTTGAAAATTTTCGAATTTTCTAATAAAGTAGTAGTAATAGTCCTGCCTTGATGAATCGAGAATCAACTTCATTTTGTGGAGCAAAGTCCGCTCGTTGACTTGTGACTTTTCGAGCATAAGGCCCATTCCTTTCCGCTGCACCTTCGCAAGATTTCTGTGGTTTGAGCCGTAGAGCGGAATTCCCAATATGGGCACTCCGTGAGCCAGTGCTTCCATTATGCTGGACATTCCTCCGTTTGTGATCAAAAGTCGTGTTCGGCGATTCGCTAAAAATGTTTAAATTGTTTCAAAACAGCAAAGATAACGGCGAATGCGAAATCATATACTCGGTTTGGACAATCGAAAAATAATTTGTTTGGACAATGAAACAAAAACTAATAGGTCCGGATTATGAATTCAGAATTGCATTTAAATTGAAGATGACTCACACAAAAGTTCATTCTGCGGAAAGAATGTGGTGATATTAATATTCGACGGAACTGATTCCACGTCATCGATTCCAGGAAGCCTCAGTTTCGGACCAATTTTCCAAAATATTCGGTAGTCAGCGAGCTTTGCGAAAGCGTTGAGCATCCCCTTGACCATTTCCGGAGGCATTCCGGACGAGTTCACCTGAGTCCCCATAGACACGAGAATTATGCCATTCTTCGCTTCTGCAATTGACGTGTTCCAAGGCTGCAAATATAATTAAATTAACTTTCCAATGCAACACTTTAAAAGTTTTGTTCTGCTCTGAAAAGTAAGCGACAAACATTTTTTGCATTTCGAAAGCGGTTTTGATTCAACTTTCAAAAAACGTTGATTTTGGCCTAACCCTTAAATATTGTTGAAAATAATTCTGAGCCAAAACTAGTAAATAAAACTGAAACTATAATGTTGAACCATTAATGCCCTCAAACCACATATATTATAATTTTCTATAAGTATTTATTCAAAAATAATCTTTCTTTCACCAAAAGTAATTTGTAATAATAAATTTCTATGAAAAGGTCTCACCGAAAATAACGGCCTCGGATGATCAATGTGCAAGCCACCCACGGTAATTACCTGAAATCTAAACGTTTATAGTTGTCCATTTTATAGGTGTATTAACTATATTGCTTTTACTCAATTCTAAATAAAATGTGCTTGTGCACAACAAGCACAAGCTTGTGCACAACAAGCACAAGCACGCTTAAAGGACTTTTCACTTTTCCATGCAAAGTTTGCACTTTTCACTTTAGTGACACAGGATCCAAATTTTCGACATAGACTCTTATGAAATTTAATTTCTTCGTGGCACACCTTTCATAGATATTGACATCACTTTCCCGTTGTTTTTGAGGGGGTGGAATTTACTCTGCAATTCTAACACTCTCATAACTTACATTCGGCGGTAAACTCAACGTCGTCTCTTCCAGCAACATGTCTGTGTTCAGAAAGTAGGCTTCCGCATTTCTTTTTATCTAAAAACAAATATTATAACACCTCTTCCGAATCAATTTAATTCTCAAACCAAACCCAATTGACATCCGGGAATCCATTCTTAAACTTTCTCCGCATTTCGTAGTCTTGAGAAAACATCCGATTTATTGGCCCGTCCATGAGTCGATACCTCGCCGAGACATATTCCGTGATCATTTCCGTTCCACTTTGGGCCAACGCCTCCAGAAAAAGGTCGAATTCCCGTGAAAGCTTTCGCATAAAATGAGCAATAAGTGAGCCGGAGCTTGTTCCACAGTTCCATTTGATTCCCGACGCGATTATGGTCTCATCTAAAGTTAAATTCATTTTCTGTTTTCACAGAACCGAACAAATAATCCAAACGTCCGAAATTATTTTGCAACTTTCACTGTAGAATATAATTTTTAACAGAAACGATGATCAAATATGGAAAAATTTATTCTGTAGGTCAATTTAAGTTTGTCATTTCCTAGTAAAAATGACGAGTCTGATTCCGATTTACAGGATCTCACACCATTATTCTCACGAAAATCGTTTTTTTGGTTAACAGCTATTGAGCGGAAGCCCAGAAATGGGGAGTTACTAAAATTTTTCGAAGGTCAAGGCGTGCCAAAAAAAATCCGGGCAAATTTGATTTCGGAGCTGGTTTAATAAAGGTACTACAATGTACCTCTGCTCTTGATCATAGATGTACAATCAGATAACTGTTTTTATAAACAACAAACCTGTAAGACCTTCCTGATCAAAGTAAATAAACGGTATACTGAGCGCATGCACTATTGCCATTTGACAGGGATTCCCGGCATAAACAATTGCGACATCGATTTGGTCTTTTGAGATGACGTCCATCAAATTACTATTGAGCATCTAAATAATAGTTCATCATAAACTTCTAAAAATATGAGAACCAACATAATGAGAAAGCAGAACAATTCGAACAGAGAAAATTTGCGGAAGTATATAAAACTAGCGTTCTAGATGGTTATAGAACTTTTTGAGCCTTGTAGTACGTTCTAAGGATTTCTGGTATGTTCTTGAATAATTTCGGGCACATTTTTTCAAACTATAATTTTTAACTAAAATATTTTTTTAAATTATGGAGTCTTACGTTTATTTATTTTTGATCGAGAAACAATTAGGAAAGTTCTAGAAGGTTCCTAAATATTTTACGGACATCTGGAATGTTCTAGAAGTCCTAGAACCTTCTGCATTGTTATCTGGTCGTCAATTGGACGAGGTAATAACTTTCTCCTACCTGTCTATGATAATTTTACCTTTTCGCACGAATAATTATGCGCAGTCCAATATGGAAGATTGAACGCGTCCAATTCGTACTCTTTCCTCCAGGGCACATCACTTCCAATTTGTTCTAGAGGCTGAAAGAGTTTCCTGAAATAAAAATTATAAATAAAAAATTGAATTGAGTTTTCAACTATCAAATCCAGGTATTTTTCACTTAAAATTACTCAATAATTTCAATGGGAAACAAAAAGTATAAATGTCAAAAATCAGACTTAAAATGAACGACAGTAAGAAGAAACGGAGAAATTTCTATATTTACAAAAAATGTATAATCGAGATTCCATTCATTTGCAATAAATTTTTTAGAAAAA
This sequence comes from Ditylenchus destructor, assembly GCA_022814885.1. Classification (NCBI taxonomy): domain Eukaryota; kingdom Metazoa; phylum Nematoda; class Chromadorea; order Rhabditida; family Anguinidae; genus Ditylenchus; species Ditylenchus destructor. Next base: position 672,496 of record JAKKPZ010000018.1, on the reverse strand, counting down.
ATATAACACTAAAATTTTGTTTTATATGTTTCGCGCAAAATTGGCGTTGTGCCAAATTTATCGTTTGGCTTCAAGAGAAAGTTCTGACTTGCTCAACCCTTGAAAATGGCTTACTTCGGCAATAAATCCTTGAGCAACTTCTCCTTGACCAAATGAAGTCTCGGTTGGACGAGTCTCGGCTCTTCTGGAATAAGAATTGGCTTAACGGTAGTGACATCGTGGTGCCGGAGGGCCAATTGCTGGGCCAAATACTCGAAAATTGAGCGTTCGTATTGATTGGTTCCGATCAGGAACAATAGAATATTCAATCCGTTACTCGAGCAAAGCAAATCAAAAAACAGACAGAGATTAAAGTAATTCATTACCTGACCCGAAATTGCAACAAATGAGTCAAAAATCGAATGAAAGTTGGATTTATTTCGTCGAGAGCGGATCCGACTGTTTGCATTTGGTCAAAGGATAAATTCTGTTTTATTGATTTGTAAGTAAACAAACACGCAAAGTAACGGTCAACCTTTGTGGCTTTTGTGCGCAAAGGCGAGAAAAGTCAATCACAGGCTGGCACTTAATCCCCTTGCTATTCGTCTTATAAAAGGTCATTTTTAGGGAATTTGCTGTGTAATGAAATGGAATCTAAATGATATCTTCTGGATGGAATCGAGTTTCTTCGAGAACAATTTGCATAAATTCTGAAGGGATGATCACAATTGAGTAACATCAATCGTCAAATATTTTTAATTGCACGAGATTCTACAAAATATTCGTGGACTATATACGAGACTAATGAAAAATTCACATAAAGCATCAAATTAAGAAAAATACCCAATAGATCTGTTTGCGATTAGAATTTGTATGAGGCAAAGTGAAGACAAAATTTTGGTATTTTAATAAACGCCGGGATCCATCTGGCCAGCCGGACGAATCCGAACAATTCCAATGCTGTGCGCACACTTCGGATGTTTGCAGGCATCACTCCTAAAATAATAGCCATTAATCATATTCCATAGTCAGAATAATACACGGGATCTGTTAGAAATTATTTATACCGAACAGTTAGATACCGACACGGTTAGACAGCTGAGATGTAGCGTGAAAAGTTAAAACGCTTACCATTTGCATCCCTGAATCGATATTCGCTAGCCAAATCGGCTGTGAGAAGGATTCTGCCGCTCTTCTTCATAATTTTCTTGTCGCCCGCCAACGCCACAACGGCCTTTCCCACAAATTCGGTCGATTCTCCTCGTTTCATTGATGCGTCCATCGATTCCTAAAATACATTCAATGAGTTCAGTGATTGCAAAAATGGTTGTCGGTCACTGGAAAATGTTTTCAACTTTTTTCTTACACATTCTTTCCTCGGATGATTATGCGTTATCGGAAGAGTAACGCCCGCGAAAGATCGCTGGCGTCTATGGCAATGTAGCCTAGAAGTTGAATGCTCCAAATGTATGATTTTTATATCTCATTTCCTATTATGGAGAACCATGTTTTGAAATTTTCTTTTAGAGCTTACATCAGCTGTAAAAATAATGTTACCTTCGATTGTCCAGTTAGTTTGTGAAGTACGTCCGTCTTAAGTAATTCTGCAGTAAGTTCTGTTTTGGCGATACCCGGCCACAGACATACCACAGCGACGTTGGCGTCTTTCAATTCAATTGCCATATCGGCAGCCATGCGATCAATCTAAAAAATAAAAGACAAAATGCACGAAGTCTGAAGAGAGATTTTGGGAAATTCCTTATGTTCGTTCATTCTGTGTGACTCATATTCCGATAAAGTGCAAATTCGTAGTGGAAATTATTTAAATCTATTTTTGACAACTGCTATTTCCATGAATTGGTTAATTCGCATAAACAACATCAAAATTTTTAAGACATCTGTGTCACCCAAAGAGGAAATTAGAAACCACTTAAAATCACTAAAACTCTTACTAATCTCCTCTTACACTTACGCTGACCGTTATTTAACGGAACGCAATTTTCGACTCAAAACACAGTTACGTATTTTTAACTATTTTGACATTTCCGTAAAATTTCTGTTTTTAGACCTATTACTAATCCGGAAATGAAAAATCTCACCAGGTAATCGCCTGAATCTGCGTTTTGAATACTGAGTGATGCATGTTTTAAATAATTGCATGCACTCCCAATTATTTGTTTAATTCCTTTATTTGAAACTGACTTACTCCGGCCTTGCCCACGCCATAGGGAACGTTGAAAAAGTGCTGGAGACCTCCGGCGGAACCAATATGCACAATTAGACCGTTTTTCTGCTTCGCCATCATTCGAGCCGCGTAAACAGCACAAAAGTAATAATTGCGCAGACCAACTTCGTTGATGTCATCCCAGAACTCCGGCTCGCATTCGTAGAACTTTCGACCGACGTTGTTGATAATGCTCTGGAATATTCCAGTTAGGCTTACTGTAATTTAATAAAAGCGTTTTAATTTTTTAACATTTTGTATAAGTTTAAAAGAATATGGAAAAAGAATTGTCGGAAATAGGCTCAAAAAGTAACTCATCTCAGCTTAATCTAATAGCCCGAGTAATGGCTAAAAAACTAAGATTAGGCTTACGGTTGCCAAATTAGTACTTATAAACATAGGCACACTTAAGACGAAGATCAAATCTTGTCTAAAGCTAAACATATGCCCACTTAATTGTCCGAGTGTCTTTTGCTATAACTCAACTTGAGCTGAGTTATGGCAAGACATTCTTTTTTCACTTATTTTTCCTGTATTTTTAAAAATCCGTGGAACTTAGAATAGAGAATGCAAAGCTAGATTATTAATAAAAATTTTTAAACAAGTCAATATCTCTCACTTTTTAATTAAAGAAATCTATTTGCAGAAAGAATACAAAAAATTTTTACTAGGTTTTTAATGGAGAATACTCGGAAATATCTACAATTAATGCAACACAAACATTAAATTTTTATGCTTATCGAACTATGTCAGCATTTTGAGCAAAGGTTTTAAACACTAATCCCCTGGAACTAAACATGTTCCTGATGACCTGATTATTAATATCCAGAAGCACGCCAAAAGCCACAAAATGGCTTTCCGGATTTTTCAATTTGTTTCGATTCTCGGGAACACATCCGGAAATTGTCACCTTATTTTTCAATCATCGTCATGCTTTTTCAATCATTTCAGGACTTAACACCCTGATTTTTTCGTCACTCCTCCGGGAATTTAATGTAAATAAATGGCAATTTCACAAAATTTGTTAATAAATGGCAAAAAAACTCACCGGAATTCCAGAATACGCATTATTCACGAGAATGTCCAGGTTTCCGTTGCATTCCGCCTCGACTCTTTCGAACAATTTGCGCACGTCCTCGGAATTCGCGTGGTCGCAATAGATGGAGATGGCCTCACCCCCGCGGCTGGATATTTCTGAAAATATAATGATTGAATAATTTAAGGAATTTTGTGCAACGTTGCAAAAAGGACAATATTTATAACTTTTTATAACAGAAATGACCTATTTTCACACAATTTGTGCTAATTATCAGGTTTTCATTTATTTATTTTAAGGTTTGCTGAATTCGAAATCAAGAACACAAACTTTCTGCAAAATAAAAATGGCAATTTTGGGAGTCTCTTTTGGTATAAAAAGTCGCCTGGTCTCCAAACATGGGATGGACCAAAAATTTACGTCTGACTGAACTTATGTCACATGACTGATAAATTTATGCCAAATAACTGCAAATGACGGCATTTCGTACCTTTTACTGTTTGTTCGAGCGAAGGTAAATTCGGCTGATTGGCACTGAAATGGCAACGTTTGTTTAAAATAAGCACTGAACTGTAAAATTGAGCGCAAAGATGAGTAAAACAGACCCATAAGAGGCACTCGGCCGGCGGCCAGTGATAAACACCTTCGCTCCCGCCGCCCCCAATTGTATTGCGATTCCACGCCTGAAATATACCTTTGAGTTGTTTTAGTTTACCTTTGAGTGAACCAGTGAACGACGTTCCTTACCCGATTCCTCGCGAGCCTCCCGTCACCAGTGCCACCTACAAAAAAATACTTCAAGTTAATATCTACAGTCGATTTTAATTTTTTAATTTTCCACTGAATTTTCTGCAAGTTTTGTGAAATTTTGCAATTTTTTGCGAAAATTTTTGAAACCTTTGTTAGAAATTTACAAATTTGCGCCGAAAAATTAGTATTTGCGCCAAATTTCGGTTGAAAAATATGCTGTGCCGGATAAAAAGATTAATTTCCATAGAAAATTTGACTTTTGTTTTGGACAGAGTCGGATTAGGAAATCCCGGGTTTGAGAGGGAATTTATGTGAAAAAAAATTATGTAAAAGTACAAAAATGTTTCAAAAAAGTTCCGCTTTCCAGGTTGTTGCTTTTTTAGCAAATCTATCCAGCTTCTGTAGCTCCAGGTAACATAAATGAAATTTACCTGTCCTTTAAGTGGGCGAGATTCAACCATTCGTCTGTTTGCTAGAAACTGAAATACTCGTTGTTTACTCTTTTGTTCTTTAGAGAAATGTTTACTGACATTTCTCCAAGTGATGCATTCGGAAAGGGACAAGAAAAGGAAATTTAAAAGTGGAGCACAAAAAGTGCGCCAAGCACATTTGCGGCGGTTGTTTTGAATGTTCTTTCAAAGTTCGAGCACGTTGTTAGTTAGCGTTCTTGGCATGCCTTGTAAATAGCATTAAAGCAATATGGAAATAAGCAAGGGAAATCCAGTAGTGATTTGGAAAATGGCAGAGAAAAGTACCTTTCAAAATTTGATAAAAATCTACGGATTTTATTATGTTGTCTTGAGATAAGAATTGGGTTAAATCGAAAGCCTGGTGTCTTAGCGTTCGTTCTAGCCGTTATTCATTCATCTAGAATGGTCCAGAAAAAAGTTATGCCAAAAATGACCGTGGAGGGTTAAATGATCTGGTCACTATTCCAAAAGAAAATTAGAAGCAATTGTGTATCTTTTCTTTCTGTATATTTTATGAGAATTTAATTACTCGGAATCATCTTTGCGCAATCATTCAAATGTTAATTTCCTGCAATGGCTCCGACTCGATACAATTTCAGGATAAATACCAGGTCGGAAGGAAATGTTAATCCCAGTTGCATCTTCAGCTCCTGCGCGATTAGTGCAGCAACTCTTGGAACTTATTATGTCACACAAGCACAGGTTCATATGCATGGCATTCAGGTTCATATTTTGTCCAGAGATAAATATGTGGCCTGGGTTCGACTGATGTTTGGTCCTTGAGAATCGAGATCTCGACTATTTCCCGAATTTATTTTAGGTTCATTTATCCAATGCAAACCCTAATAAGAACCAGCCTCCAATACGCATTATCCGCGTTCTCATACCTGAGTGTAAGTAAAGTAAATAAGTAAAGTAAATACGTCAAGGAAATTTTCCTGGTTCCAAAACATTTTTTGTCCCTTATTACAGGTGTTCAGTTCCATTGCCTAATTTTTCTTGGTTTCTATTTCATTTATTCTCAGAATCTGCTGAATAAAGATATCGAGAATCTTCTGCCCTTCTGTGATCAATTTTGGACTAACTCAATCTACATACTTGATATACACATGTGATCCATTATTTTTGTGTTGGTAAGAGATTTTTTCAACTTTTCTGAACAAAAATGGCAACAGTGTATGTATTCACAGTAGTTCTATATTCGAAGAAAATTAATTCCGCAAAAATTATTTTGTACCCCTTAGTTTTACTACCCCGCAGATTCTGGATTCGATGTCAGTTTTATATTGGATTACTGTAGTACTAGTGTCTGACATTCTGTCCAATTTGGCTATAGAAACTAGCGGAATTCAAGAAAATGCTACTACCGTATTTCCTCGAATAATGGCCGCTCCCAATAAAGCCCCTCCAAGGGGTCTTATTGGATCTTATAAGAGTCTCCGTTAGAGGGATATTGAAACATAAGGGCCCATAGTGGAGGAAATACGGTACGCCAAAATTGACCCCAAATTCGGAATCAGCGATGTTGAAAACCTAAAGTCCAAAATCTCGCCTGGATTACGTCAATTATTGCGAAATTTAAATGACGTGAGAATTAAACGGTATGTGAGTATGTCAAAAACGCACAAAAATATCTCATGATTGAAAATATTTCTGATGCTAATCATTACCATATTTGTTAATTGTTTTTTGTTTTCCTTGAAGGAACTTCTAAGCAACAATTAGTTAAAGTGCGGAACTTGAACTCTCGTTCTCTAATGTGAAACTTTTGATTTCATTAACAATTACGCAACAAACCTCACGTCACATAAACATTGCAAATGATTTCCGAGAATTTCCATAACATCGGTATGAAACTTTTTTTGTCTCAAATCCAACAGCAATTCTCGAAAACTTCTCCGGATTCCTCTCATTAAAGTCATCACTCCGAAAGATTTTCGTGTCAATGGAGTCGTCAAAGGCTTCATTTTTTAAGGCAATAATTATCCTCTCCTTGCCAGCCTATCACTTCTTCCATTCCAAAAGTTGCCAAGTTATTGCTAAAGTTTCACGTGGTCACCCAAAAGGTTTCCCTACGTAATTCCTTGTTTTGGCTCGCGCAATGTACTCGCTGTAGAAGAAGATACTTCCTTGTGTTTTGAATTCAACATCACCTTTTAAAGGTGAGTCAAGAGTCTCGACCCCGCATGACACACCGTTAATTCAATTTTTAACCCACGTAATATTTTCGTCACTTATCTCTTCTTGAAAATTCGTTAGCATAGGTAAGTAGTGATTATTCACAGGTATGTAATTTGGGCCAGTTTTTGGTGCTGGAGTCTAGCACAGAGAAAAATTACAGGTTAATTACAGGTTGTGGGTTGACATTCCGCCTCTAGCGGCCGTACGATTGGCATTTTTAAAACGCAACACCTTCACGGCTAAACAAAGAACCAACTGGAAAAGCTGTAATTTCGTACTCTTGACAGTTTTTAATTTTTAGGCTTAAAGCAATGGCTTTCGGGCAGTTCCAGTCTGGGGCATTTTTCCTGTAAATTGATGGCTTGGGGCGGCTTTCAAACGGGAAAGCATCAATTTTGCATTTTGACGCCTTTTTCCTTCAATCCATCGAATAGTGCAAGTCGGCCCTTCTTTTAAAGTCCTTGTTATGAGACCAGACAAACTTTTGACCTATTCACATTACAAAACAGTGCGTCACATTAGTCCCGGATATGACTTTCGGCACAGCAATTTAGACAATGATCATTTTTATAAGCTGTAATTTGAGATGAGTTCCTGCTTATATGAGGGGGGATTTATGGGAACTTTTCATTTGTCATCCGTTTATTTTTGACTGTATTGAAAGTGCAATTGTTGCGATTTTTAAATACGTATAAAATTGTTTCGTTATACAAAATGTTGTGACTTTTTTGAATACTAGTACGTAATTTTAAAAATACAATTCAGAAATAGGGCAAAATAAAAATTAGCTCTCGGGAAATGGATAAATATTTCAGTTTCTCAAAAATGCTAAAAATGTAGTTTTGGGGGTTTGGCTAAATTGATCTAAAAATAGCTATCGGATCCGGATTAGCTTCTGATATCACTTTTGTTTCTTCTCCTGTTCTTGGAAAATTTTTTGACGTGTTCCGTTTAATCACCATTTTTGGGTATTTGTACAAGCAGTGAATCATGCTGTCAACCTGCTTGCACAGTGTGACAGAGAACAGAATGGGTGACACTGAGTACAAATTTCAAGTTCCAAGATATGTAAACAAGGCGAGAAACCTAAAATAAAAGTGATATAAGCGCTTATTCAGCCCCTAATATTTGTAACGGTTTCATCATAGCTTGAGCTGTTTTTGGCCTTTATTACTTATAGACAATTGTCCCACTAACCCTTGACTCAAATTTCAAGACATGTCGCACTTTTGCGGCTCAACTTGACTTATTCTCGCATTACGACTCATTCTGCGTCAAATCCCACCCCGATCTTATGCAATTTTTGCAGTTTCCGTAAAACCTCCGAAGAAATGAGTGAAAGAGCGATGACAAACGTGGGAACTTGAATGCGACTTTTGCGTGACTTTTGGATACGCGGCATTCTGAGTAAGACGCAATTCTCCAAAATAAGATTCTGATGTCCTTTCAATCCTTAAAACATATTCTGAGTAATGAAACGCGTGGGAAATGCCTCGAAAAACTGTTTTCTATACAATTTTAAGGTTATCAAAGTTGTTTGTTTCAATAAAAGCTGATTCCGACGGAACCACGCTCCATTCAAATTCCTGCCAAAACTGACTAATCAGTTTTCAGTTTTTTAGATTAGAATCTTTCTAGATAAGAATTCTAGATAAGTAAGAATCTTAGTAGTCGATATAAATATTAGACATACTAAGTTACTTCTTAAGGTATAGAGCTCATTTTGCTGTATTTTTATTTTTATAAATTTTATCACGTCAATTAAATGAAAAAGTTCTCCAATGTTTCAAGTTGAATGGGTGAGATTCTCTCTTAATTTAATTCGCAATCCCTAGCTTTCGTCTCGACTCGGCCAATCCTGAGATAATGTGAGACCTCAGATTCCGTGTTTCGCTCTAAAAATTGCGGCCTTCAAAAGAGCGTTTTCGAGCGTAGAGCTTAAGGGATTAAACTTTTTCGAGAACTGCGAAATTATCTGAATACCGTATTCTTTGTCTCTCTAAACAACTTTCCAAAGATGACTTCCGGGGATTAAAGTCGTGCGGACAGAGCTTAAAAGGGTCAAAGCCAAAAAAGAAATGGCTCAGTGTGTGACTCAGTGACGTTGGCGAGATTAGAGCGTAATTACCATTCTTAATAACGCTTTCAAAGTTTAAACTGTTATATAATCTGTGAAACGTAGAATTTTTGCAAAAATGTTATACAATAAAAAAATACATTAAAAAAATTTCAGCTTTTCCAAACGTTGTTATATTTTCAAATTTTGCTGTCTTTATTTCAAAAATATACACTTTTTCAAATGCCACCCACTCATTATTTAATTTTTTACTGTTATGAAATCTTGTCAACTACGACAACAACTTTCACAGCAAAACTCACACACTTTATTGTGTGAGTAAACACTTTCAACGTGACTTTTTGCGTAATTTTCAGATTTCGCTTTCTGAGTAAGAATCGGATTTTCCCATCGGAAATCGAGTGTTTTCTCGAAATCAGCTTAAGAAATTTAACCTTCAAGTTTGATTTTGTTCGAGGAACCGTTTTTGTTAGCGCGAAAAGAGTTGTAGGCCAGGCGAATAGTGCCCCTTTAATCGAATGCCGGCGGCATTGCATATGGCAACTTTCGTTGAAATGACACAGAGTCAGACAAAAAATCCAAAAAAGTCGAAAAATTTTTGCATTTTGAGCCGTTTCTTTGTTCTGATTTGTTGAATCTATCTGAATTTATGAAAGGTATTGTTCATAAGTCTCATTGAACAGTTATATTATTCTCTTCCGATAATTTTGACTGGAAATTCCGCAGGTTCCTAGAACTATTTATTTTATTGCGCTAGTAACAGTTATATGCTGCTATAAACCTACCAACTTGGTGGCAAGGTGGATCGGTTCGAAATCGGATGAGACAATAAGACTTTGCTGACAGTAGCCAAGTTTGGTTACAGTTTCGGAAAATTAGTATCGTTAACAAACTAAAGCTCTGTAGTCGCCCAACCTTAGCACTTAAAACAGCGCTTCAAGGCAAGCACCCACTCAATCATTTGTTCTAACAAAAATTTGATAGTGTATACTTGGACGGTGCGCAACTGCTTAAAAGGCCGTGGCGAGAAAGTTTTTGACATTTTTGACACATTTGGCAAAAAATTGCTACCGACTAAGAAAAGGTATAATTAAAGCTTAATTTTGACAAATATTTTTACACAAACTTAAAATTTTTTGTCTCAAAATAGCGAAACCCTTATTTTTAATCTCTTTCTATTTATTAGCTCTTTTCATGGGATATTTTGGTCAGTTTGTATGTACTTTTGTCAGTATGTACTTTTATTTTCTGTGACGCTTTACAGACGAAAAATTAAGTGCTGAAAAAGAAAACGATTAGAATAGAAACATTGAAGTATTAAAAAAAGTTCTAAAGATGGAAACACTTTCGACTTTTAAAACACTTTCAAATTATTTTCTATTTTTGCCTTTCAGTTTAATCGGACTCAGGCTAGATATGATTGAGTTCAATTTCTATTTGGATCCCACCCTCTCTAAGTGTCCAGCGTCAATGTCTGGCCCGTATGATAGCTCATCACATTCCAAACTTGGAAGGTGTGTGACCCTCGATACTACCCTCGATATTTATAAGCCTTTTACTGTGTCTTTTAAGCTTATCGTTATGATGGAACACGATGCCGAAAATGGGAGGGTTTGACGGTAGCACGTGTGAGAAAGTGCGTTCCGAAGGCGGCGACGAGAAAAGCAATTGACACATAGTTCACCGCCAACGCCTCCGGCGATGGACGTTAGAAACACCAAAGCCGTTGAGCCTAAGCCCTTAAGCCGTCAAATAAATCCGCCTCTTTTTAATGAAAGGGCAGAAAAAGAAAGGCTCCTTTATAGCATGCGGGTCATATTATAGTCCGGGAGTTATGTTTTAGTGCGCAGCTCGAACGACCCTTAAAAGGAGCCCTTTGCTTTGGTCATTTGAAATTCACACGGCTCACATTTTAATTATGTTCGATGCCCTTTGTTTGGAGATTAATATTTTATTTGAACAGGACCAGAAATCCTGGATTAGTTAGGGATATAAAATGTCCTGAAGATATATGAGAGCCTGTGGTCCAAGCTCTGGTCTTGAGGATAATTTTCGATTACATCGTTGGGAAAAACAACTAAAGGGGCCAAAATTTCTCTTGTTAAAAGGGAAATTAGACTTTTATCCTGACAAATTCAAAAAATTTTCCGGAAATTTGACCTTTTATAATCTTAACAGTTATTATCTTAATTTATTTCAATTTTATTTCTATCATTGATTCAATAATCAATTTCAAAATTAAAAACTTACTCATACCAAAGAATGTTAGGAATGCAGCGCGTCATTTCGATGACTCTCACTTGTTTACGCTTTCAACTTTACTGTATACAAAAATATCGACACGTGCCCAAAATACCAAATTTAGAAACTTCTTTCCCGGAATTATGTTACCCCTTCTCTTTGTCTTTGATTTTGAACAACTTTCTTGGCTCTGCTCAGTTCGCCCAGTTCCGAGATACTGATCACTGCTCATCGTACTGCCCCACAATCTCTCTAGTTTGGTGACATTATTTGGCAACAACATGTCGTTCGTATGATACATTTCACATCTCTTTGTTTCACTGTGTCATTGACACGACCCGACAGGTGAACGGACAACATTCTTATGCCAAATCCCTTGGAAAATTCACAGGATTGATTCCCCTAAGACAAAATTCCCGGGTTAAAATCGTCAGGAGACGACATCTCCGAAACAAAATCCTCTTCTATTCTCTATATTTGGTCTGAGAAATGAGCATGTTTCTCTCCAACGGATTCTGTCCGAGAGCAACCATCCGCGCCCCAATTCATTCAGGTTTTTAGACCAATTCACTTCGTTTCAATCGGATAAGGCCGTCTTCTGTATTTTGGCTTGGCCTGCTCCGCTTCCCACACACTTTCCTCTATTCCTTTTGTCCTTCCCTATCTAAGTCTCGGATCATGCCTTTTGCTAACCCGGAAACTCCTTGTGATTGATTCGAGAAAGTGCGTAATTCGCATTTTGTCAAAAGGGTGCAACGTCATTTTGCAACGTCAGTTCCCCATCAGACCCACCTGTCATCTTCGGTCCAAACAGGAATTTATCAAATAAAACTACACTATTTGGCCTTGGTTGGGGCTTAAATTTTGGAAGGGCCAAGAAGGACTATTTTGGTCTTCAGCGATGTTTTCGACAGAGACACTCCGATAAGGGACATTTGCGCAGTATTTGTGTTGAGAGTTACAATTAAAATGGAATACTTTCGAACATTTAATGCGTTGGCGACTAAAATTGTATAGATTGTTAATCCAAAATCGGATAAAGGTTATCACTGAAAGAACAAATACCTTTTAAAGAACACTTTTGCATGATCTAAATTTTTATATATCATGCATTCCAAACTGATTTTCAATCCAAAATGATTTTTCTAACATAAAAAAGTGTTTATCGCATATAGTAAAAATTTTTAAATGTCAAATGTTTTGCTCAATTTCTCTTTGGGACATTTTTCCTGTAAAATTTTTCCTTGTTTTCCATTAAAATTTAGCAATTGCGTGACTTTACACGGCTCATTCCCACTATTTTGGTATGAAAAATTCAAGAAAAATGTAATTTTTCCTATGTTTTTCTTTGTTTTTGGCCCGGAATTTTCTTCTGGGAAGGTTTGTACTTGAAGAATGAAATACGGTTACCTAAGCATTAAAACCCTTTGGGTTTTAATTTCTTACGTTTTCCACTGATTCGCAAATAGCAAACATACATGGAATTGCATTCTAGAATAATTCTTCTAGAATAATCTTTAACGTTCTAGATTGTACCATGGCTACTCATTGGAACCTCTCTAGGCATATTCTGAATATATAAAGAGTTCTAGTATGTTCTAGAACATTCTTAAAGAATCTAGAACATTGTAGAATATTCTATAAAGTCATTCGCATATTTATACGACACATTCATCAAAAATGCCGCAAATTTTTATCCAAAAATATGGCTCAAAAACTTTCATTTCTTCACTCAAATATTTCCATTCTCGGACCCAACATTACATTTACGCAAACTTTCGTATTCGATTTGTTCCAAACCCTCGCGTGACCCCAAAGGTCATTGTCTTGACACATTCCCATTCCCGAAATACTCCACCTAACCTTTCAAGTAAGCCAAACCTTCCAAAGCACCGCTCTCGATTCAATAGCTTGAAACATTACCTGAAGCATATTACATAACGGTGTAATATAATGACGATAATTTGGCATTTGCGTTAGCGGTTCGTGCCATAGTTTTCTTTTGTCCTCAAATTCAAATCTAATAGCGCACCTAAGGGCGTGGCTCCCGATTTAAACAAGCGTCCCTTGGAGCTTTGAGTCTCGAAAACCCACCACCTTCGCCGGCATTTCAATTAATAACGCACTTATTAATTAAGCTGAGAGGAATAGGGGAATGAATCGGGAACGGCGGTGGGAACTCGCGTGTTTGCGCCGCTCTCGTTTTCTGTCATGATTCAGTGCCCTTTCCGCAAATCCAATATCAAATCGGCCAAAACAGAAATCTTATGTGGAAATTTGTGTATTTCCCACTTTCTCACATTTTATTTCCATTTTGTATCTTACGTTTTGATTTTAAACAAGAGCACCGTTATATGACTGAAATCGGTTTAAAATGCCCTTTTGTGATTAATCGCCTTAATCGACGTCGAAAGACGCCCTTTGGGTATATCTCTTTAGTTCCTTCAAAGGGCATTTTTTAGTCAAAAGAGTACACCTTCACTTTAAATGGTCTCTGGCGATATAAAACATTCTTCTGTCCTTCCTACTTTGCATTTTTAGCATCACTTTAAGCAAAACTATGCCGACTTCCACATTAGGCGAGATTTCCTTTTAAGGATTTCATTACATAAAAGTTGCAAATTTTCATATAATTAACGCTTAATCTCCGAGTTTTTGCGCGCATATAAATTGACTTTGCATATTAATTATTGTACTTTCAGATTAATTCAGAGCTTTCGCAGAGTGCACTTTAATATCCGACTCTATTTTTGGTGAGACTTCTAAGGACGATGCGATTTTCTGTGGCTTCAAATCTCCGGCATAGCCGGAAAACGACACTGATTCTAACCCTATTCTCAATTTTACAAACCTCAGCGGCGATCCTGATCAAACGTAAGTGCTTTTGTTCGTTAATATAAATTTCACCTTCAATCTTGAAAATATTTGGAGCAGGAATGCAAAAAATTTTCTTGATGCCTTGGATCTAAATTTGTGATTTCCGGAGCCCAATTCGCCGATTTTCCCCTGAGCTATAGACCACCACGTGCCATTTCCTGGTTAGAATGACAGAAATTTACGTCTAGAACATGCAATTACCTGTAATTCATAACAGGTATCAAATGCAAAACAACTTTTTCGACATTCGCACGCAATGCAATAACGAAACTGCAGACAAAATTGCCACAGTGCAGTTGTCGTATGGCAATAATAATATGTGCGTCATGATTTGTTTCACATAACTGTCCCGGCCGATAACTGTCCGCACGAACGTTTTGGATCCAAACATCCTTTTCCGTGAAACCTTTTTGGCGCGTGTTCAAAAAATTGCTTACGTTTGATATTTTCTGTGACATTTTACATTTTTGTTTTTCGTCATCGAAAACATGAAGAAACTAAATTCCTTCCCTGGGAATGTCTCGGAGCGCTTATGAAAGATTTATGTGAACATTACGAGGAAATAATATTTTAATAGGAAACAGTTTTTCCGCCAAATTTTCCTGGAAAATCGGCATAAATTTTAAATCGTCTCATTTTGCAATTTCAGGCCGATACCTCCTCAATACGGTGTCTGAAAGCCTCGATCCCAGCATTCGAACTCCGGATCTCAGCATTCACGGGTACTTGGCCAGGACCAACCTGCTCCAAAAATGGCAGCCAGACTATACTCAGATTGCTCAGCAAGAAAATGACCTCAGGACAGAATCCGACAATGACGCCTTAGAATCCTACTACGAGAACGCCCTCTCAAGGGCCTCCAGGCTGCAGGACACGCCACTGAGCCTAAGGCACCAAGACCAGCCATTGAGAAGGTCGCTGCGGAGCGTCCCGGAAGCAGAAGCCTCAGGTGATCATGAGGAAGAACAGCATGCCGTTTTGGCGAGAATGCGCACCTTGTGTGACAGACTAAGGAAAAAGAGAATCATGCAGAATTGGAACAAGCGCAGTAATACCGAGGATCTCATCTCATTCTTGTGCCATTCCAACAGTTTATGGTAGAAATGTGCAACTTTTCATTGCAATGTTTCGCTTTGTACATTTGTTGCAATTTTTAACATTCCAGCCAAGTCTGGGCAAAACGCCAGAACTTGGGTATCCATCTCTTTAAAGAAACGTGATTTCTGACGTCGACGTTCAGCTTTCAAATCACAAAATTATGTGTAGGGCTACGGAAAAAGCTGCCATAAAATTCGCGTTTTTGGCCTAAATCCGTTATTCTGGTCATTTTTCCATTTTTTCTTTGCATTCTAATGAATGTTCTTCACTTTTTTAATACACTTAACAATTTCCTTACTTATTTTTGGCCAAATTACACAATTTTTGTCAAATTTGTCAAAAAGTGGACAAATTTTCCGAAAAATTTATAAAAGCTTATAAAAATATGGAAAATCAATAACAATACAAAAAATATTGAGAAAAACAGGCCAAAAACGCAATTTTTCGGTTGTTTTTTTCTAGGAAGATTCTTTTTAAGCGTCGTGAATGACCTTTAAGCATATTATGACGGCATTCTCTGGCGTTTTGTCCACCAAGTGCATAGAACTTTAAATTGTAAAGTGTATATTTATTTCTGCCCACTTTCCGGTATAAACTTTTTATAGTTGGCCAATTTTACTCTATTTTATATTTATTTTTGCCATTAATCGCTAATTGTTCAGATATATCTATCCCCCAAGCCATTTTACTCTAATCCTCTCGTGGACGTCAGCGCAAATGAGCGGCGCAGTTCACGTTTCTTCATGCAAATGGTCTCTTTTATCGTTTATGTATGTAAAATAAAATGCTAAAATAAACACTTCGCCAGACAATTATAGAGTCAACGTTTCGCGGCTTATCCCACACAGGATTTATTTATAGGTAGCGGAAATTTATAAGGATTAGGTCTGCGGTCTCTCAGCTCTGTTCTTGGGGGAGAAAATGTTTCTGCAGGTTTTCGCGGAATTTACCTTCGGGGAAGAATTTTGTATTTAAAAAGGAAGAGAATTAAAAAAAGCATAAAAAGGTGCAGGATAACGCAATTTCATGGAAAAATAGCGAAAAATATAATCTCTCAAAAGATTTTTAGTTTAAAATTTTGGCCAAACTCAATTTTTTTACCTACATTCGGTTCAAAAATGATATCATGAGGTCCTACAACGAAATTGGGTGTTTAAATTATACTTATGACTATTTTTTCGAAATTTAGAAAAAATGGACAAATTTTAAATTTAAAAAATTTCAGTTATTTGTTAATTTTGACTCATTTTCTAAAACCAAATTATAGGAGTCCAAAATTAGTACTTTCGTCAGAACCGCAATTATAGGCTTGAGGTTTGATCTTCTTGAATAACTGTCGCCTTTTCTCTTTGCGCAGATAAAATTCGCGCATTCCCAGAAAATTAGGTCGCGAGATGGTTTTTGGGTCAATCTCGAGAGAAAATTGTCAGACGTTTTAATTGGAAAAATGGATTCATTCGATTTGATTCCTTCGAGTTTTTGATGAACTTTGTTTTGTTTGAATCATCTGAACTTGACGAATCCTAGGCCACGTCACTACCACGGGGGAATTTTTTGGAGTTTTAGGACCGTGTATTGCACTTTTGCCACTCCAGAAAAATACTATGAATCATTCAATGGTTTCGTATTGGGTCATTCAAAACGAAATGCAACTTATATTTATGTGTTTAAATTGGCGCCTTTCATTTTAGCCCCTTTAGAAGGGGGCTACCTTAAATCTGATATTGCTAACCACCTCTTAAATACGATTTTAGAAGGGTTTAGCAATATCAGATTTAAGCTAGCCCTCTTCTAAAGGGGCTAAACTGAAATGGCGCGAATTTAAACCCATAAATATCAGTTGCATTTCGTTTTGAATGATCCAATAAAGCCAAATTAGGCATTTTTTGTAAGTAAAATCTAAAATACGCACAAATTCCAGAATTGTTTTAGAGTTTTACGTGACGCATTTTAAACTTTGAGTAAGACCTATGTACTTTTAACTAGGGATCGGCGAATCCGGATCCGAATCTTTCCGAATCCGGATCCGAATCCGGATCCATTTTGGATCCGGATTCGGATTCGTTACGGATGGCGGGATCCGGATTCGGATTCGATTCGGATGGCAGGATCCGGATTCGGATCCGGATTCGGTAAATATGAGATCGAATCCGGATCTGACGGATTCGGATTCGGTCTTTTTCTCCGTCAAAAAACAAAAGGGTCCCCTCTATTGATTTTAAAATTTTTCTCCGGCCGCCGCCAGTGGCGGCGGCCGGAGAAAATTTTTGGTCGATTTTTTGCAAGAAATGTCACTTTTGCCAAAAAAAGTGTCTCTTTTTTGCACTGTCCCATAGTGGGATCTGTAAAATTCAAACTTAAAATTGCTAAAGTAATGCGATTGCCTTATGACTTCATGTAACATTTAGCTTTGAATTTAACTTAACCTCCTAAAGGCTGAACGATATTTGCTAATCTTAACAAATGCTAACAAATGTGCAGTTTTGTCTGACGATATAATCCAATGTGGGCAGTAGTTCAATTTTGGTTTCTTTTCGATCAATTTGAGCCAATTTTTTGCAAAAAATGCCACTTTTTGGCAAAAAAATGTATCATTTTTTGACCAGAAATTTGCATAAAAAGCCAAAAATACATAAATAATTGACAATTAATTGCGATATATATAATAATTGTTCAAATTTGGCGGAACAAATTTGGCGCTAAATTTGAAAAGATCCGGATTCGGATTCGATCCGGATTCGGTACTCGAGGACGAATCCGGATCCGAATCCGGATTCGGATCCGGATTCGTCGACCAGAAATAGAACTTTACCGAATCCGGATCCGGATCTGGATCCGAAATCAGCCGGATCCGGATTCGTTGCGTTTTGCCGATCCCTACTTTTAACCATTCACTCTTTGATCTTTGATCGTTGGATGTGATTTGTTGTTCAAAACAATTTTATCTTGAGTCCGAGCCCCATTATTAACAAAGCATTTATTCATTGTGTCAATTTATGGATCTCAGGTGAAATGTCGGAAAACGGCGGCGCAGTTCGGCTGAAAGCCGTCTCAATGATTGGCAGTCGACAGGCGATCATCGCTGGCACTGTGCTCTCGACTGCCACCTTGATGGTCATGGTCATCATTCTGCCGATTGTACACATGAATTTCCAACAAAAAATCTCGATGATGCTTTCCAATGTGGAACACTGCAAGGTTTGACCTTTTAACTAATGCAACATTTGAATAATGCAAACAATTTTGTCATCCCAAGAAACGAAAAGCCAAAACCCCGCTTTTAAGGTCAAAACTTCAGTATTCTCGGCGAATAGTAAACTTCCGGGAGGTTTTTCCTGGAAGAAAATTTTGATGTTTGAAAAACACTTCTAAGGATAACTTTTTGGAAAAGTTTCAGAAAGTTTAATTTTTAATTCCCACTTTAAAATAAACGGCCAGACAAATGTTTCCGGCATATATGGAAAGGTTAAAGTAAACGTAAATTTGAAGAAAATTTATGAATTTGAAATTTATTTATTGAAGAAAATGTCACCTGTCTGTTTTTTATCATTAATGTTCCGTTGTTGCAAAAATTTACCGCTGAACTACAAAGTTTGTAGTTTCGAAACTTCGAAATGTATTGAAATATAAAAATGTCACCTGTTTTGGTATTAAGCAAAAGCAAAGTGCAATGCAGTCTGTACTTTCGAACAATTTCGTTTTTCCCCAACGATTTTCAATAAAGTTATGAACATCTAGAACTTTCCTTTTAAATTCCATGTTTTGCATCTTTTGTACTCTCAAATTTTTATTTAGAAGTTGAAATGTTCAGAATACAATTTCCAAAAACTCACGAAAGTTGCCTTTTATAGTAATATCAATATAGAAAATGCAGCGACCTTTTTCTTGATTTATTTTTGGCGTTTTTCCATTAGTTTGTCTTGACGCAGTTCCAAATAATGACAAATCCTTATTTTGTATCTTTTTTTCGCTTTTTGGACACAGTTCGAAAGCTCAAAAGTATTGAGACAAATGATGAGTGCAGAGATTCTCGACTGGAGAAGGAAGCTCCTTTACGGACAAAATCCGAGCCTCTTCTCATTTTATCCGGCTTTTTCCGGAATAATTTCCAAGAATACATTTTTAATAGAGCAGCATGTCTTTGGCTTCCTCCAATACACAAATATAAATGCCACCGGCTGCTTCCAAAGGTAACGGAAACTAGGAATAAGGTTCCGTTGTAAATAATTGATTAGCAAATATCGCAACGCAAATAAAAAATAATTGGGACAAAAGTTGGGAATGGGAATTTTTACTTGAATTATTTTGGAATAGCAAATGAGTGAGTGCATGTGAAATGAATCCTCAGGGCATCAAGCACTCCTATTGTTGCAATTATGAAAAGCGGGTAAACAATGTTGCAATACTTTTGAAGAAATATCAGAAAGGTGATAAAAAATAATTCCAGAAATATTTAAAACTACAGTGTTAAATTTGTAAAATGACAAAAATTGTAAAAGGGTACAATTGACAAATTATGAAAACTGATTCGAAAAATGAAAAATAAGAGCAGAAAAGGGTAAAATTGCAATTCAAAAAGTAAAATTTGGTCCGAAAGATTAAAATTTGGAAGGAAAAGCATTTTTCATTGCATTCCTCTAAGCACTGTTGCAACTTGACTAATAGCGGAGTTATGAATCATCAATTAGCATAAAGTCTCTTCTCATATCAAAGCTAACCACTTTGCATACATTACATGACGGCCTGAAGAGGTCAGCACACAATCCAAGAAACAAATTTGATCAAAACACAAATTGATTTGAAAGAAAATTTCAGTTGGAATCGAGGGACATTTGGCGAGAAGTCAGCGTTTCGTCCCCGAGGCGACAGAAAAGAAGCGAGATCAGCGGCGACAATCCCTACAGTGGCGCTCAAGCGTCCTATGGAGCTGGCGCGAGCGGCAGTGGCTCCTGCTGCGCTTGCACTCAGGGACAGCCAGGTGAGCTTAAAATATTCTAAAGTGCGAGTAGGTCCAAGAGCAAAGTGAGGACGGTTCATTTAGGGGTCGGAAGTTCTCATATCAAAAAGTTGAAAATTAGTCTTAGCGTCGAAAAAGAGGGTTAGTGGGATTTCGGCCAGACTTGACTCATCGTTTAAATTTTGGCAGAGTGCCAAAGGGGTAAAAGGGTGAAACAGGGGAAAGCTGCAGCTTGTAGTACCCCTTCCTCAAATGATCGAGAAGTGTGTTTTAGGAATTATTCCCCTCTGGAAATCCCGTTGTCTTTTCCAAGTTCGCAATTCCAAGTTACCATTGATACTTTTTTTTCGTAACTCTAGGGCATTTTTGTTGGGAAGTTATATTAGGGAGAAGGGCATTTCAGACCCACTAGACACCTGTAAGTACACTTCATTACCTCCTCCCCAATTTAAGCCAGATCCATAAGGGTTGATCTGAAATTTCCTTCTCCTGGTATCAAAAAACAACGGTTCATGCAGGGAAATCTGAAAAGTTAAATTGGTGAAGCTACCCCGAGGGTAAAACTTTAATCTACCTTTCGAATTCCGTTCCCTGTCCTCTGGCTTTGCTTTTTTGTGTTTGAAATTTTTTATGTTTTGCTAATTCCAGAGCATAAAAAATTCATTCCCAAACCCAGACGAATTTTGCAACCCAAAAGAAGCATTTGAATAACATTTGGAAAAAGTGACGGAGCAGGTGAAATCCGAAATGGAAACCTTAAAGGAGACAAAGTTCAACCTTAATTATATATTCTAATTTGTCTGAGTTCTGGCTGCAAATATTATTAGAAAATAATGCTGAGGGTGGAATAATTCGAGATTAAAAATTTTACTGAAAATTAACTTTGTGCCCTCTTCGTTAAAGGGCAAATGTCCACAAAGAAACTTATAAACAAGAGTTATTTTACCAGTTAGGAGACACAAAAAGACAATAGCGATTCTGTAAGTGCAAATTTACTTAGGCTTCAAAGTACAACTCATGATGTTGCATTTAACCACCGAACCTAAATATGGCTATATTAATAAAAAAATATTGGAACAATTTACAGGTCTAAGAGGCCCACCTGGGCAGGACGGAGAGTCAGGCAAAGATGGCACGCCTGGCCTCGATGGACCAAGAGGACGAGACGGTTAGTTTTTGTCATTTGAAACAGTGAATGCCAATGCTGAGCATCAGTATCGGCAAGACAGTTCGCGCCATTAAATTCGACAATGCAACTCACCCCGTGGATGATTCATTAAATCATCGAGACAATTCGCCCCAGTATGCAAAGAGATCCTTTATACCAACTGATAAATTCGTATAACATAAAAGTTTCGCAAAAAGTTTTAACGGACAAGATTTTGTACCCAGTTTTCGACGATTCAAAGGTTTAGGTCAGTTTGTACATTGGGTATACCGTTGTAAATATATGGCACTATACCATGTAAAGGCAAAAACGGGAGGAACGTCATAAAGGTGTAGTACGGTATACCCAATGCTTAAGCCTGAAATTCATATTCAGCGTGACAAAAACCTATAGGGGTACAAAATCTCGCCCGGTTTTCCTCAATTTTTGCGAATTGCGGGTTGGTGAATGCTCGATAATTTTTTCTAGCACATGTTGCAATTATTATTGTAAGCCGTTAATCTTGGAAATCCGGGCCAGGTTCCCGCCCGAGTCCGCCACGGATCGGGGATCCGTGGCGGATGTTCAAGAATATTTTGTGTTATGAAAAGAGTAAAAGATGTTCGAAAGTCTCCAGAACTTCGTAGAATGATCTATTGAATGCTAGTTTTATATAACGGAAACAAATTGTCTTAAGGCGAATTGGGCTGGGACAAAATGTTCTTTAACGATGATTCTCAATCGAGAAAAATTTTAGGAAAATATCTCCCAGCGCCTCCGGCTGGCTCAAATTCGTGCCAAAAGGTTAGTTGACTTTTTATGGTCAAAAATTTATTCCAGTCATAATTTTCAGTGCCCGCCCGGTCCTCCTGGCCCACCTGGATTGCCTGGATCAAAAGGCCCTCGAGGTCCACCTGGACAGCTTGGTAAGAAATTTGCTAAAACCTTTTTGTTATTTGAAATACAACGACATATTTTCAGGACAATCGGGAAGATCAGGCGGTTGGTTTTGAGTTTTATCCGAAAATGTTCCAATTTGTTGCAATTTCAGAGCACAACCGGCCCGGCCCACCCGGACCTCCAGGCGTAAGTCCATGTTTTTAACTGCTGCGCATTCACATTTTCATAAATTCTTTGAATATTTTTAGCCAAAAAGTAGGAATTTCGCTCAAAAAGTAGTATTTTCGCGCGAGGTTTTGTCCTAGACGCGGGCAAAAATATACCAACGAGGATTCTGCCCGCGGGCGTTTTTCTCGCATCTCTAATAAGTCCCCATTAGGATTCTTAAGTAGCCCGTGCCTTTTTTATAATGCCCTTATCCTATAGTGCGGTTCTCCGTGCGTGACAAATTTTTTTTTCCCACTCACCACCAAAGTAACTTGGGGAAGTTGCTTATTAGGGTCGACTTATATGACGAAAAAAATTTACCTTCTGAGTTACCTCCATCCTATTCAAAGTTACCGTTATCACCTGGGGGCAGGTTGGGGCGCGAGTCGCGCACCCGAAAATGGCCGCAGCTGGGGCTGCCTTCGGGGCGAGTGGCGGGGAATACGGGGGCGGGGCCCGGGGGCAGGGCCCGCGGGGACGGGGCCCGCGGGACGGGGAACATGTAAACATGTTTACATGTAAATATGTTTACATGTAAACATGTTTATGTAAACATGTTTATGTAAACATGTTTATGTAAACATGTTTATGTAAACATGTTTATGTAAACATGTTTATGTAAACATGTTTATGTAAACATGTTTATGTAAACATGTTTATGTAAACATGTTTATGTAAACACCCCGTTGAAAGCTGATGTAAACATGGTATTCTGATATGGGGTTTCTGAGGCCGCCCATTCGAGTGTTAGATATAAGTGTTTATACTCATTTTGTAGCTAAGACTTTACCATTTTGTTTAAAAAAAAGATCAGCCCGATCGGCATACAAAAAAGTGGAAAACGGCCTTGCCAAAGGCGGAAGAAATTTTTTCCAAAATCCGAGCTCTGCAAAATTTCCAATTTTTGGCGTTTTTGACGGTCATTTGTTGCCATTTTTGACATTAGGGTGTTTTCGGGTGTGCTGATTCCGAATCTGAAGTCAGTTTTTAGCTCGAGATTCGAATTTGGCGTTTTCTTGGCATTGTGCCCGGATGCGTTATTTTTGCCCAAAAAGGCATTTAGCGCTCATTAATTGATTTTGATGAGATGTTTTTCACATTACTTTGCTGTAAAATGTTTCGAAATCGGTGCTTGCAGCTCTATTCAACGGGTGTTAATAAACACAACCACATGAATCAAGTTTTGTAAAGCTGGAAAATGAGTCATCTCTTACAGCTTCCTTTCTCCAATTTTACGGATCTTTTCACTGGAAATTGTGGCTTTGCAAAGACAGCTTTCTAACATTTATTCCGGCGTATGTTTTTCTGTTTTTCAAAACAAGTTTTAAAATTTGCATAATTCTGGAAAATGAAATTCTTCTCTGCACAAGAAAAAGCGCTTTTCGTCCGAATTTTTATCGAAGTGGGTTACAGTTATGTCGCATTTCAACGTCGAATGCGTCAGGAACATGGACGCAATATTGGTCTACCACCCGTGGCATCACTCGTAAGATGGGATAAAAAGTTTCGTGACACGGGTTCTCTGCAAAAATCAAAAGCACAACGATCAAACACTGCGCGTACGGAACAAAACATTCGAGCTGTTCGTAGGGCATTTATGCGTAAAAATTTCTTCCGCATTTGGCAAGGCCGTTTTCCACTTTTTTGTATGCCGATCGGGCTGATCTTTTTTTAAACAAAATGGTAAAGTCATAGCTACAAAATGAGTATAAACACTTATATCTAACACTCGAATTCAAAAAAGATATTTAGAAAAGAAATCTTCCAATTTAAATTGAACACCCTGTATGTACTATTACGGGAAAACACTATATTTTGCCACTTTTCAGCCCAGAGGAGAGCCTGGTCCGTCTGGCCCGAAAGGAGTTCCTGGTGATCGTGGAAAGGTAAACCGTTATGATTGTACTCTAATCAATTATAAAGTTTTCTAATAGCTTTTTCAATCTCTTTTAAATGCAACAATTACCAAAAAACGGAATTTTGGATGAACGGTTTTCTATAAACGAATTTTATAAATTTATTTAAAAATATTGGAATAAAATTTTTATTTGGACATGATATTTTAATTTTTTAATTTTAAGGTTCTCAACGGAGCTCCTCCAGGACCACCTGGACCGCCTGGAAGAGTTGGACCAAGAGGTATGTGTTCGTTTTTAATTGCTCGCGTTCGCAAATTTTCTAAGGAAATCCAAACAATTTTGCACTTTAATTCCATACTTGTAAACTCATTAAAACCCACCTTTCCTAACCTTAAAAGCACGTGTTATCAAGATTTGTACCAAATCATGTGAAGAAAATTAAACACCAAAATTTGTAGGTGCACCTGGAGGAAAAGGTCACGAGTGAGTTTGCTTTTTTATTATTTGCTTGGACTACAATTCTATGATGATTTGCACATTTAGCGGGAAAGGTGGACTGCCGGGCACTCCAGGTATGTGAACTTTGATGTTGTCACCTGAATTTACACGATTGAATGCAAAATTAAATACAAAATAAGACTTTTTAATGAGCAGGAATTACAAACCGTTATAGGAAAAAGTTATTTTCAATAATATCTGATCCTTGAAAAATGTGTTGGCCCCCGGAAAGTAAATTTCCCGATACAAATAATCAGTTTTTGACAAGGGATCAATATTTTTTTAAATAAATTTCAACTGAAAAGTTTTTCCTACAAGAATAAATACTCATATTTTCAGGAATTCGCGGATTGGTCGGAGACAGGTAAGAAAATTGTGTTTACAAGTTGCGATTTTTATATTTTCTCCTTTCATTAGTATTTTTCAAATTTTTATTAATTTTCAGAGGTGCTCCCGGAAATCCCGGCCTTCCAGGCCCGCCCGGACCACCTGGTGAGCCAGGTAATCCAGGATCTTGTTCTCACTGTCAAAGTAAGTCGCTCAAAAAAGACATTGATCCCTAAATACTAAACGTCCGATTTCTAAGCCCAAACGGCTCGAGCCCCTGCCGAACAAAATCCTTACGAGGCCAAAACTCCATCGCCTCCGGCATCGAGTCCATATGAAAATGCGAAAGTGAGCAATCAGCCAGAGCAACACGAAAGCGGATATCCGCCCGAGAACAAGCAACCTCAAGAGGCACCTAGTGCTCCCCAACAGAGTTCCTCCGGGTATCCGTCAGAGAATCCAGCTCCCGCCAGCACACAGCAAAATTCCGCTGCTTATCCAGAGGCGGCAGAGACTGCGCAGGAGCCCGAGAGTCCTAGCGGTAAGAGTGCAAATTTCAATTTAGTAAGAGCTCGAGAAATTTTTGACAGCTAATTTATCATCACAAATGTCGACTTCCATTTGGGGTCTTGAAATAATTAAGCCCTCGGGGGCTTAATTAGAGAAAATACGGTAATCGTAAAACTTTTA
This sequence comes from Ditylenchus destructor, assembly GCA_022814885.1. Classification (NCBI taxonomy): domain Eukaryota; kingdom Metazoa; phylum Nematoda; class Chromadorea; order Rhabditida; family Anguinidae; genus Ditylenchus; species Ditylenchus destructor. The sequence goes on along the minus strand of JAKKPZ010000018.1, from coordinate 646,978 downwards.
TATCAAATTGTCTTTTGCCATACTCTGAAATTAGAACGAGAAACTAATATTTCAGTGCCTTCACCTTCGAGCAGCGGTCAACAGTACGGAAGCAGCGGCGGTCAACAACAATCCGCGGCATACCCCTCTTCTGAACCAGCACCCAACACTTCCGAGACTCAGGAAGAGGTAGCCCCTGCTTCCGGAGGATCCGATGCTACTGAAGCCCGACAGGTGGCCATCGCTCCTGAGGAGAATCGAGCCGGAGAATATCTCTGGATTAATTAAGTCATCTCTTCAGGCACAAATTTAAAGTGTGCGGATTGTGCGAATTGTTGGATTTTAATACGAATATTATTGAATGAAGAATCATGTTTTTTGGCACGTAAATCACGTTCCAGCGTATAAACATTTTAAAGTCTCTAACACTTTATAGGACTACAATAATAACAAACTAAATACAATGACTCAAAACAATAACAACAAACACAGATTTAATCAATGGACAATGTTCCGGACTTTTACTCCCTCTTTGGATTCATTTTCAGGACCCAAAGCTCTCGAAATCATCCGAATAATTTCGTTTTCGTCCTTTATTCGACTCGTCCTTTTGTTGGATGGTTCATCCGTTGACTCAGTTGATAGTCGTTGCTCCTCAACAGGCATAAGGTTTTGTCTAAATGAACTTTTATAAAGCGTTTATTTTATAAAACAATTCATAATTTAATTTGAAATTAACATTATTTTAGGGATAAACTTTCTAGTTCGAATTATTTTTGATCATTCCAAGTGAAAGTACTCACTCATCATCGAAAGTACCCACTTCGAAAGCACTACTCGGATGTACTTTAACGATCGCTCAACTTTATCAGGCCAATGATGGGCCTCGGCGAGTACTTTTCTAACGGTACATTACTTGGATACGTATCTTGAAATTTGGTTTTAGGAAAACAAACTGCAAGAGACTTGAATCAAAAGCGTGTCGTCCTTATTTTAAGTCACTAACAATTCGGTGTTGTTTCGTTATTGCACTTAATCGTCTAGTCAAAAATAAAAAGGAACTTACAATGGTACATGATTAGCAAGCGCTTTGCCCCATTTCTCACCAGAAGCTACATCTCCAAGGATTTTTACTATATTTGGGAAAGAGAGAATTTTTGGGCCAGACCTCCATCTAAATGGTAATAACTTTAAATTCGCTCAGGATATACTAATTACATAGATTTTATACATTAAAAATATTCTGTATTTTATCAGCAGCGCGGATGTTGTGGAAAATGATTGTGGGCGTGAGGCCGAGTGGAACTACTACCAATCAATTTAATAAATAACATTTGTCGGTTCAACGCAAATAAAAGTAGGTCTGGCACTAATAACAAGTGATCATGAAGAAACGTACTTTATATATCTATCGATCGGCAGACGCATCATTCGGTATTTTCCAGTATGTCTTGCTTCGAGAGTCTCCTTTTGCTGATCCATTCTGAAATTATCACATATAGAAATTTACATTTAGAGAATAATATTCCAACTTTAATTCGACAAATCGTATTTTAATTCGACAAATCGTATTTTAGATCACAGAGAAATTTGGCACTAAACCTCACTCTCTAGACCTATAAAGAAATTGAGTTAGACCTATAGGAAAAGCGTTAGGATTTATCATCATACCAAAATGCAAATAATTCAACTGACGGACAAAGTACACAAGTTTGAGGCACGTAAAATCTAATAAATTATTACCAAATATCACAAGTTTTAAACTTTAGCGGTTTTAAATGTAAAAATGCGAAACTTACGTAAACGGAATAATATATGCCTTGTGAATCAACGGACCATCGAGTATTTCACGAGCATGTCTCAAAAAATAAAACCGTCATTTATATAGCTTCGCAGTATAATTTTTAGTATGAAACTTTTAGGTAATGTTTATGAATTTTAATCGCGAGAATTAGTTATAAGATAATCAGAGATAATTATCACCTGGCATTACAGTGCGCCAGCTGACAAACTACCGTAAATCCTCCAATAAGTCCCCCCTCAATTAAGTCCCCCCTCAAATAAGTCCCCCCTAAAATGGGTATTTTTCCAAATTTCAAATTTTTGGCGCAATTACAAATTTTTTGGCGCAAATTTGAATTTTTATTGCATATTTTGCTATTTTTTACAAAATTTTGTCAAAAAATTGAAAAATTTGCTAAAAATTGGCGAAAAATCGATCAAAAAATTCAAATTTTTGGCCAAAATTTTTCGGCGCCAATTCAAAATTGGTTTAAATTTTCAAAAATTTTCCCAAATTTTGCCAAAAAGTCCCAAAAATTTTCGCGCCCCGCCTTCGGCGGGGCGCGAAAGTTTTTCGCCGCGCCTTCGGCGCGGCCACGAAATTATAAGACCCCCCCCCTCAATTAAGTCCCCCCTAGACCCCCTACGAAACAATAAGTCCCCCGGGGGACTTATTAGAGGATTTATGGTATCTGTTTTGTTGCCAGACACCAATCGACCAGCAATTACAGAGACGATTTTCCTAGCATTTACTCCCCTGAAATTCGGCAATTCCCTGAACCCTTTTTTCCGGCTACGTACCAGGGTGGGCTTCGGTTCGATATTCGGAACTTTTTGGCCATTCGGTATTTTAAAATCTTAATCCGGTTCTTTAAAAACAGGCCGAAGCCCACTCTGCTACGTACCTGATCACCACCCTAGTAATGTGTTGTAAGGTTTATTCCCAAAACTTACATTGATATGTAGACAACTTGTTGAGTAGGGTCAGTATTACTCGTGCTTTGATGCGGATTGTGAGCGGTGATGTCCGGCAGAATAAGTTTCTCTAATGCATCTTGTCTTTTATAAATATCCTGCCGATCAAAGATATCTGCCATATTTGGATCATTTTCAACATCAGCGTTCACCTAAATATATGTCTCATTGTATCGAGCTCGTTTTTTGCTATTGAATACATGGTGACTAATAAAAAAGAAAATTTCTTTAGACGAGTGGGAAACGATAAAACGTATTATTGCATAACGTCAAGGAAGTTTTCGAACTTGGAATTTTCCCACTCCGGGCGGACCCAAACGGCTGGCCACCGAGGGCGTTTATTAAGTGCCTATATATATTTTTAACTTTTCAGTTTATCTTTTAAAAGTCAAAAGAATTGAAATAAAAAAATAGTGGCATATAAATAAAAACATAAAAATCTATGGCCATTCAAAACGAATTTTTTAACAACAATATAAAATTATAACTTATTTATACTTACTATGTCGACAGGAAACGAGCGTCGAAGTTCGCGAACATTTGTCTGAAATTATTAAATTGATTATTATATTGAGCATCGGTTTCAAATTCCAACGGGTTACGAAGCGAAATTTCCTAGGAAAAATATTTTCCTTGCCTCAATTTAATAAGTGTTAGTAATTAGCCCCTGATTTAAAACAAAAATCATGTTCAAATTTATCGGAAATGTGAAGTTGTGTTTGTGGGAGAAAGTAATGAAATTCGGGGCAACAAAAATCTATCGCGATTACCCATGTATAACATTTCTATAGACTACTAACAAAGGGTCAAAATGTACTTATTTTGAAGGACCCAGTCAAGCAACGGCCATTGCATAAAATTACTATTGCTATGCACGCTTTCCCAAATCAGAGCTCAAAATATAATTGAGTTTTGGCAATTCAAATTACATTTGAATGTACAATAGCTTGGCAAAGTCTTATGAAAGTGAGGTTAGTAGCGATTATTATTTATATTTATTACTATTACCGTAAGCTCTCTAATTAACCCCTGCTGTGTATGACTTGTGACATTCCTCTATGCTTAATTATTGGAAAACGACGACGTATGCTACTTTGTAAAAGCTATGAAATGAGAAATAGAACGTCAACAACGCAAAGGGAGCGTAATCAATCGTTATGATAGACAGAATTCGTTGGAATAATAAAGCAGAGGCTGGGCTGATTATACAGGCTGGCCTGTGTAAATCGAAGGCGCTCTCCTCTACTTTGTTTATTATTTCTTATTCCATAGCTTTAACGAAATAGCACACAGCGCCGTTTTCCAATGATTAAGCATAGAGGAAAGTTAGAAGTCATACATAGCAGCGGGTATAATTATAGTTTACTGTAACCATAATAAATTACGAAACTAAAGAATCATACCAAGATAGTTTGCTTAAGTTGGTCCGACATTATTTTCTGCAAACCCAATTTACATCGCGTAGCGAACTGCATATCAAAGACCAGTTGGGGCATATCCCCCACTGCGTACGAAGAAACACTACGCCCAACTTCACCGTCTAAAAAAGAAGTCATGACATTCAGTACTTAAAAAACATACATTTCTGTTCGTACTTTGATTTGTACAGCCAATGGAATCTGGGACCATAGGCCATGCCGCCAGCTTCGAAATTTCTTTGCTAAAATAGCAGGTTCTAAATTGTTCTCATTTATCTACAAATAATTTAGAAAAGTAATATGTTCAGAAAAAGACAATGATATATCGTAAATGTCTGGAAGGACCTACGACCTGCATTTTTAGACTAACTCACATATGGTTTAAGCTCCAAATGAAGCCTAGACTAGCACTAACTGATACGTATAAGTCGAAATTAGCGTATAGAAGATCTAGCCCAAAAATAGGTTTAGAATTAGATTCAAGTCGACATGTTCTTACAGTTAGGTTTTAGGTTTTTCTACTTTTTTACTTAGATTTAAACATCGACATACGAATTCGGCAGCTCGAAGCATAATTTTTATTTTAACCATTGCTGCACTCTTACATGAACCTTAAGCTTAATCTAAGTTATGTCCAATTTGGTGACATTTTACCTAGGCTCTATTTTACGGATTTTTAGCAAAGGAACTAACCTGTTCATCGAGATAGATATCATATATCTGCCTTTTGTCTTTGGACTTAGCCTCACGTTTCTCGTGACCGAGCTGCCTTTTGATCTTAAACATCCAAAATTGGACCTAAAAAAATTTCAATACCTTATACAATAGTACCGTTATAAAACTTACGCGTTCTCGGGTATTCTTTTGCGAGAGCATTTGCTCCCAGTCTTTATCACTGAGAAACTTGGGCGTATTATCGGCAAAATACTCAAAAATCTCAAATTCTTTCGCTATTCTTTCAATCCGCTTGTGCACGGCCGGCTGATTGCCAAGTTTCGCCATAAAAATCGAAGATGGTTGAATCAAGGATCGGACTGACATTTTCTGAGGTGCTTTGTTGCGAAGTTTTAGAAGCGATTTCGATGTGAAAATAAGTCTCACAAATGGTTGTTTAAATTTTCAATGTTTGGCATTCTGTTTTCTGTCAAAGAAAATGGTTACTGAAATGAATGGACATGCTTTAAAGTCAAACGACATGTGAGGAAACAATGCAACACTGAAATATCCCTGAAAAGATCATTATACATTTTGGTCAGACTTCCACCATAATTTGCAAGTACACACTTGCACCAAAATTCTCTTTTTCCACCAACATACTTTTAGGCATAGGCCGGACTAAGGTTGAGGCTTCACCGATCGTATTATACGGCTAAATCAATAGTTAGTGTCTGAATTTGGCAGAAGCTGACCTGGGGCCGATAGCTATCAAGTGCTGAGACGCTGAGATCTCAGCATTTCACTATCTGGTATTTATCACAGCTATCGTTGTCTCTATCATCAAATCGGGTCAGAGAACAAAAGGAAATGCTGAGAAAATTTTTCAAAAATTTTTACCTTATTTCAGCTTCACCTTTTACAAGGTATTCACGAGATTACAAGGTTTTTTACGTGAACGAGTTTTTTCTCAGCATTTTCCTTAGACGAATAATCGTCTCAGGTTCCCTGCAAGCGAATCTCAGCATTTCCCTTTGTTCTCTGACTCAGCCGGCCGGCTGCTCAGCAGCCGCCTTGATGTTAGAGACAACGACAGCTATGATAAATACCAGACAGTGAAATGCTGAGATCTCAGCGTCTCAGCACTTGATAGCTATCGGCCCCTGGTAATGTGCAAAAGAAAGCGTTTTGTGCAAAACCATCTTTAATGCCAGAAAAGATTCTAACGGTTGAGACAGATGTGTTTCGTTTCGCCCACAAACTCAAATTAAAAAATCCGTGATTAGTTATATTACACGCCTTTACTCAATTTGGAATTCAATGAGAATGTAAAATAAATAATAATCAGTATATGTAGGAAAATTTATCCTTCTCTCACAATCTGCCGATTTTTTATTAACTCAAAAGACGACTAAATAATATTAAAGTACAACATTAAAAGATTATACAGTCCACTCTCGTTTTTCCATTCCAGATCAAATATTCGTAAGCGGATTCATTGTTTCTGAAGAGATCGGCTCAATATCCAAAACCGAATGCTTTCATGCACATTTTCATTGTTATTGTACTTTAATGCCTCTCCTGGAGTCGATTGTCTCATCAGCATGACTTCTTTAGTTTTTTGATTCACCATGCGAGATTCTTCGATTCCACTTGTACCGTAAGGATATCTGAGACGAAAGACGAGCTGGAAAGGCGACGGTGTTGAGGCATCCAGAAAGCTCTAAAATTTTATGAGCTTACAAGGAGTGACATAGGGTTGGATGTGAGCTTTTGGAATTTGACCTTTGGCAAGCTCACATCCAACCCTATGTCACTCCTTGTTAGGAACTATGTTAGGATCACTAATAGATCTCAAATTAAAGTATTTACCCAAGATACCCAAAAATTAAGTTATGTGGAGGAATGACACTTGGAGCCAGAAGCCTAAAGCACTGAAACTACAAAATTCGATGACTGGAGCCAGAATTTTTCGCTCAAATAATTGGTTTTGAAGGGATATATCCAATCTTAATGCTGTTTAGCTCTTCAGTATAGTAGGTCACGATTGGGCCAGTTGTTCGGCGAAATACGGTAAGAACTAACCTTTCGAAGATCATCCACCAGCGAGGGATTGTATCCATTCCAGATAAAAAACGTTGTATTGCTCTGAGGATGGCATCCTTTGCACTCTACCAAGTCGGTGATTTTCTTAACATCTAAAGCGTTCCAGTCCACGATCTTGATTTGGTCCAACTTGTATAAGTTCGAGTAAATGTGCATTGGCGCCACATTAATAAAACCGGATATAAGCAGCTCGCGGCACTTGAGTATATTTGGAGTATTGAACAATGAATGGATCCATGAAAGAAAGTAGCTAGGCTGAGAAGTTCTCGGAATAGCATCAGATGGCAATGTTAATGATAACGTTTGGTCTCTCCACAGGTGTGAAAAAGTCGTTATCGCTTTAATATGGTCAAGAGTGCATTCTTGATTCGACACTCTTATCGTAGTATATAAAAAGCGAATTGTTGGACCGCAAAATCGGTGTAATTCCTCCAGTGCGTTGGCTGTTGCTAAAGTTTATAAATTGAAATAATTTAGACTGAACATCGTAGAGAATGGTACTTTACTTTACTAATTTGCTGGTGTCCGTCAGTGGGTCCGTCCACTGGCGTTTAGACCCTTTTTAGGCCGTTTTCGACCCAGATCTCTTCACCCTTATAGTAAACACCCTCATAAATCCGTAAAAATTGGGGTGGTCCCGGGAAACTTATTGCATATTCGTGACCAACCCATAGAAATACTCATAAAAAATTCATTGTGACAAAATGTACGTTCTCAAATATCGATATTAGACCACATGGATCACGATCAATCACTTTTTCGGACCAGTCCAGAGGATAAAAATCTTTAAACAGGCTTCAATCGGTTTTACTTAAAAGACGTTTGATCGACTGTTCTAGCGAATCGGCACAAAATAGCTCTAATACGACCTAAACACTATATAAACACTGTACCTTCAATACACCATTGTCCAGAATTTAGATTGTGAAGCACAGCTTCGCCACATTGCTGATTGAGGGATTTTAGCTCGAAACGCGTTAACTTCCTTTTGTTGGAAGGGATAAGATTTTTAAAGCGCAGAAATCCAAATTGGAGTTGACCTTTATTATCGAGTTCAAAGTTCAGTTTTATGTTACTGAGAATATGATATGGCTTAGTCGGAAAATAGTGTTGGACAATTGTATTGAATTGGCTGCAAACAAGTTGCAGATTTCCAAGCATTTTACGATCAGAGTACTCAAATGTTGCCACGAGATTGCTCATCATTCCAGAAACTTTCCTAAAATGAGATTAAAATAATTATCCACCGCACAATATTTTGACAGCCATCAGAACAAGTGAAATTAAATAAATCGCAAAGAAGTAAAAAATAGGGAAAGGCGAAATTCAAATTTTTGCGCATTTTGACGATGTATCTTGCCTTTTAACCTAGAAAACCACCAGAAAAAAATCCATTTTTTTCTGGTGGTAGATCAAGTCAGGGACTATCATCTTGCAAAAATAGAATGCAAATCGGATTCTTCCTGGATTCGGTTTTTCCGAATCCGATTTGCAATTCTTGAGACATTTAAATGGCACTTGACCAGAAAGGCGCGCGAAATAGACACTAAAATGACTCCCAGCACAAATCATCAACACAAGCTTCAGGCAATGTAAACAACTCATCAATATCTTTGCTTTCCATTTAATCTCTATTCACCACATTTGGTCAGGCTCATCATTTAAGACTTATCAAAACGTGAATTTGAGTGACGTTTATATACGCTATAGAAAATATTGGGAACGCAAAAATTGAGGTTTGAAAGCGACATGATAAATAAGATGAACTTGGAATTAGGATTTTACCTTATTTCAAGCTATGGCGTTCAAAATATTGATAGCCAAAATCGGCAAACTTTTGGCTCCGGATGGCTTCAAAATCCGCAAATCATGGCCAAATAATCTCAGGTTTTCTCCATAATGTTCAGAATTTTGTCCACTTTAATGTTCGAGTGAGACTATTCAAGAAAATAAGCATTGACGAAACATTTTGAGGAGTTTCGAAGTCACACATGGTCAAATTCTGTCGAAATCACCATTCTGGTCGTGGCAATGACATCTGTTAAATTTTCCAATTTACTCAAGAATTTAATTTGCTTGAAGTGTTGAAGAGGAAACTCTTAGCTTCAAAATGAGTGATATTTTACGTTTTTACAAAGCCAATTGAAAAAACAAATAAGCAACATGAGACAGTCTTTGCCTTCGTAGCAGTCTGATTTTCCGGAACCGACTCGTCGTCTTTAAACGGACATATTTTTTATTTCAATAAAGCTAATGCCGACATATTTTCTTTATAAAATGTTAATGTCTTGGTTACATTTTGAGCTATGACTCGTATACATTTGGCGCAAATTCAAATTATGTATTTATTCGGTGGGGTGGATTAAAACAATTTGTAAACATTAAAATGACACCCTGTATTTTCCCAGGGAATTACATCATTTAAAGGTCAACACCTGTTCCACTTCAAGTAAGTTGAGTGGGAGATGAGTTGCGATCAGATATTTACAAAGAAATTGATCGCGCAAAGATCATTGAAACCTGGATCAAAGCAGAAATGAAACGCGACCAATATTGAAGGATCACCTGCACTTTACAGGATCACAAGAGAATTTGTTTGCGAATAAAATAGAATAAGTTTCCATTTTTAATTAAATTTGTTTACCTAGGATATCAACACGAAAATTCCGCCCATCATAACCACTCAATAGCTTAAAGTTCAATCAATTCATAAATTTTCCATATGATTATAAAATGGAAAGACAGCCATTACGAATCCCGAGAAGACGATAAAGTCCTCAGAAATCTCCTCATTCAACTTCGGGATGGACAGAAAATAGACTTTTGCCATCAATTTACTTCAAGACTTTTCCCAACGACATTTAGCTTAAAGCATATTGACATTTGATGTAGTTCTATTTTATTTTATACATAAACCTTAAGAAGGATTTTTGACTATTTCTCTGAGGGGAAAAGTTACCTTCCCAAGGTAATCGCCCTTCTATTTATCAAAATAAAATATATCTCACAAATATTCCTAGCATACTTGTAGGATTCCAATTTGTGGCCTGCTTTTAAGTGCCAGACAAAATGATATTTTATAGAAATAAAAATTTTCCTTACTCATTATTTTCATAAAATGTACCTTTGCGGCATAACTCTTGCGAAAGATTCAAATTTCGGTTATTTTGGTGCCAAAGGCAATGTTGCTCAGACTTTTAAATGATCATTGAACTCTAAAAATGGGTCAGTGATCTTTGATCGTTTCAAATTCCTTCTTCTAAGCTATCATTGATTTGAACGGTTTCCTGTGTTTCATATTTCTATTTATAACCAAATCGCATCCGAAATGTGATTAAAAAAGCACATAAAATTCTCTGTATTTTGAACATCTGACGATCATCGAACGCTCCGAATCTTTTGGATTCGTCATTACTCTCGGCTTTCAATAACCTTTTCTCTAGACACTTTTCTCTAACTGTAGCCAGCAGAATATAAATGTCCTCTTCCTTGATCAGCGTTCTCATCTAATGTCTCTGTGATTATCTCCGTTAATCCTTGAAACATTAGGGAATTTTTAAGACATTCATTCCCAATAAAAATTTTTCCCAAACAGTTTCTCTCGTAAGCCAACAAATGTCACAGTTTACTAAAGTTGCCAAAAGCTTGACTTCGAGCTTTTCGCTTTGAATTCATTTCATCATTTGCATTTTCCAAAGTTCTTAACAAAACGCTTTCCCATTTATATTAGAAACCAAAATCTAAACGTACAATGTATGGAACGTTTAAAATCCTTTAAGCGTTATTTCGTTATGCGCTCCTCAAACTTTGACCTATCAGCTGATCTCTGAACGTTCCTCTTTGGTTTGTCAACGGATTTGTCACGGTTCTCAGCTTCAATTTCAATACATTCCAAATTCTGTTTTGTATTTTTCATTATATCCATTCATTGAATAACGGAACGTTACAATATATCAGTTCAAAACTTTTACCAAAAATTTCTACCGCTTCCCTTTACTCTGTGTACTTTGAGCTTTAAACTGTCATCTGACCTCCTAGCGCTCCTGTTCAAATTTTCTACGTCTCTCAGTTTTCAATAGGATTCAAATTCCTTTCTATATTTTTCATTCTACCCAAAAATTTCCGATATATATATATGAAAACCTGAAAATAAGTAAAAATATTTTCAAGATCTCATATTCAATTCAACTTTTTTTCCATATTTTGAGGCATTTACATTGAAGGCCAAAATACCAAAGATGGTAAATGTCCTAACAATACCACTTTTAGCGTTCTTGGAGAAGTTTCCAAGCGACATTGTATTTACTTAAGTTTAAGCTTAAGTTACTTTTCGAGGACGGGCTGCATGCCGTGGCCAGGATTTACCTTCACCGGAGTGACCTGTATAAAACTTAGGCTTAAGATTGGGGGAGATCAAACTGTCCATTAGAATTTGTGACGTCCGCCCGCATTCTTGGCATCGATAAAATTCAAACGAATTTGCAAATTTGTGAAAAAGTAATTAAATCAGCAAATTAAAGAGCATCTAAAATATTTCTGCGACAAATAAAGTTCTCTATTTTCATTCGCGTGCAGCCAAGTCACGATTTCCGGTGACAATAAATCTCCCAATTTTCCCTTCGAAACTCATAAAAACTTTGGGTTGGCGTTCAAAAACTGGGAAGAAAAGGGACCGAGGAGACGGTTCAGAGAGCAAATCGCTCCATTCTTAAACTTTTCCTTGCTTTTCTGATCCAACCTCCCAAAAAGAGTTGAACGATGAACGTTCAAACGCAACGCAACCCTTTAGAAAAGAGATACCCGTTTTGGGGCAGCGGCGGCGGTGGTCGTGGGACATATGTGCAGAGGGCGGCACCCCCGCATCGGTCTACCTTGGTCAACCCTTTCAATATATCAAAGACAAACTTTTGAATTGTGATATGTCAAAGATAAATTTTTCCTATTTCGTAGAACCGCTGATCGAGATCAATACTGTAATGGTTCTGTTCCGGGGTTTTTTCCTATTTTGGACCTAAAGTGTGATGTGATTAATAAGTTTTGACTGGTCATATAAAAATGTGCTATATATGGAATCCGCCATTCTTAGACTATTTTAGTCGTATGTTTTGGTTCCGAAATTATGTTTTCAGTGGGAAAAGTGCGATTGAGAATGTTTGGCGTTGTTTATGTTGTGTCTTTCGCTCTTTTGGGAGAACCAGGCTAAAGTCTGAAAATTCCAAAACGGAGTAGATTCCATCAGACGGGATCAACTTATTGGCCTGAAGCGAACAAATTCCAGTGCGTACCAGTAGTTTAAGAGGTTAACTTTAGCCGGGAGCCTCACCGAGTCGCCGGTTGAAGTTTATAGGGGCGCTTATCAAATTTTCCAAAATGTCAGTGGTTCTCCTTGGCTATACGCCAGGTTGTAGTGATCTTAAGTTTTTACAAGAAAATTGTCTATTTTGTTGCCAAAGGAAATTTTTAGGACTTTAGTGAACGAAAAATATATTTTCGTCTAAAATTTTCCCTCTTAATTTGAAGTTTGCCAAATAACACTATCCACGCTCAGAAGACTCACACAAGATCCTTAAGAATAGCTCCCAGCTACTCTTACAAAATCCAGCCTACGACTGTAAAGTTTTAATTTCCAATGTCATTAATCATAGGGTACATTCCGTACAGTGGTACTTTCAATGATTCTGAGATCATTATAGTTTAAAGTGCATCTCAGGTAGTTGGTTTGCAGTCGGCTGGAGGCGAGTAGTGTAGACAGGTGTGACAGTTTAGTATTGAGTGTATCATTCTCAAGGTTGCGTAACCTTAAATCACTTCACTGTCTACTTTCAAATTATCCTTCAGATTCTCTAAAATGGTCATAAAAGTTTACGACAGTCGCAGTTCGAATACTGTAACTTTAATTAATCCAGATAAGTTTTCCAAAAATTTTCATAAATCCCCAATTGTTCTCAGCTTGGCATTTTTCTATTTATAATTTGTTGCAAGATACGTGACAAATTAATTGCGCAAAGGTCCCGTGCTGTCATGTATTTTGACTAAATACCTAACGACATTGTTGTCATTTCTCGGGATTATACTTTGCTTGAACCGAACTATCTCATATCTATATCCATGTTTTCACGAACGAGCCTCGAGTTGATTTGAGGCTTGTTTTTCTAATCGCAATAATTTTCATCAATTCCATGTTAATATTTAGTTATCCAAAAACTCCACGAAATGAATATTAAACCGCCGGAGACAGGTATTTTGGCGGCACGAACTCGATTCCTTTTACTTGTACTGGTAGTGCTATGTCTTATGATCAACTGGGCCAACATCTTAACTTTCAACTTCACAGTGGTAAGTGCTAATTTTGTACATTGCAGGTGAAACGTATCTTCAGGCCAAAAATCAGACGAGACTGATCCAATCGGTTTAGTCCATATGATTTTTGCTAGGAAAATAATCTGATTCACCTTTGCTAAAGTGGTTCAATACATGATTTTTACAATTTCAGATCTGCATGGCGCCGAAGAAAAATACCACAGAACCGTCAGAATTCGTAACCATTCCACCTCCACCGCATGTGCGGACGGCCGAGTTTACTAGCTATGAAAAAAGCCAAGCCATGGCTGTGGTAGCCGCAGGTATGTCACCACACGATTATCATTAAAACAAAAATTTGGTTGTGTCTAAATCATGGATAATCTAGCTTAACCCAGAGGTAAAGCTCAAGTCTTTTTGTCTGAGTATCTATAAAGCTTGTTTACTTATAAAAATTTAACGGAGATAATCAGAAAGGTATTCGTTTTCATAAAACGAATTTTATCTTTAACCTGATTCTATGTTTGCAAAGTGCAAATTTGTTTGAGCATATTTTATTACTTTTTTATATCGAAACAAAACTCATTATGAACATTGCTATTAGGCCTTATAAGTTTTTCAGAGCATCGACTACTTTTGTTTTGAGACAAAAGGGTTTAGAATGAAACATAAAATTAAACGCAAACTATTATCGAAAACTACTGCAAGGATCTTCAAAAGCCCTAGCCCAAAATGTACTAATCTGAATTGAGCAAATTTCAGGTGCCTTGGTGGCCAACATCCCGATAGTGACTCTCATAAATTGGTACGGGCCGCGATACCTTTTCACCGCTGTGGGGCTATTTGGGGCTATTGCCACAGCTCTTGTTCCTTCAGCGATGAATCTTGGCTATAATTGGTATGCAAACTAATTATTGATCATGAATCACTCATCTTTTAGTTGTACAAATGTTTTACAATTGTTTTGATTTCAGGTTTTTGGCCACTCGGGTGTTGCAAGGAATCGCTTTTGCCGGAGATATGGCAACTTTTGGCCATTTCGTGACCTACTGGACATACCACAAACAGTACGCGTTCTTTACAGCCACACTCTGTGTTTACGTTCAACTGGGTATGTTTTCGTTCGTCATAATTATAGCGTCAATAGCAACATTCTTTTTTTTGTCAAATTTTGGCTTTGGGATCAAAGCAATTATTGACCTAAAGTAGAGACGACATTCCTCTTCTCAATTTTCATTTGACTTGACAGAAAGTTATCACTCATTTGACAAAATCCCCTGGACAACATCAGACGAACCATCCATTTTCTCCATATATTTGGTTTAGAAAATGTTTTGTAGGAGGTGATTTTTCCGGGATTCCCCGGTGACATTGGGGCAGGGATTCTGCTCCCTACGTTTATTCGAGTGGGATAAAACAGGGAATTTTCGGATATACAAAAGACCATAAATTTGATAGAAAGTCGAAAATTTGGGTAAAGGATTTCCTAGCTTTCCTTATAACATAAAAAATTTGTTTGAGTGATGTTACGTTTTATGTTACGAAGTTTCAACGTAAACACACAAAGAGACTAATTTATTTCTTTTCAGCACCGGTGTTTACGAATCCCGTATCAGGCAAGTTTCTTTGTGTAAATACATTCCTTGAGGAATATGTACTAAGGGACTGTCCAAAAATTGACATCGCTCGAATCAAAAACGAAGTATTGATTTTAAGGGTGTGACTATAATAGTGATTCCAAAAATGTTGGTTATTTATTAATGTTTTTGCGACAGGGCTACTATGATTTCGGAATAAATAACTTCCCCCCAAGGCTTTGACGCACTTTGTGGGCTTTCTCTAAAACAAAAATCAGTTGAAAATTCCTTAAATGGTTAGTTTCAGGCATATTGTGCGAATCCTCGATTGGATGGCCCGGCGTGTATTACTTCCACGCAATTGTCGCGGCTGTACTTTTCACCACATTTTTCTTCTGCTACCGTAACGATCCGAATAAGCACCCATATGTGAACGATTTGGAGAGGAACAAAATTGCAAGAGGAAGAGATTTAGACAATGCGAAAGCACAAATGAGCATTCCTTACAGGTTTGCCAATCTTATACTTTTTTCCAATATGATGCAAGAAATCTCTGCAATTATATTTTTTATCTTTGGCACTCTTATAGAGAAAAGAGAGTTCCTTTTATGCAAGAAACTTTCGTCCACCAAAATATTATTTTCTGCATTTGCTACAAAATTAAGTACTAATTATCTTTTTGGTGCAATGAAATGCCCTTTGGTCATTTGAGCCTTCTTCTTGCCTAAAGCAAGGCAAAATTTGATAAAGCCGATCCCTGAAAATTCATTTTATTTTCAAATCGTTTAGTTTAGGATGACACTTTTCCTATATAAAACATGGATATTCGCTCTCTTAAAATCTTCCGTTATACTCAAATCATATATCATGTGCATTTAAGGTGTATGCTTCGTACGTACTAGAAAAATTTGTATACGGACCATTTTTTCAGAGAAATCCTCCAATGCCCAGCAGCTTGGGCCGTGTTCATTGGAGCTGTGGGGAATTTTGCCGGCATCAACTTAATTTTTCAATTTACTCCAACCTACCTCAGCAAGGTTTGCATTTTGACCTTTAGCATACTTTTCATATACTTTTTTTGCATTTTAACTTATAAGGTATGTCTAGGTTATTATGTCTAAATAGTCTGTAGGTAATCGGAAAATAGTATAGCTTAGAGAGCTAGAGAAGAAATAAACATTCAAGTAGACAGATTGAATGTTTATTTTTAACCTTAAAAGTATATTGAAAATTTGCCCCTGGCAACAGCCTTACCCCTAATAATTTAAAAGTGCGATCACCCAAACTCCACAACCAATTTCCATTTTATAACTCATGTGATCTCCAATGTTTATTCAATTTCTCAAAAAGTTGCACCCGCGCTTCCTTTGCAAAAAGGCATTTGGGGCCCAAAATGGTTTATTACCTTTTCCTAGATGGATTTGATTTCCCAGGTAAAAAATTAGGGAGAAATCGAAGCCAAGGGAAGGGACGCAACGATTAGCGAATCAATTAAACCTGTTTATGGTCTTTGGAGAAAAGTTAAATTGGGACGAAGGACGCCCAAATTCAAAGGCAAAAGAGAAGAGATTGAAGACAACAGTTCAAAGATACATCACTTGAGAAGAAAAAAAGCTCGAAAAAAGCCTAAAAACGGCTACATTAGTCGATTAGCGGTGCGTCAGAGGGAGTGAAGTCACGGGAGTTTGGCGAACACAATCGAAGGAAGTCTTGAACGGAAGTTCGGTCGAGATAAGAAAATTTGGGAGATTAGAAATGAATGTTTATATGTAAGCGAGTAATGTAGGAAAAGCATTTTATAGATCACTGAAAAATTATTCAATCGGGGAAGGGAAAGTTGCAAACTATGCAAGGAAAAATATGTGCTTGAGTAGATGCTAGAGGTGATAATTTGTGGTGAAAAGTGAAAATAAAAACGTAAAAAATAAAAACAAAATTGGCTTTAGTATTGTAGAATTGCTGAATTCCCGTTTGCACTTTTAGGTCCAAGGATTCGAAGTGGTCAAAACCGGCTTCATGGCAGCTCTTCCTCCACTTCTTCAAGCCGTAATGAAGGAACTGGCGGGTCTTTCGAACGACCGAATCCCGAAAAGAATAATGGGTGAGACCATCAAGACCAGGCTCTACAACAGCATCGCTTTCATCTCCATGGCATTCTTCCTCGTCATTTTGTCATTTATTCCACAAGGAAGTGGACTGACCGCATTGTCCATTATAGTGGCCGGGTCCACCATGCTCGGGTTCAATATTGGCGGATTTTACAAGTCAGGTAAGGAATGTTTCCATGTTTTCCAGCCCTAAAACTTAAATATATTCAAAATAATGGATACTATATTAACGTTTCGCTTATAGGTTCGATAATCGCTGGTCCCTACGCTCCATTTGTGCTTGGACAAGTCTCCACTGCAATGACAGTCACAATGCTCATAATCCCACTTATTGTCAACCCTTTGACTCCTAACAACACGAGAGAAGAATGGGTAATTTCTTCTTATTTTATCAATTTTATAACAAGTAAATTTTGAGAGTAGAATGCAACATGAAAATGTAACATTAAATGTTTCATAATTGACCAAAGCACACATTTCCACCAAAATGTGTTAAACCGCTGGCGGGACTTCGAAATGCCGCAAAGAGAGAAATCGACTTGTGTGGTCCTTTAATTCTCATTGTACGTGCCGTCATCTGTCTCTCCATCCTTTCCATAAAATTCAGCAACGCTGGCTCACTCTTGACTGATTAGGAGAGCCTTCATCGCTTTCCGCCATAACACCACACAAGTCGATTTTCCGTTTTGAATCCCCGTAAGATAAAAGGACATACAATTTACCTTAGCGCTACGTCAATTTTCGCATTTCTGGATAATTTTGAATTTCAATTAATCTCTTTTAAATTTTAGGCTCTCGCATTCTACGCAGTGGCTGCGATCATGGTGGCTTGCAACTTATTTTACGTGTTCTTTGCCAGAGGCGATCTTTGCTATTGGGCCACTGCGAAGTACTACCAAGAGCGGATGGCGAAACAGGCTCTTATAAAATCCAACAAAGTGTACAGCGTTGAAAGTCTACCTCCGAAGTCTGCTTTATCCGAGCTGCCGCCGGTTGACACACCTGTTGCGGCTTAAACATTTTTCGTCAATGTCTTGACAGTTATTCGTTTCTCGAATAATGTTTTGTGTAATGTGTTTCAGTTTCTCGATTTCGTTTCTTGTTAATATTATTTCCATGTAATATTAGCAAAATTTGAAGATGCTTTAGTCATATCCGTATTGTATCTCAAGCTTGAAAAAGATGTGCCTTTCCCACAATTTTCTCTTTCGCATTTTCGGAATAATTGGCTTTGTCCCTCGAGAGCATAAATTAGAGCTCTAAAATTGTTGCGAAAAGCACTCGAAAAATGTTTCATGAAAAATATTTCACGTTCTGTTTCCGAAATATTTTTACGCACCTGTTTTCTTAATCCAATTATGTTTCAGAGTAAAACGGCATGTCCTCAATTTATGTGAATTTATATTTATATTATACCAGGTTACAATAAAGAATACAAGTCGTACAGTATTTTATTGTCCCTCCATAGTAAATCGACCCCGCTTAGTTTGAATCCGGGGTGAAAATTTGGAACCTTCTAGAATGCTCTAGACGGTCTTATATACCGAGATTCCCGGATTTTGAGCACTTGCAACTTTCTTAGCCCCGCATATTCCTGGTCAAGTAATACCTGAATCGACAGCTTTCAACGAGATAACCAAAATAAGCTATTACCTAGCCGGGACTCGGCTGATGAAAAAAAAGTTACAGGTGCGCGAATTTCGGGATTTCAATCAACGCTAAAAGTCGATTTTTTACCATTTCGGACAAAAAGACGATTTTACGAAATCTATAAAATTGTTTTCTGAAAAGAGAGTTTCTAGAGAACTTTTTGCGCTGATTTCAAATCTGCAATCAGTTTTTCAATATGTTCAAAAAACGGCTCTTTTTGGCCATTTTTGACAAAACCGTGTATTTACGAAATCCCAAGAATATGCCAAAATTTGAAATTCGCGCCAAAAACTGACTACATATTCGTAATCAGCATATCCGAAAACCCCCTGTGCAAAAAAATCGCCGTCAGATATTGAAAACGAATTAAAATCATCATTATGTAAACCGTTATTTCCAAAAAACACAAATTTTAACTTGAGAATACATTTTTCACCCTTTTTAGAAAACCTGGTACGATATGTTTAGTGTGAAATTAGTCTTAAAGTGTCTATATTGTTGTGTAAAAAAAATCAGTTCAACATTGCTAGAAAATTTTCAAAAAATCAAAAAGACGTACGCTAAAAACTGCCCCACCTTGTACAGCCTGACTTCGATAATATGCACTCCGATATAATGCAGTTTTGATAATACTTTCGATAATACGCACTACTTCGGCCCGGATTGATTCGCGCACCCCAACATGCGCGCGAAGCGCGGGTGCATAAAACTAAATACGAGTGCCGAAGGCACTCCCCCCATGGCTATTATTACTTTCGATAATACGCACTAGTTTGGACCGGATTGATAGATGGATTAAAAGATGCACTTTTTATTTTTTGTACACTTTTTTGCAGAATGGCAGTATTGTATTTCGATTCAAAACAGTGTTGAAATATGAATATTTACTCCTTTTTCCTGAAAACCACAACAATGTCTGCACAACGACCGCAACACATTGTGAAAGCATCCGATGAATAGCGCCATTGTTGTACACATTTTAACTCCACAATATAGCGAAACCCTTTACGCACTTTCGATTGTTGGGGACATTCACCGCCGCATTGAATATTGAACCAGCCAGGTATTTCAGTGGGCAGATGTAAGTTTATCCTGTTAAGTACCCAAAGCCGTCGATAATCTTTCGCCGATAGCGGCGTGACGAATATTTTTGAGCGCGATTATTCTCTGTTCACCTGAAAAATAGGCCGACAACCGATGGCGTGAATCATTTTGTACAATCGATTCATTCGCATACCTGTACAAGACCCGTTATTATGATCAGCGTTATTCAAAGTTATATATTTCTCACCTTTTGCGCAAATATTGTCCTGTAGGTTTGGAACCAATTTTGAATTATTCGTTTAATAGAACTGTTTCCATTCAAATTGCCGCCTAAATCAGCGAAGCAATTTTCCGCGATTCTTTGAGGTGATAAGAATCTTGTTATCCCCAGAATGTCCAGGCAGTTATTTGGAGAACATGCTTTACATTCTATGAAGAAATTGGTTTCTTACCCTGAAAATCTTATGAAAATCTTATGTTTTGTTCCGATATCACTTGTTGACTTTATTGTATATATACTCAACGCTCCAAGAAGAGCAAATAAATTATTATTAAATTATTATTATGAAAATTGGTTTGCCAATTTTTGATTCTTCAATACTTTTTCGCATATTTTACGATACAAATTTTGTTATTCCATATCTTCATCATGGACTGAAAATGAACAAAGATCAGCTATCCGAAGGAAATGTTCATGGGTGGATGTATGAAAACTCGTCCTACAAGTGAATTTTAGAGATAATTTTCGGGATACGATACCAAATTCTAGTGGAGTTAGTTCTGATTGCTTACAATAAAAAAATGCCCGGCATTTATATTTCATACGGATTTATATTTTCAGTCGGTGCAATTTCTGATATAGAACCCCTGACACAGAACTCTAGATCTCATCTGGTTCAATGAATTTTTGGCGTATATTTGTAGTTTCCTTTATTAAAAGAAAAATGCATTTCATTCGGTTTTGGTGAAAGTTTTGATTAATGTTTTGAAATTAAATAATAGCTAGTCAAAGAGTCAGAGTTACTAGAGTACCAGAGAAATCTATAGAATTGACCTTGTTACAAGTGACAGTCTAAAGGTCATGAATATCATGTGTATAGCTCATGTAAGTACGATTTTGTGGAAAAAAGTATGATCCTTTTTTCTGAAAAACTCTGGAAGCAATAATAAAACACGTCCAAAACCAATGTTTCTTTTTCTCTGATACGATTCCATTCCGATTTTATTGCATATTCTCATGATTCAATGCTAAGTACCGCCTATTATACTCAACATTTTGGAACCATAAGATTACATAAAAAAGCAAAAACGTTACAAAACCACCAATGGACATTTGTAGCGGTGATTGGTTTGGGAAGCGACGTAACCGGTGATTGGCATTCAATTGGGTTTTCAGGGAAGATTGTACCATCACCTCTGAGTCTAAAGCCTTTGATTGATATCCAAACGCGACCGCCAAGGCCGTCCTCGCAGACGGCGGCTTCTGTTCCGTGTAATCATTAATTATATTAACATAACGGTCGTTTTGCGGCCCTATCCTTATATTTACGTCTCAATATATACGAACTAACAAAGAATCTCTCATAATATACCGTAAATCCTCCAATAAGTCCCCTCCCTCAATTAAGTCCCCCCCCTCAAATAAGTCCCCCCCTAGACCCCCAACGAAAAAATAAGTCCCCCCCTCAAATAAGTCCCCCCCTAAAATGGGTTTTTTTCCAAAATTTTCCAAATTTCAAATTCGAATTCGAAAATTTTTCGCCGCGCCTTCGGCGCGGCCACGAAAATATAAGTCCCCCCCTCAATTAAGTCCCCTCCCTCAAATAAGTCCCCCCCTAGACCCCCTACGAAACAATAAGTCCCCCCGGGGACTTATTGGAGGATTTACGGTATTCCTATATTATTCGCCTGTTATTGTGCTGTTATCTGACTTATTGTGTACTGCGCGAAAGGTACTTGTGTGAGTGATACTTATGTGAGTTGTAGTCGAAACTTTTGGAATATACTAGCAGACATTTAAATAACAGACCGGGCCCGGTTTCAAAATTGTTGCCAATTTGACACTTCTCTTAGTCTCCCATAACCAAAATCACAGGGCGCGTAACATAGTTATGACGTCATCACTATATGAATCACCATTTCTCCATATACTTATCTCCCTAATATATTGATATAGAAAGTTAGTGACGTCCGTCCCTCCGTCCGCTGCACGTTTTTCGAGTGCATTCTTAGGGGTGCTTAATTTTAAAAATGTACCTAATTTAGGGTAACTTTTTGCGGGGAAGCCGATTTTGAGGTCTAAATTTACATAAATGTACCTAAATTTGCATTCCAGTGCTAATTTCTGTCTGTCAGTAAGGTTTTTTGGGAAAGGTCTTTGACTCCCGTAGGCAGTTCCAAAGCGGTAGTAAAACAAGAAGTTAACTGATCAAGCTGTCAGCATTCAGTCGATCCATTCAGCTGTACACTTTCCTTGTCAATGGCGCCGTTGACCCAATATTGTGCCTAAAGGAAATTTTCTTAAGTCATTTGAGTCACCTTTTTCACCTGTCAATTTCTTCATCGATTTTAGGAGAAGTTCAGGGGCAGCGGCAAGAGAAAGTGAAAGAGTTGATGAGTTTTCGAGGAGCGGGGAGCGAAGGCGGGAAAAGATTTCCATCTGACAGCGGCGGTGGATGGCCACTTTCCTCAACGAATTTTGGCGGTCACAAACTCGATGCAGGATAATTTTCAGTAATCGCATTGACTCAGCTCAATTATTTTCTCACCTCGTCCCATCATTTATTGTAAGCTGGGGAGGGGTGTTGCGGAGTTCTTTTGGGCTTTTCCGGTTTTGGATTCATCCAGGATATTTTCTATTCAAGTGGCAGGGCTTATGTAATTTATTAGGAAGTTTTAAACAATTTTCATTTTATACCAAAAACTTTTATTGTATGGAAGAGTTGTTTTTGAAAAATGTAAAAATTACCTTATGACTAAGTTTTACAAAAAACAGCTTTTAGGCATACAATCCGATAGTTTTGTTCTTTTTCGTATTTTCCATTATTTTGGCAATTTTTTCTTAATTTTCACCAAATCTATAATTTAGTGCTTTTTCATACACTGAATCTTACTTTTACTGATAAAAAACAAACGTGCCAAAATTATGATATTTTGCCCACGATGGAGCAAAAAGTGATTTTTTTCCGACAAGCTACATTTTTTCATAAATCCACTTAGTTAGGGGTTTTTTGGTGCGCTGAGTTCGAAAACAATATTGTTTTCGGTCTTTGGGGCATAGAACGATATAGTCCGTAATTAATGTAGACTGTTATATGTTGTATTTGTAGTACACAATCATAGGTACAAATTGCACATATGAACTAGAAAATATTACCCTGATACGAAATGTATATACCAAATTTTCTTCAAGCAGAGGCCATTTTTGGTCCAGACACGAAAAGTGGACCAAAATCGCATCAGGCGAAAAAAGTAATATTTTTTTCGAACTCAGCGCATCGAAATACCCCTATTTACGTGGTTTCCTGAGTTGTCGGAAAAAAAATTACGTTTTGCTCCGCCGTGTGGCCTAAAGCTGGGGCCAAAGCTTAGGAATTTTATATTGTAAAAATTTTTGCTCACATCGGGGTACCTTCTTTATACCCTTTGGCATTCTGCCCAAATTTAAATGATGTATCAAGTCGTCGTAAAGTCATTCAAATTGGTTTATGCAATTGCCATTTTTCTCGCATAATTCACTCCTCCTAGAAGACTTTCTCGAGGCTGCAAGTGCAATCTCAAAAAAGTGTTTCTAGAAATGTAAAATTTCCATAATTATGCAAATTCATATCAACTTTGCCTTTTATTTTATGAGTGAGCTTTGCTTTAAGCTATATATCATTAAAGCTTTCTGTTAACTGTTTTGCATTCCATTGTTTTCGTCCTCGATCAAAAGTGCAAAAACTGATTTGTATGTTTATGTGTCCATTTATTTGTGTCTCCTATGCAAATGGATAAAACCAGCCAATTTGATGCGAAGAATACGGACCTGAAAATCCCCAACCGTTCCCCTCGAATCCCTCATTCCGCTATTCATCCAAATCGTTCTTTGATGTTCTTTACCGATCAGACAGGTTTCCAGAGGAGCCAAACCAAATTTGACATTTCAAATGAAATGCCTCAGATATTTCGTGACGTCATTTAATTTTATATTGATGGATCGTATATTTCTTCCAGAAATCGTGTCTTCTAAATTGGTTTTCCAAGCCTCCTCTTCAGGCGTCTCCAGAAGAAGAATGTAGCATCATATTCCCATAAATATTTGGGAATTTTGAATTGACCCCAAATTTTTGCATTTTAAACTTTTATCAAAAAGAAAGAATAATCGAAATACGATTTCCAAAAATAATAAAATTTATAAAAAACGAACAAAAATTGAAAAATGGAATATTTTATAAAAAATTGACGAAATGTAAATATTAGGGTGGGATTTTGTCCGTTCTGAAGGGTTTTCCGTTATTATTGTTCTTCTGTTTTTCTGTAATAAAACATTTTCTGGAATTGAAACCCTTTCTCGAAGGAGAGAAATCTCGTTACTAGCCGTTATAAAGTTTTGCCTGTTCAGTTTCGAGCCAATTTCTGTCCGTTCCTAACACAATTTTTCGACATGTATTATATTCTTCAGCCAATTTCCCTGCTAAAGACCACTCCGCTATTCCAAAGCAAACGGAGCGCTGTGTGTTCTCAAGCCCAACCGGTTAGCAACAGACACACAACAGTCAACTGGAATCAGATCACCGCTGCTCGCCACAAACTGTTTGCTGTGCACACATCAGTCAGTATGGAGCATCCAGTCAGTCTAAAGACATTACCCAATTCCATGAACGACCACAACAAACAGTAGTACAACGGGGCTTAGAAAGAGGAATAGGAACCTGCGCGCTGTAGGGAACAGCTGGATCAAGGAGAGGCGGTCAAGTCGGCGAAGGGCTCAGGATTTGGGCTTTAGTCTCAGGGATTAAAGAAAGCCTTTTGGGATTGGGAAAGATGTTGAATCTTGCTACATTATGCAACAATGTGGACAGTCTGGCCGGGAACGGATTTTATAACTGATTTCTCACGAATTTCGGCCGAGAAAATGAGAAATAGGCAAAGTGGCCATTCTTGAACCAAAACGATCTTCTTTCGCGCATATCTCCATTGGTATTCTGGAATGGTTAGACTTACAGGGTACAAAATTGGGTACGCTAGTCCCTCTTTACCAAAAAGATATCGTTAGCATCAATTATGAAATTTGACGCAAAATTACAAAAAAGTAATGCAAGAAAAAATGCTACAAAATGTAACTTTGGTACACGAAAACATTTTTTCTCGACAATAACATGCCAAATATCTGGATTCTCGAGAAGAAATGACGTATAGAAAAGCAAACAAAAACGTACAAAACTCTTTTGTGTACAAAAACCTTTTGCAATTTACGGGTCCAATACTTATTCCGCGCTCCTGCCAGACTCCTTATATATATCATATTTTTTTATCGGGATTCACAGTTTCACTAACTGTACATTTATTGAGAACAGTGCGATTACAGGTGTAGTGTTTTTCGAAATCGGGAAAAAAGTAGCCAGCTGTCCACTACAGCGATCGACAGCAGCTGAGCAATGCGCTGCGCGAGTTTCAAAACAAGACTAATCCGCCTCACGGCCACCTCAGAGTCAGTCCAAAGACCCCTTTAGTGTACAGTCCGGTCCTCACCCCCCTTCCCCCCACATCCCGGCCAATGTGCTTGACTTTGTCCAAATCCATTGTATGGGCTTTAGTGCGCCCCGAATTTACTCGATTGTCTTATATTGTATTGAGGTTGGGCGCGACAGTTAGGGTGATTGGGTTCATTCTGGTTCTATTTTGGGATGGGAATTGCTCTGGGAACTTGACGTGTCAAGCATCCTCGAAAGTGCGAAATCCATACGTGTGGCCGCGCAGTATTGACTTCTTCGTTCTTATAAATTTCAGTAATATCTTTACTCCCGGACTTCATATTGACCTTAATCAATGGGCCTCAGCAGGAGCTAAAGTGAAAATAAAGTTAAAAATTTTCAGAAAAAGTGCAAAGTCCTTGCACTTTTCATAAAAAGTTTACCGTATTTTCTCCAAAACAAGCCCCCCTCTAAAATAAACCCCCTACAGAAAGAGAAATAGTATGTAAAAATGAGAGGTTAGAGAAAAACATTGCAAATTTTTGGGGCCATTGAAAAATAAAAGCCCCGGGGCTTGTTTTGGAGAAAATACGTTAGTATTATTCAAACTTTGCACTTTATAGCCCAACGCTATATAGACAGCTAACCAGGAACTTCCAATCCCGAATGCCGTCTTATTGAGCAGTATGTAGATTTTTGAAGATTCAGCACCGGATTTCTTACGTTACTGATCGTTTATATATTTTTTAGAAATGTCTTTTAATTTCAAAACTTTCGTTCTCAATAAAAATTTTTTTTCTAAATTTAAAGAAAGTTTTTGTGACCAATATTGCTTTAAGCTATTGTCTTCGAGAAACACATTAGTATATTTTTTTATTTTGAAACATTACGATTTCGATTCCCTCCGGTTTTTGGCCTTTTTACTTATATTATTTGCTAATTTCGATCCATATATTATTACAATTATATATCATCCAATTATTCACATCCATTACTCATATTTTTATATATATTTCTGGCCGCCAGGATTATTCCAAGAATTGCGCTTTTTGCGTGAAGAGTCTTCGAGAGTAATGCAAGAGTATAGCGCGAACAATGATTCCCCAATCCTCAACAATAGATGTCAAGTTTATTTTCGTCACATTTCCCCAAATGCAAAAACATATTTTGCAATGAGAGTTGCAACACTCTGATTATGTTGCAATTTTAAAGCTTTAGAGATTTCCTTTGACTAAAAAGTATTTTTGTTTGGTCTTTGAGTCGTTAACTTCAAACGGTCATAGTTTTTCGATCTTCCACGTTCCTAATTTCTTTTTTTTTGATAAAATGTCCGTTTCGGCCTAAAATTTGGATTTTTTTCTAAGCTTCTCATTATGTCGCGAAATTTAACCATTGAGAGAAAAGAAAAAGGGTTTTAGAGGAAAAACGAATATTTTAAGGTAAAAACAGTTTTCCTTAGGAAAATATGAAAATTGCGTAATTACTGTTTGAACTGACGTCTTTTCGCCTGCTTAAAAAGAAAGTAAAGTATAATGTAAATGTATAAATGTAAAGATAACGGTTGCGAAAAGGGCTAACCTTGCCTGAGTATACTATTTCAATTTGTGTTCAATTTGAGGATTTAGAACCACAAAATGTCAATAATTCGATCGAAAGCTACACAAAAATTTCTATCTTCGCGACGATTATCCTTATTCCTATTCACGGTATTCGCCAGCGTATCGAATGCGAGAAACCAGCCGCCTCAACCGACAGAAGAGTGCATGAAAGCGAGTCAAAAGTGCGAAGCTGACACCGACTGCATCCACAGATTGGCCGTACTTCAGTCCGCATGGTTACTTTTTTAAATTTGAAGTTTTCAGTAAACTTTTTGACTTTTGTATTTTATGAATCGAACAATCCGGTGTAAAAATTGTCAACGAATTTTCCGAATTTTCGGCTACAGAGTCATTATTTTAGCGGTTTATTTTCGAAAAAGGTCAAAAGAAAATAAATTCTATGCACAGGAGAGAGAATTATTTTCCTTTCATTCCATATTTATTTTTACATTTATTTTTCATTTTATTGTAAAGCTGATTAAAAGGGAAAAATGTCCAAAGAGACAGTTAGATAAATTATTTTGCTTCTTTAAGAAACCATTTTGGAATTAATAGGATTTGTTGCGAAATTTGACACCTTGATTAATCCTCAATGCAAAATGAAATTAATTCGGATGCAATATGGAGTTGGCCTTGAAATTGAGTGAGAGAAAGATGTCAGTGCTCAGAAATCCACTTACCTGCGCAGATCGAATGATTGAGCAAAAAAGGAATTAATATTAACCGATGTTGCGTTCTATTTAAGGGGCCGACCAATAATTACACAATCGGCAATATGTCAGACGCTTGAATTTTGGAATCTTGGCTTTGTGTCTTTAAACCCTTTCTGGGATTTTGAACCAATTTCTAGGAAGACTTTTCTTGTTCCCTGGAGCTGAGGATGTCTACCCCACTTATAGGGGTCGGATGATCGTCATAGTCAAAATTGGCTTAGAGGACGTAAACAGTGTCTAAGGACACAAAGTCAAGAGTGCCAAATATCAAACGTCTGATACATTACCGAGAGATCCGATCCTGAAATCAGTCATAGAATACTATAGTTCCAACTTTTTTGCATTCTGACAAAACAAACAGAGTGCCAGAAACGATTGCTTAAGCCTAATACCCAAAGCTAGCTTAAAATCGGAATCGGCAGACACGACAAACCCTGTGAGCAAAAAAATTGTGTCACAAAACTCGAAAAATTTTTAGAGTAGTCAATTTGCGAGTTAATCAATTCGTGAATAATCAATATGTAGAGTGCCAACATCCGGGTATTAATTGCTGAATAGTCCCTAATTAGGCGAAAATAGAAACGTTATTCTCAATCTTTTATATGGGAAGAAACAGAAACATTTGTTCGAAAAAACACAGCAAGGAATTAATTCTTGCTTACTTTCAGCGTGACTAACACCTGCCAACCTCAATGTCGAGAAGCAGCACTAAACCTCTACCAAAATCGAGACGGACGACAACTATTAAGAACGGATGCCACCTGTGTCCCTGGGCGATATGAGCTGGAAAAATGCGGATTCTTACCAAACAAATCCCCGAAACACTGCAGTTTCGCCAAACTCATGTGCGAAACGGACCTGCAGGTACTTTCAGTTTTGAAAATTTGTTAAAGCATTCAATTTAAACAATACTTTTACTAATACTAGTAATTACTAGTAATAGTTTAGTAATACTACTAAAAATATGTTTACTCCCCGCGCTAGCGCGCGGGGAGTCTATATCAGTATGCCTTTTCTGTTATAACTTCACTCACATTCCAAGGGGAAGGTCGGGCGCTCCGCGCCCGACCACAGGACTGGCTCGCCACCTGCGGTGGCTCGCAAACTCAGACTCAGTCTGAGTTTGGCTCAGTCCTGACCTAATGGTGTAGTCTTTTCCAGAAAAAGCGGGACGAAAACCATTACAGACACGAAAAATAAGCACTGGATAGAATGCCCCTCCTGAAAAAACCGTTTTTCAACCCAAATTCCTGAAAATCAAATTTCGTGATATGAACGCAAGTAATCCGCTATTTGACGCCACTCGCTGATAGATATAGCATACTATTTAAAAATCTATTTTAGGGGTCGGATGTTTTGACGAGAGTAGAAATTAGCCAGTTTTTTACTAAAATTGCTCCGGTTTTAAGGGTGAATTTAAAAATGCGAAATAAAATTGGTAAAATGCTCTATGCTTAAATCTTTCTACCTGAAACTGCAAAAATTTCTTAACCGTAGAAGTTTATTGTATTTGAATTCCATAAAAATTTTGGTTCGTAAATATTTACACATTTTTTATTTTCAGTGCAATGCCAAATGGGAAGTGTGAGTACTTTATTACTTATTTTCCACATTCCAAGTATAAACTATTTTTCAGTTTCATTTCCGAATGCGAAGCGGAGACAAATGAAGGTCGATGCCCCGAAAAGTGCAAACGTCAGCTGAATGCGACCCTGGCCACACCTCTGGGTGGAGCTTTGGCCGATTGCACGTGCACGGATAAAGAAGACAACCGATGCATACAGCTCAGAGAAATTTCTCTCCGGTCCTGCCTTAGTCCGTCATCTCAAGTAAGTTTTTGATCAAATAAGATGATGGTAAAATATGTCTTGTTTTCCATATAGGCGATGATTACAAAAGTAGTACTAGTGACTAATTTTGAATTAGTTGGTTAATTTCAAATTAACTTTGGAATCGGTCGACTATATTCGAAATTTGTCTTAAAGGGAAAGGTTTATGTCTAAGAAAAAAGTTGATAAAAGAAATTAGGGTAGAAAACATTTGCGTTAGAGAAAGCTGAGAAACGATAGAAAAAGCAAAAATGTTGGGAAATAACCAACAGATTGATCGTAAGCGTGTATCACCATATCAGTAAAATGTAGCGACAGCTTGTTGGCTATTTCCTTTTGCTATCTATGGTTTCTCAACTTCCCTAATACAAATGCTTTCACTCTATTTTTCTTTTGTATGCATTCTTTTCGTAAAGACGTACGTTTCCTTAAACACAAACTTTTCTAAGAGTAATTTCGAATATTAGTAGACCGTTTCCAAAATTACTCGCAAATATCAAACAAGTCGGCCAACTTATAAATAAGGTGAATATAGGATTTCACATCGATTTTTTCCCAAAAATCTTGTGAATTCGTAAAGGACCGAAAAGTTTAACAATGAAAATATGTTTCCTTTCTCAAACATTTTATCGCTACAATTTCAGGGACCGCCTATGGGCATGCCACTCCCTCGACCAGGCCAAGGGAACGTCCATACAAATCGCGTGGATGGACCGTCCTCTTCCGAGGAGATCACGGATTTGGTGGCTGCTCATCCCGACCAGGATCATGCCGCGCAACCGGACTCAGCCCACTCCGCAGTGCCAGTGCGATGGGCCATCGCTTTTTCTTTGCTTTCTTTTGCCTTTGCTCGCTTCTGTCTTTTTGCTTAAATTTTTGGGAAAATTCGGCCCTGCTCAATTTAATTAATTAAAATGAACAAAAATAATAATAATTTGAGAAAAGTGATTCGTCCATATTCGAGATAAAAATGATCTTTTCTACTAAAAAGTGCCATTACTTTAGTCAAAAGGTCATTTTGTGTCACCAAACGAGGTTTTGGCCCTCAGGCTTTTAAACCAAACACGATATTTTAATTTTAAAAATTGTATCATATTTTTACTTTCTTGAAGTTTTCGAACGATTCTGTGCCGAATTTTTCTATAATTTCTAAATAAAATAATTATTATTCGTGTTTACATTGCATTGCACTTTTAATTACCTTTGACAGAACCTGTAGAGCTTTATGCGATCGAAATAAATATTTTATTTTGTATTATATTGAATCCAAGAAATACAGATTTATAAAAAGAATTATACAAATAAACGTAAAAATACATAAAAATCAAAATTCACAGTAAAATATAGACAGATTATTGCCTTCGGAATACTCAAAGGAAAAAGAAACATTTATTGCAACATTTATTAAATTTTGTATTTATTTGCTAATTTTTATAGGCAGGACTAATTTTAAACAAAAGCAGAAAAAAACAAACCATGAAGAAAAAGCAAAAAAAAATAAAAATTGGCAAGAAATTTTGCATTCTGCAGAATTTTGTATAGAAATGACTCTAATCTTGACAAATATCAATATTTTGTATGGAGGAAAACGGATTTTTGTATACTATTTTACGCGAATATCACATAACGGATTAATAATTCATTAACGAAACAAAACGCAATATTGGATCAACTAACGGAAAATTTGGCGACATTTCCGATTTTCAGTGAGATCAGCAAAGCAGGTCAATGTTTGATTTAAGAAAAGAAAATAGGGAACAAGCAACAAAATTGTGGGTATTTTCGATTGAAAGTGCTCAAAATGTACTTTACGAAGATTCGGGATGGGAAAATTTTGCGTTTTTTTAAATAATATGCCAACTTCTCAATGTCAAATTCCCCAAAATCTTTTATTCAAAATTCATACGGTAGTAAAAATGAGTGATCAAAAGGTCAATTTTGCAACAGTTATAAAGTTGCAAAATTTGTAGACAGTTTTCCAAAATAGCCATAAATCAAGACGAATTTTCAAAAACGCGGTAATCTAGAAAATGCCCAAGTTCTCCAAAAATGACCATTTTTATCGAAAAATGGGCTTAAGTATTCCAAAAATGTTTTTCGACATTCTGCGCAAAATAAAAAGAAAATACCCAAAGTTATCAATATGCTATGAAATACAAACAATAAAAAAATTATAATTTGAAAAATTTGCAACGAAAATCGCAACTTTCAGGAATTCGCTGTCTGATTCACATTTGCATTACTAAACTGGAATCCCTGGAGCATACTGCTGAAAGGTGTCTTCTCTGCGTCCCCGATGGAATTCTGCCCGAGGAATTGCGCGGCCGCCGCCTGGGCCTGCATCATGAACTCGAGAGCCGCGGAGTTGTTTGGTTGGATCGATGGCGGCAGCGACACGCCAGTGGACATTGAAGGATGTTGCGTCTCGGGAGTGGATTCCCGAGACGGAACTTGTGACGGGGATCCGGTGTCACTTCCGTGGTGATCCAATCCCGAACAGTTCGTCGACTCTTTCGGATGCATCACAGCCTGATCTGCTGCCTGAAATTATGGAACATTAAAAACTGTAAACAGAGCGAATAATTTAAATAAAAGGCGAATTTTCGAAAAAATCTGCTTTAACTGTTGCCGATATGATATATATTGTTCTCAAAGGTTACCGTAATTTTCTATCGCGACATAAAAAATTCGGAATTGCAATTTTTGGAGAACTGAAACCAAAATATGGCTCTATTGGAGAGAGAAGTGACATTTTCTAAAATTCTCAAAATTTTTTACATTTTTACACAAATTTCATCGACCAAAAATAAACTTTTTGGAATTTTTCAAGCAATTCCAGGTTGAGTACCCAACCAATTTTGTTTCTAGATTATTCTATATCATTTAAGATATGTTTCTATTACAGTTCCTCAAAGCACTCACCTCTTTTTTGCGCCATTTTGTTCTTCTGTTCTGGAACCAGACCTGAAAGCAAATCCAATTATTTTGTTATTTCTTTTTACACTATTTTTAAAATTTTTCTTTCTTTTTCTGTTATTTTTCTTCCCATTCTCCAACGCAACTATCGCATTGCTCAATACTGTCGCGAAGCCCAATGGCATTCAATTTCACTTCCAAAATGGGCATTGGAATTGAGTGAATGCGATTGCATCCCAAAACACATTAGGCCGCTTTTTTTTCTAACGCTTTTTCTATTTTCAATCATTGCAATCTTTTGCTCCATTTCCCATTCCAGCCCAAAATGATTCCCATTTTCCGAATGGAAACAAATAAGCCTTAATGAATATTGTTGGGATATTAAATCGCCTCCAGCGTCGCCGTCATGCCTCATTTGAGGTCAATTGTACCCTAGAGGCCTCTAAAAGCGACACTTAAGCGTGTTTGCTTAAGTCCATTCATTCAACAAATGACTATTCAGAAAATGCGCTTTGCACCAACTCCACAGACATTTTCCATATGTCATAAAAGTAGGCCGTGACGATTCGTGTCGAAAAATAAAAGGTCATTTTGTTTATCTTGAATATCGATGAACATGATTTTTATGAGAAAATGGAATTTTTGCAAATTTTTACTATATTTCCGGAAGATCGCTGCCGGTTCGCCGCAGCTGCACTTTGCCTTGTTGCAATTTGAATACATTAACAAAGACTATTGTCTGTCATTTTGCGCTCATTTAAAATGCAATTGAATTGAATTATGACTGCAGAAAATTTGTAACACAGCGGGAGGCTTGAAAATGAAACAGTGGGAAGAATTGAGTAAAATCGAAAATGAAATTAGTTTTGAGTGAGTCATTTGCTTAAGTCTTGACTATCCCAAGCCCTTTTATAGTAAATCTTGATCCTCGAAAATCATAATCCGGAACTGTTCCGTTTTTCAATTGGCCTTCGGTTTTGCCCCTTTGCCAACCATTTAGCCCTTCACCTTTGCCAGAGCATTGTTGCCATTTCTCAAGATTAAATGCCAAACTGAATTCCGATTTCCGGTTTTTCGGCTTCTTTTTGAGAGCCTCTCCAAAACGGTCACTCGCGGCCCGCTTTGACTCTTCGAGACGTCCTTCAACTAATTTTGTGTCATTTGGCTTTGAAAGGGTCCCGCTTTCTTTTCGCACGCTTTTTAATTCAATGGGGACCGAAGGCAGCGCAACAATTAGTGATCATTTACATATCGCGCAGGGCAGCCGGCTGCAAAATGGGTGACAAAAGGGGCAGATGTCACACTTTGGGCTTTGGTTGTGACGACGGAAATGGCGACATTTTAAATGAAAACATTCGATTTCATTTGTTCGATCGAACAAATATCTTAGATCTCGATAAAGAAAAAAACACTCAATTAAGAGTCCAGTTCTTGATTTTGTGACACACGACGTGAAGGAAAAATAAAATAACTCATTGGATATCTCAAGGAAAGAAAAAAGAACATTTGCGTTTTGTCACTTTTCATATAAAATTTTTGCTTAAAAAAATTTGAGGTGTGTGCATATAAAAATTGGGTTAAAGTTGCAATGTTGGACCAAAATTTAAAATTTGTGATTATTTTTTAAGTTTTCCCAAAATATACCTTTCTTGTTGACTTTTCACTTAAATTTCATAAAATAAATGAATATATTCCAAACTTTTGATTTTCGCATATTTTCTCCCTAAAAATTCAGACTTCTGTCTCCAATTTTTCTGTAATCTTTCTTCAACTTTTCCCATTTTATTATAAAAGACTATATTTTCTCCAAAATATACATGCCCCCTTTCATTTCGAAGCAATCCTTTCCATTTCAATACCAAACCCATAAAAGGCGATGTTGCCTTTTGTGTATGGAATCCTCTTTTGTGTCCCCCTCACCCCTCCTGGGCTCTAAAGCGTCTGCTGCTCCAAAAGGCAACATTTTAAACGATTGATTCCCAATGTATATAATGTTGTGGAATGGTAATAATGCAGGTACGATTGCCCGCCGTGCGAGAAAAGGTGTGCCGAGCGCCCTTTGTGGTCTCTGCGACAAAGAGGTCGATGGCTCTAAGCACACCTTTGCGACAAATGAAATGATGAGTGGAATTTCACATCGTGGGAAGGTCGGTTTATTATGCGGCGAATTGGCTTCGCAACATCCTTCTTCATTGTATACGTTTTGGATGCAAGGAACTGAGAAAAGGGCAAAGAGTTATGTGAAAATTACCTGGGATAGCTTCAGGTAAAAGGTAAAAAAGTCATTAAAAATAAAAAGGAGAATGTAAATGAAAATGATAATTGCAAATAATAGAGAAAAATGATCCAGTATCAAGAGAATAAACGATAAAATAGCAAAAATTTATGGAATCACCCAAAACAACATAAATTTTCCCTAAATTCCAAAGATTTTGCAATGGTCACTGGCAGATTGTGGGAAATTTTGTACTTTTGTAGTTCACATTGATTGCGTGTCTGAGCATCCGCTACCAGAGATATAAGGGGTGATGGAAAATGTTGATTTTCTTAAGCCCTTCTTGAATTAAGAGATATTTTTTGTATTTAAAATTAATTTTTCCTAATTTTTCATCATTTTTTTGGTTAATTTTCCTATTTTCATTCGCTCTTCTCGCCTTTAACCAAAATTTTACGTGACGTCATTTGTCATTGCCTGAAATGTAAAAATTTTAATTTTGCCCGTTGTTTCCTTGATCATCTTTAAAACGTTAGTTAACGGTTAATTCCCCAAGCTTATGAATTCCTCATAAATTAAGGCCCACGCTTGTCGTCGTCGTCGTCAAATCCAGAGAGAGGTCCTAAGGGTGTGTAATTTATTTATATTCATCATGTCCATTACCCAATAGATAATCCTTGAATCGGCCAGCAGGAATCTCCCTCCTCGGAACCCAAACACGCATTTTAAACCCCCGCAGGGAGCACACAACAACAATTCATATGCATATTTTATTGGATAAATAAAGCCCGCAGCCAGCTTTCTGGATGTTCTCCTTGAATTTTCCCATTTGAATAAATGGGCCACGAAACGAATTGATGAGAATTTAATGACCTCCATTGTGTTGAATGTGCTTTGGTTCGGGATAACGAGCTGGGTCCCGAGGATTTTGAGGAACATTGTGTTTCTTGACTCAGTAGTCCCGATCTTGCTTCTGGTTTCTGGAGCTGCCAAACTAGGAAAAACTTGGAAAAATGTTGAAAAAAAGAAAGAAAAAAGAAAGTTGCTTGAGAAAACTTGCGATAAAGGTACGTGAAACATGCTTCTATGCGATTTTTGAAAAAATAAAAAAAGAAATAAAAAATTGAAACATGCAGAATAAAAATTATGCCATATTCCGATTGAGAAAGCCAAAACGCGTACATTTTTAGATTAATAAATCTTAAACATTAAGATTTCTGAAAAATTTTGCAGATAGAAACACATATTTTTCAAACCTTTTGAAAGCTTTTCCAATTACAGTACATTACTTTTTGAGAACTTTTGAATCCTGGAACTAATCGTCTGGCCCTCATATCCCCGAGGCTTAGCTTTCTTCTTCTGCAAAAATATATAAAATGGTGTGCTTCTTGTTAGTTTATCCCCGCACTCTTTTAAATGGATATCTTGAAGCGAATTTCTGAAAGGTAATTCAGCAAAGTACAAATTTAGGCTCATATTTACTTGAGCGATTTAATGAGCTCCATTGATGGAAATGTTAATGACGGTTACGTCTCGACGCAATTTGTTGAGACAAATTCGCAGTGCTCAGCGCAGTTTATATTTATAGGAAATTTGTAAGAAATTTGCGAGATGAAGCTTAATTTCAGCTCTGATGAATGAACCTTTCACCGTAAAGATTGCAAAATGAGAGACTTCAAGTTCTAAAATTATCAAAAAAGCACAAGACCAGGTAATTGAGGGTTTTTGCTGGCATGTTTGACGTGTGTGGCAATTTACTTCTAGAAACTTAACTCATGCTCATCATAGCCTCGGGCAATTTTAGCGCTGAGGAACTTTGAGGAGGATTTAAAATGTCAACAGTTCAGTCAAATGTCTGTGGTTTGAACCGGGTAACTGCCAAAGTCTGCAATTTTTCGGGAAATAGCAAATCTGTACACTATAAGGTTTCT
The DNA here is from genome assembly GCA_022814885.1 of Ditylenchus destructor. Lineage (NCBI taxonomy): Eukaryota > Metazoa > Nematoda > Chromadorea > Rhabditida > Anguinidae > Ditylenchus > Ditylenchus destructor. The sequence continues at coordinate 610,508 of JAKKPZ010000018.1, read as the reverse complement.
ATAGGAAAGTGCGCGTGACGTCATCTCTATAGTATTTTAGGATCTAGAAATTGTGTCTAAGCGCGAGAGAACCTGAAAGGAGAGATCACTATCCTTGATGTTGACGTCTTGTGTATAATTGGAGGGGGTTACGGCTGGGGGGGTTGCAGTTTGGCGTAAGTTCATTACCCCGATTATCAAAACGGCTCCATAACTGACGATACTCCTTAAATGTCAACACGAGTCCAGTCAAATGCTTCTGGGTTGAGTCAGAGTTTTGCCGAAGATAGTGATTAGGAGCGACTTACAGTAGTTTCGCATCAGCGCTTGAACTTTAATTACTTGGCATACGATAATTTATATTTGGAAATATGAAGAAGGGGGACTAAACCGTTTTAATTTAAGCTAAATAACAAAAAAATTTGAACATATTTGGTGTTTCAGGATACAAATTTTAAAAACTTTTGCAGTGACCTTATGTCGCAAAATCTGATGACATCAGCATAAACGTAAACTTTTTATGCACTTTTTTACACATTTCTGTCCTTTTTGTTCTCAGTCCCTTAACATCATCCCTCCAAGTTGCACAAAACTTCCCTCCCCCTAAAGCCTCCAAGCACCAAAAAGTTTTCCTCCAACCAAAATGAATCACTTGATGAAATGTCCAAATAATTATTTAGTCACAAAAGAAAAATGTTTGCTTGAGGCAATTAAAACGGCTGCTTGAAATGCCACCCAACAATAATATGGTCCTTATTAGGCGATGAGAGCAATGAAATGTTATTTTATTAGTAATAATAGAGCGCCCCTTCCCCCAACACTAATAAAGCGGTGTGTAATTTCGGAAAGGCGGCGGTTCGAGAAAGGGCTGTGCCATACATACGCGGCAATTATTTATACAGCAGAACCCATTAAAAAATTTTATAATTTCCATCTTTTTGTTCATGAACCCGAAAATAGAGCTACACGAGCCTTTTACCTTTGAGTGCCGTACGTTCAGAGAACTCTCTCCGTCAAAGGTAACGGTATTAGCCGCCGTCTACCTTGGTTAAAAAAAATAAAGTCAACTCAAAGAAATTCGGAGACACTAAAAAAAGTTAAGAATCGGTTTGTGTGACCAAATTTTAGTATAGTTTAGTTTAAAAACCGTAAAGGGCTGAAAAAGAACGTTTGGATAGAGAACAGTGTAAATTCAAAATCTGACGTCCGAAATATTTTAAAAACTGCTAAAAAGATTAGGGGAAAAAGCAAAATCTTGGAAGGAAGAACTAACTTCGCAAAACAAGCTATCTTCATCGTACAAATTGACACAAAAAAGCAAAAAAATAACCAATTCAGGACACCTGTACATAAAAACTCATGAGCACAGCGGTATTACCATTCTTCGAAAACGGAATTGAACTTGTAAACTCTGATTGTACTGCAGAAAAAATTGTCACTAGACTTCAATAAATATCTTATACTGTTGCGATTTTATTACATTTCTACGTTTCAAATTCCTTTAAACTCTATCATATTGAACCAGGAAATTGAACCGTTATACGCTCTATTGAGAAGCGGCCAAAAAAAGAAACGATCAAAAGTCACCGAAACTTCATTTCTCTTCCTCATTTTTCTAATTGAATGCCCGAAATAGAGCCAATACAAACGATGGATTTGGATCTTCTCTTGCGCGGTCATTACAAAGAATAGTTGAGCCAAGGTGGAATATAATTGTTTGTTTGTGCCGGGAGATTAGTGCAAAACAGCGTGCAATAAAATTAATAACGGTGTGGAAATGACTTTAAGCGGCGCTATAATATCTCGCAAATAAAGCTATTATTGGCATGCGATTGCATCGTTTCTGCACAGCGAAACGGCATTATCGAGGCTGTTGGGCGAAATCCTCGGGTTTTATAGGTAACTGTTATTCAGAAATGGGCCGTATTATCAGTGTTTAAATTTAAATAAAAATTAATGGTTATAGAGTCAATCGGATTGAAAAAAATATACTAAAAATTTTAGCGATCAACATGGGTGGTCTTCGAGAATGGGTAAATTTAATGATCATTTTACGTCGAGAATCTCGACTTCAGACGGGGGCTCGGAGATAACATTTTAACAGCCTTCTCAAGGATTAAAAATATAAAAACTGAGACCCCACCTTGACTTGGCTCTCGCTCATGTTTAATTCCTGCGCTAATTGGGCTCTGTCACTACCGGCCAAATATTTGGTTTTATCGAATTTCTTCTCCAACATGAAAATCTGAAAAGATCAAAGATTAGGACTTTTCGACATTTTGCGCAACTGAGACAATATAATTTGAAATGCCCTAATGACATTTTGAAGCTATAAATTTTTAACCGAACGCTCATCTTAACATGTTGCATCTCTGGAATGTCACATACATTCCACGCATTCCAAAGATGGTCAAAATTTACCTGATGTCCTGTGAAAGTCGGTCTTGACTGTTTTTTGTTAAGGTGAATCGAATTTGGTGATAGCTGGAACATATGGTGAGCTCCATGTTGTAGTCCACCAGGTCCGGCACTTGCAGGGGTGTGCCCATCCTCGCCGGGACTCACACCGTTCCGGGGCGAGGCCGAACTCGAGGAAATATTGTGCGGAGGTCGAAGCATGAGGTGATTCCCGTTCGAGAACGCCGCCTGGCCGGTTGAGAGCAGTCCTCCAGCTCCGCTGAAAGTTGGAGTCGGCATCGCGGCGTGGTGGTAGGGCGGAGTGCGAAGAGCTGAAAATTTTGTTCTTAACAGTTCTGTGCTTTTCCAATTTGAAATAATTTTTTGTGATTTTTTAGGAAAATTATCCTTGGATTGCTTTTGGACACATTATCATTTCCCTCACCTTCCGCAATTTCTCCTCTTTTTCTTCGCCATATATGGTCTTCACTGTATTCATTTCCCCATTCTTCGAACATTGCCAAAAACTTCGAAGGCATTGAATAATGGAATTAATTAAAAATGCGGATCACTTTTGGATCATTTCGTTTTTGTCCGAGAAAGGCGTGGGAAACGCAGCAGGGGGTCGTACTATTTCCTTATTGGACTTTAGGGGTAAACTTCTCCCTCCGCTCGTCTAACGGCACGCGGTAATTTTTCATGCACTTTTTCATGAGCTTTCTTATGGGAAAGCGAAGAAAGAAAATGCGACACAAAAGAGTAATGAATAAAATGAAAATAAATCAAAGAAAGTGCCCCTAAAATGTTATGAGGGAATTCGATGAATGGAAAACGGAAAATAATTATTCGAAAGTGATTAATTTTGAGAAATTGAAACAAAGAAAAGAAAGAAAGGGAAATTGAAATGCGATTACGATAGTTAAATGCTTCTAGCATCTTCTGGATTCTTCTATAATAATCACTATGAGAACTTTCTAGAATGAATATTGGAGACGCTAGAAAGCTCAAAGTTGTAGACTTTATTAAGTTAACAGTTTCGTTTTGATGACTCAACATTTTATAATTTTTTATAAACTAAAAACAACAAACAAACCTCCGTGTTCGTTGTGGTTCAGCATAAATGGCGAAGTTTGGGCCGCGTTCATGAATCGATTTGGGTTCGAGAGAAATAGCGATAAGTACATGTTCTGAAATATTAATCACGCTTAGGGCACGAGGATTTCTATGTAGACATACTTTGATTTTAAAAAGTCTAAAAAGTTCAAAAATGTACCAAAAATGAAAATTTTTCGATTTCGGTCGATTCGAAAAGCGCAACATTGACTATCACAAACATCCTAAAGCTAAATCCAACCTGAAGTTGAGGGTCTGCTCCGTTTAGCAACAAATTTTGGGGAGACAGCATCGGATTGCCGAACAGGGCCGCATTCTTGGCCATAGCCGCTAGGGGCGACGTGGGTGTGCTGGCTGGATTCGAATGTGGCGGCACTTCCAAGTTCGGCTGAGCCGTTGCGGCCAGGAAGGCCAGCATCTGCGGCAGAGGTATGCCGCCGGCCGGGGCTACCAAAGGCGCACCGGGAAACACAAAGCCGTTTGGAATGCCTCCGAGAAATCCCGGCAAGGTCTGGGAAGGTGGACTCGGATTGGCCGCATGTGGAGCACCGGTGGCAGAGCTGACCATGACCTGAGCCGGAACGTCGGGTTCGGCGCTGCCGGCTGCTTGGGCCGGGCTTTCAGCTTTTGGAGAGTTGTTTCGGGAATTCTGAGTCAAGTTTTGTACTGGGCTGTAGTTTTTGGGCGCTCTTGAGGTCGGATGCTCCTCAACGGTAGTGGAATAAACGTCTTCTTCCTCGTCGGCTCCGGTTTCGTCTCGCGCGGAAGAGCTGAAAATGGTTAGTTTTGATATTCTAAAACATTTCGCATTTTTTAAATTTAGAAATATCCAGTAATGTGTCGTCAGGAGCCAAAAACAGCCTCAGGCATCAAAAACATTCTCTTAGCTTACCTGTCATTAGCTTTGCCAGTTTCGAGAATATTTGTTATGCTGTACACGGAATTCTTGTGAGTCGCCGCTGACATGGGCCCGTCCTCGCCTGGAGGTGATGCCGAAGACCGGTTCGACGTCGAAGTCGACGACGAGAGCGGAGTGGCCGAGAAATAGCCCTGAAAGCGCTAAATATTATCAAAACACACATAAGAGGCTTATTATTATTCATATACATTTTGGGATTATTGAAAATTACCCTGGAAAGGTCATTGCCTGCCGTAAATATTGCCGCCATTAACTTTTCGAGAGTCTTTTCTTCACATTTCTGACCGGATTATCGATAATTTTAGTTAATATTTGGAACTTTTGTAGTCGGTCTTAATTTTTGTAAAATTAGAAATTATCGAAATATCGTCAAATAGCTGAGCGGACTCATTTCTGAGTAAGGGTGAACAAACGTAATTCATTATTCTCGATTGGTGGAAAGGATCAGGAATCAAAATACACAGAAAATTATGAAAGCCCAAGAAGATATCCAGGAAATCTCTTTGGCAGAGCTTGGCATTCTGTAAAACCCCCAGAAAGGTGGTCCAAAATCTTAGAAATGTAACATTTGTCAAGGATACGGCAACTTTTCTTCGGGTTTTAACTAAAAAGTTGCATATATTCAAGACCCACCTCAAGATTATTGCTGTTTTGGTGTTTCATTGAGTTGGGCGAGATTTGCATATTGGACAGATATGATACTTTTTGAGCTGGCGAGCCGCTGCTTGACCTGCGATCCGTTGCGGCAACGGTTGTTGCTGGCTGCCGGGCAATAGCGATGCTGTTCATCCAATGGATCGACACGATTAGTCCTATTGTTACCTGAATGCGGAAAATGTTACATTTTTGAAGCATAGCGGTAACAGAAAAGTCAAATTTCACGTGAGAAATGTAAATTCCGCCAAAGGCATATTATCGATAATAAGTTAAGGAAACACGATATGTCGGAGATAAGAGTTGGGAATAACGGGTTGGATAACGGGAGGAAAGGTGAGGGAAACAACGGATTACTTTTCGGTCGAATCGAGTATTTTATATAAAACTAAACTAATTTTCTGTCAAAGAATGTTTCAAAAAGATTAATTCTGTTTGCCAAAAACGCCGATTAGGTTATCGGCATTATTTGCGGAATGTCACCTTAAGTGTCACAAAAAAATTGCTATTTTAGGCAAATTTCTTGAAAATATTTTAAACATTTTTCGCAACTTTTTTCTGCTTTCTGAATAATTTGAATAAAAATTGTTTACAAATATTCCGCTAATTTTGACGGATAATTCCAATTTTCATTTCTTTCAAAGCGGAAATTTCTTTTGTTATTGAATATTCAATATAAAACACGCGCGCTCTCGAGAATAAATTATTAAGCAAAATATTTTGATATTGCACCAGCATTTCTTGAAAAAAAAATAGCCAAAGGCATCAAATAGTGCAATTAGCGAGGCGGTGATTCGATACGGTAAAACAATGAGCCAATATTGGGCAAGGGGCAACGAGGCACAAAGGAATAAAAGGGCAGCGACCGTTACCGTCGCCAAGGCCATTGATAGCATTAAAATGAGACGTGTCAAATGAATGACAAAACGGAACCAACTTTTCACGTCAGTTGATGGATTTCGTAAACTTTCGGCGCACCTTATTGGCCAAGATGGGCCCTCAGGTGCAGCACACCTGAGCGGTATGAAGTTAAAGTGACAACGCTATCTTTTGCCTGAAGTCTGAGGGTTTGGGTACTGTTATTCAGGAAAAAATGTTCCGTATACATTCTCGGGCGGATAAAGGTTTCTCGTAGGTATTTCGGGATTTCAGGACCTGCTGGATCGACTAGCTGCTACCTGAGTAAAAAAAGGTCCTAAGCAAAGGCATTTTTGGGTTGCCTGTTTTGACTCTTGATTCGGTCCAAGAAACATGGATATTGCGTGTCACCGTGAGGAGCTCTGAGGGGATTATATCTAATTTTAGCAACATTTTTTATAAATTTGGACCTCTTTTGCAACTTTTTGCCAATTATGCGAAAACTGTTTGCGTTATTTTACACATTGCGCAGCCTATAGATTTTTATTATATATTACACTTTTATGATATAATTGTTTTTGAACCGTTCGAAAAACTGGCAACCCGTTTTTCTTCGTTCTAAACAGTTACTCGGCGATTTTTGGTCAATAAAGGTAGAATTACAGGTAAATACAATAAAAATAAATGCTGTTCTAAATTTCTCAACACAAAAAGGAAATCATTATACGGTAAAACAATGAGCCACCGTTTTTGGGCAATGAAATCAAATAAAGGGCAAGCGCTCCCGACAATGCATTGATAGCATTAAAATGAAAGCAGAAAATGATTTCTCCATTCACCGTTGCGGCCACAGGCATTAAACGCGGAATTTTAAGCCCAAACGCGGCGATGAATGAGTGTGGATTGAAAGGCGGCGTTGGGGTATGGTAAGGGTGGAGAGCGGCGCAAATAAATGTTTACATTTGGAACGAGAAATGGAGGAAGGAAAAAGGAAGGTGAAATTATTATTACTTGTGAAATTGATATTATGATTGGGTAGCAGATGGCGAATATTAATGCCACTTTTTTTTTGCTTTGTAGGAAGGAAAGTGAATTTTTGAACTTTAAAAATACCAATTTTTTTAAAGGAAATTGGAAAAAGAACAATTAAGAAAAATGAAAAGAAAGGGAATTGGAAACATTTGAAAGTTGCAAATTCAGTAAAGTAACATTTTGGAAATGTTCTTCCTAAAGTGATAATGCTAGGAGGTTTCGTTTGAGTTAAAGTGATGCTACTTCAAGCATAGGACTGTAATATACTGTTACTTTCACTTTTTCGATCACTGAGAAAAGGTTGCAAACAAAACTTTGATCTCTCCGTGGTCAGAAAGTCAGATGAAAAAAAAGTTACCAAATTTGAAAAGCAAAATTTGCTGGGACAATTCCAAAATCGATTCCTCCATGAAATGTAGTCCATATTTTGGGTGGGTCGATGGGTCGATCCTCAGCATTTGTGTCGTCATTTCGTCAAGAGTCGACTCAATTCGATCCAATAAAATAGAGCGAGCAAATAAATATAAAGAAAAGTGTAATTTTTAGAGATAACTGTTTTCAGGACACCTGTTGCGATGTAGATGCAAGAAAGCGAGAGAGTTCTTTCTCTCCGCTGTATTTTCTGGAAAAACCATTGAGGAGTCTTCAATTGCGAAAAATTTAGCAAAATTTTTTTACCAACTCAAATTCGAAGCGCGACGTTTTCTGTTACTGTCCTCTTACTGTTAATAAGGAACCAAAAATTAACCTGGAAAATCTGAACTAAAACAAAAATTCGAAGGAGTTTCTATTAAATTTATCAAGACTCTCTCAATCCGAGACAAGCTCCACAAAAGACAAGAATCTCCAGATAGTTAGCATTGTCGAAACATTAAAGCACTTTTTAGCAACTTTCCATCGTAAAACTGTCAAAACTGTTGCCCTTTTAAGTAACAAAAAAGTTCCCTTCTCAAAATTGTTCGCCTGACCTCACAAAAATGTATCCTACTGTCTATGTCTTGAGGCAAAATTGCAAACTGCGCTCTTGCAAACTTATGTCCTTTTATTATAAATCCAGCTTCTTCAAAAAATTCGCGACAATTATTACTTTTACACAATAATACCTGATAAAGGTGACTAAGAAAGCGGTAAAAGCCCTAAAACGATAAACAAACTGTTCATGCCCTGAAGCAAAATTCCAAAACGCATTCTCGAAATGTCAATTATAATTCGCGTCTCTATGACAAATTCTCGAGAAAACACAAATATATCAAAATGGGAGCTATGCGCCGATGGCAATGAATTGGATGTTAATGGAGACAGCATTCTCGACTATGGAGAGCACTCCGAGCGAGACATAAATTTATTTTTGTCGAGAAAGAGGAACAATTTGATTGGTGTGGGGCGGGTCGGCCCAATAATATAATGGGGCAATGATTCGCCCATTGAAACACCCCTCGGCTCGGAGAAAGGCCCAAATAAGGCGGGCGCGAGAGAGAGTGCGCAAATGGGAGAGTGCTAGACAGAGCCTGCGATACAAAGGACCTGCTTCCAAGGTCTGGCTTGCCAACAGTCTTGGAGGCCAGGATGGGCGGGATGGCCTCTAATGGCAAATAAGGACGACGATTCATTACCATCTCTCAATTCACCGTTATGATGGTACAAATTGAGAGGTATAGAAAGGTATCTTCCTTTTAAGGAGATGTTTGTTTCAATTGAGATGGTCGAGAGCGAGAAATAACGGAATGGTTGGAACTGAAGTTTGATGAGTCATCAAAACAGAATTTTGAGCGTGACAATGCCACGGGTTTTGTAGTCTTGAGAGTTGGGGAGTACGAGAATAAGGCTTGGAAAGAAACAGTTTCAACTTCGCAGATCGAGAATCTCAATTCAAGACTAGTATTTCAAAAACTGGTTTTCGTTTCAAAAATTTCGTAAAAATCCAAATTAGGCAAAAATAAATAAAAAATCGCAGAAATTGACTATCTACTTCGAATTTCTGCAATTATTACATCAAGCTTTAACCTACCAAGAGTAGACAATTATGCGTTTAACATACGATAGGCTTCTTATGACCATCCTCTTCCGGCCCCGAATCCGCTTTAGTCTTCTTAGCGAATGTCGACGAATAGTTTCTTAAAAATCCCACGAAATCCTTGATTACAATCCTCGGAAAAAGTGATCAAAAGTTTACACCCACGTTAAATTTGAGCCCATATATAAACCGTTGGGCGGAGAGACCGCTGCGACATTCCTCGAATTTGCAACGAGATTCGTAATATTATCCTCGAGAATTATATTTAGTGCGCGATTTAAATGCCAATCCGGATGGGCACTACTCATTAATTAAGTCGAATGGCCTCAGGGCTTATTCGCAATTGTCAAACAAAATCCAAAGAAAGAGAGCATTCCTAAGGATTCACGCCACACCTGCTCGCCGCTATTTCACAGAAATATTAAGGATAATTCTCGGATTAAGCGCAGTCAAATGTTTGGAAGCTTAGTTTGGCACAGGTAAACAATTTCGGCACAGGTGAATAACAGACTATTTACCTGGCGGGAGTTTAAAATATTTTTGTTCCGAAGCATTTCATTCGAAAACGATTGTGTCATTCTCAGGTTTAGGCCTGGATTATATCATCCTCAAACCTTATCTTAGGTCACAATTCAGGTCAAAAAACGTTATAAAGTCTTCAGGATGAAGGCAATCCAAGTAAAACGACGTTATAAGGTTTTCAGGATGAAGGGAAGAATCTGAAAGAACAAGATCATATTTTTGGGGTAAAAATTAGACAAAATAACATTTTCGGACTAAAATTTGAAAAATGTACTTAAAACCCTAAAAATCGCTTACTCAATTAATTTCCGCTACCCAAAAATGACAAACTTCTAAATACATTTTTTTGAAAAGTAAAAATTTGGTCCAGAAGATTATATAATGGATGGGATGGAGGTCTGTTAGAATGGATCACGGCTTGTTAACAAGAGAGGATGAAGGATTTCAGGATGAGCCTAGGATGATGTAGCAAACCGGGAAATTATATGTGAGTAGAAGTAAGCCCAGAACAACCTAAACCTCGCAATTTCATAACCAATACCGTTACCCGTGTTTTTACCTGCCCTCCACTGTATATTTCGAAAATCGAGGCAAATAAAAAACCCAATCAAGGCTCAAACCCAAGTCCAGGTGTGCACTTGAGCTTTGGCGTAAGCATCAGAAACCTTTGTGGGCAATGGCCTTAGACCTTGGTGACACGAGCGCGGGCCCCTGCGCGACAGTTCTAGTATTCCTCGCGCGGCTGTGGCATCTCCTCAGGCAATTGTAGCGATTATGCAACTCCAAAAATAGACTCTCGGTTATCTGCGCAGTCAAAATACAAACTGAACGGCGCTTTAATGAGAAAATCTGCTAACTTTTCGTATCAAAATAATGAAAGCGAGCTTTGAGACGCTAGCCGATTAAAGTTCACCGAAATCTTGTTTATTGTATATTCATTCGGCTAAAGATGGCGTCGAGAAACATATGCAATTTACGAGACAGGAGCATTCGGAGCAGCAGTTTTAATCTTTAATTGGA